>OY747704.1:35650000-35977500 GCA_963556495.2 Valencia hispanica
ATTTATATCTTCCACATTTTTTCATCCTTTATCTCCCCAGGTTTTCTTAGTCCGTCTGCCTTGATTCACCTCCTGTTTGCTCTCATGTTTTCTACCTTTCTGTTTTTTTCATGAAACTGCATGTATTCCATCATTTTAAAACATGAAACCGGTATTTTAGTCCAACCAACATGCACCGGCAACTTTGATCCAGCGAGCTCATTTGCTGCAATTTATCTCCTTTGTTGTTTTGGCATTTCAGTCACACCGACATGCATCATGGTTGAAAAGTGACTGTCAGAGGAGAGTTATTTCTCCTGCCTTACCTCAGTGTGGCAAGGACTGCCAAACTGTAACTTCATATAAAGATTTTATTATACTGAATGAGTGCAGTGAGTTTCTATAACCGCAGCAGCTTATAATATGTGGAGTAACTTAAATAAATATCTAATTTATCAGATGTGGTGAAGTTAAATGATTCCCTTTTTGCAAGCATTAGTGTTAATTGCATAAACATTGCAGTAAATGGGCCATTTAGCAAGCTATTGTAACTACTGCCATAACTGATTATGTAACTGATTATCACCTGCAAATGTTTGCTTGATGAAAAACATGTGTTTTATTCCCTCAGTGGAGTAAATTTAAGCCTAAATTGGGATCACTCGCCCTCTTGTTTGTTTTTAAAGTTCCTCAGAAGCTGCAGAACTGCTGGAAAAGTTGGCTGTTTAAAGCTACTAGCCAAACTATTCTGTAAAATCGATCAAACTCTCTTTAAGATAAAGTTCATCACCTGTCAAACAACATGTCATGTTATTTTTTTTCAACTTGTTTTGGGTTTTAGTTGTAAATCTGTTCTCTCAAAAACAAACCTCCATACGCTGAAGCCCCTGATGACAAAATATAAGGCATGAGACTACTAATCAGAGCACTTTTGAGTATGTTTGTAT
Organism: Valencia hispanica; assembly: GCA_963556495.2. Lineage (NCBI taxonomy): Eukaryota > Metazoa > Chordata > Actinopteri > Cyprinodontiformes > Valenciidae > Valencia > Valencia hispanica. The sequence goes on from OY747704.1 coordinate 35,650,927, forward strand.
ATTTCCTGTGTTTGTTATTTATTTGCATGTTTTTAATAGAATTCCTCCTTCTAAGATGTCGGTGTCGTAAACATTCCTCAGAGATGTTGGCCCATATTCTCCCCATTCCTGCAGGCTTTCAGTTACTCATCCTAGATGAAAATCTCCTGTTTTACCACATCTTAAAGGTGCTCTATTGGACTGAAATCTGGCGACTGTGGATGCCATTAGAGACCAGTTTGAGCTTTTTGACATGTACATTTTCCTGCTAGAAGTAGCCATCAAAGGAAGGGCATGCTGTGGTCAAAAAAGGATGAGCAATAAAACTCACGGTATGGTGTTTATATCATGCTTAAGTAGTGCTCAGGGTGCAAAAATGGGCCATGAAAACCTAACCCACACCATTAAACCACCACCACCAGCCTGCACAGTTGATACGTAGCAGAATAGGCGCATGCCTTAATGATGTTTATGCCAAATTCTGGCCCTACCATCTGAGTGTGGAACTCATCAGACCATGCAGCATTTTCCAGACTTCTGTTGCAAATTTCGGTGTTTGTGTAGCCTCTGCTTCCTGTTCTAAGCTGACACGAGTGGCACCCTTGTGTGGTCCTCTGCTGCTGTAGCCCATCTGCTTCAAGGTTTGACATGTTGTACATTCAGAGATGGTATTACACGAATCCTTGGGATGTAATGAGTAGTTATTTGAGCTACTGTTGCCCTGACATCTTCTCCACATAGCTCCTGCTTACAGGACATTTGCTCTTTTCTGACCATTGTCTTTTAAACAAAAGACATTGTTGTGCATCAAAATCTTTCTATTTCTGAAGCACTCAGACCAGCATTTCTAGCACCAAATATCCTTTCTTCTCTATTCTGATGTTAATTTAAAGGATGTAGGATGTTTTCACCACCTCTAGATGATTGCCTGATTCATTAATTGTGTTAGCAAACAGTTAAACAGGTGTACCTTGTGAAGTAGCATTCAGAATTTGACAAAAGTCTCTCATTTGCCGTAATGTCTATGAATGCCTGCTCAGGGCTGTATGTTCACTTTTTTAGCTTATAACACTGGTGCTACAGAAGTTGCTGGTTTTGTAGCACAGACAAAAAGTTGTAGCACCATCACAAAATCTCTTTTACAATCTCTAAAAACCAATTGTAGTGCATCTCATTACCTAAACACTCAAACCATAGAAATTCATACAATTAATGCGCAATACCAAAATAATAATTTGAAACGTGTTTATTTCAGTGAAAACACTAACAGCTTTATTGATATTAGTGTTGATGTACTTAATACATGGGTGTGTCAATATGCATTGAGAAATGTGAGCAATTTAGGTCATATTACAATACTTATATTAGAATAGAAATTCCTTTCATTGGGAAATTCAAGTGTAATAACAGCAAAGTGACAGATTCACACAAAGATAAAAACATGAAATATAAAAAACAGAATTAGTGTATTGTAAGGGCAAAATTACAACAATAAAATGCTGCGAAGTTATTTAAAAAAAGCATACTCCAGTTCAAGAAATGTGGTACGGAGCAGGATCATTTAAATTTGTATTAAAACATATACATGTTAATTTTATTCATTAAAGAAGAGGCTATTTACAAAAAGTGATAAATAAAAAACTGTGCAAACAACAGAGATCTGTAATAATGGACAACCCTGAGCATCCTCCTTGTGAGAGCATCATACAACAGCATGTCTTCAGTCAGAGGCTTCTTCAGTTTGGCTGTAACACAGACTGCTACAGAAGATCCTTCCTGCCCAGAAATTTGAATAGTATGAGCAACAAGACTTAATTTTTCTGTTGGATCAATAAACAATTTTTGAACTGAATTGAATAACTGTTCAAATAACAAACAAGCATGTAAAGACGTATTTAGTTTGTTAGGAGAAGTAATGATTATGCAGTCTAACATATAACATTAAATGTTACTCACCAACTGCATGGCTGTGTTTAGGCTCTTGCTACTCAACTAGCTTCTTTGTGGGTTTTCCATTTTGAATCATGCGCAGATAAACATCACACACTCCTTGTTGTATCAACGTCAATTATGACCGAAAAATAGCTAGCTCATTTGATACAGTATCTTCTGCTAGAGCGGATTTAATTTCGCTCGCATCGGACGTGGTTGTACTTAGGATGGAGTGAAGAACTGTACTAGCACGTTCCAGTTGTTGTTTTCAGATGAATGACCCTTGAAAATCCCGCTCCCAAACTGCCAACAGACACGCAATTGTCGTAGGATATAGCGCTAATTACATTGATATTGTAACATTTGGTTTTCACAATAGACTATAGCCACTAAATAGCACTGAGACGTATCATCGCTTCATCTGTTGCTGTCGCATCTTCCTTACAGTTAAATCAAAACAAGCAGTTTGCAAAGCTGTCGCATGAGTGCTACATATGAAAAATAGTTTATCACACAGAGTTTTTTTCATGTTTTCATGTTTTCTTGTTTCATCGCACCTGTCACATATATGTCGCACTGTACAGCCCTGCTCCTGATCAGCTGTATTCTTATGCCTCTTGTGATGTCATTGACCCAAATGTACACAATGCAGATTTCCACTGGATATTATCTTTGAATGTTTACAAAACAGTGCAAAATTAAAACTAAAATAGGAACTTCAGCTCTCCATCCATCCCTTATCTATACCCTCTATCCTTTGCAGGGTCGCGGGGGGTTGGTTGGGGGTCGCAGGCTGGTGGTGCCTATCTCCAGCTGTCATTGGGCAAGAAGCGGGCTCAACCTTGGACAGTTCACCAGTCTATTGCAGCTCTGTTAAGCCAGATTCTGATGCTTCCCTGTGTGTTTTCAGAGACAGGCTGGGTTTGGGCTGAGCCCCTGTGTACTCACACCAAATATACACACACAAATAATGAAAGCGTCTCTATAGGCACCAGCTGAAGCAGAGCTAAAGGAGGCACCATCATTAATACTAGCGCACAAGCGTGGATGCTTAGTCATTAGACCTAATGGTTTGCAGACTGTAGCATGAAATTAAAGGTTTGATGAATTGTTCTCATAAAATCAAGGGACTAGGATTTTGTGCTTGCTATAAAATAGTAGGGTTCTTCTACATAATCAAAGTGAGTCATTTAAAGACATGCACAACTTTCAGGTGGTGGTATAACCCACCTCAAACACGTGCACAGACTCATATAAACACACACGGTCACAAATGAATACACACCTTTCCCAAAGGCCCATACACACCTACACACTCTTATTGGTGCTTCAAATGTTTACCTCTCTCATGTGGCCTGTTGAGGGCCTTTATTAAAAAGAAAGCTGTTTCACTGCAATTTATGGCCAACTGAGTTCAGCAGCCATGGACAGACAGATGGACCTGTACAAAGACTAGAAGAAATGCAAACTCTTGTGCTTTTACTATAATTTACTGTTTTTTCACCCTCATTTCAACAATAGACCAATGGATCTTTTAAACACTGCATTGCCTTGGAAATGTGTGAATGTTGCTTACTCAAATAATTTTTAGTCAGTTTTTTGTTTACCTAACTGATACGTATAAGTTATCCTGAAGAATATAATAATTATATGTGTTTATGTTGTTAGTGTCCAGAGAAGACTCGAGCCAGTCCCTGACATCCTGCCTCAACCTGCTTCCTTCCCCCTTGGAACCACCTGGAGAGCGCTTTGCAGGGAAAGAAAACATCCAGAGGTAAATCTGTTTGTGGTGAATAAATTCATCGGCCTGATTTACATATTTCTTACAAAGTAGCAAAAAATACAAAATTACCATGTGTTAGACTTTAAAAGTTCTGCAAGTGCAGATAATTTGAGCAGAGATGTCTTGCATTTTCAGACGGCAAGCGCAGTAGCTGCAAAAAAAGTGTCTTTGATGTGTTTTTAATAAACAACAACTTCCAACAGAACAGAAAATAAAACGAAGAGGTCTTTGATATTATAAGTAATCATAGAAATGTTTTTTTTATTTTATTCACTAAACACTCAGAGTGTAGTGCCTTCCTAAAGTATGTTTGCCTTTTTAATATATTCACCATTACAATCACAAGTGTCAAAGCCTTTTATTGACAGACAGACAGACAGACAGACAGACAGACAGACAGACAGACAGACAGACAGACAGACAGACAGACAGACAGACAGACAGACAGACGTGTTCTGTCACATGTTAGTCAGAGCATTTGTCAACATCACCTTTCAGGGCTTGCCAAAGATTCTCAACTAGATTTAGGTTTAGGCTGTCTTAACCCTCGAATAGGCTTTGATCTAAACCATTCTATTGTTCCTTTTGCTGTATGTGTTGGACTATTGCGCTGCTGGAAGGGGAACCTCCAACCCAATTGTCAGTCTTTTGCAACCTCTAACAATTGGAATGCATACTATGTTGCAAATATATTGTCATCCCAATATCAGTGTGTGCAGTAAGTTCCAAGTGTTGTGAACTTGACTTTTTGCTGCTAGTGCAATGCTAAAGCTCATTGAGTGTGGAAAGTACAGATGAGAAAGAGACAAAAAAGAGAAATAAGTGTATATTGCAACTGAGACTGTTATATTTACTATTATCATCATAATCACACAATTTTCTAATATTGTGCTGCCCTATCTAAAAATTTTCTTCCTGGTTGTCCTGTATTCAGCTCCAACCGTCTTCCCATTAGCTCTGACATGCTTCCCTCTCTTTCTGAATAAAAACCCTCCCTTTATTACTACTTTGTTTCATGGTGGCCATGGTGTGTTCAGGCTGTTAGTGTTCCACTACATGGCGTTATACATACAGGCCAAAACAGTACCCTTTTGGTCTTATCTGACTGGAGCACGTTCTCCACATGTTGGCTTTGTATCCTACATGGCTTGCGGCAAATTGCAGAGGGGAATTCTTTTGGCTAGGTGGACAGCCAGGTCTCTTTAGGTTTGCCATGCTCATTTTTAGAAGATGGACTCAATAGTGTTCTGTGAGATGTTCAAAGCTTGGGATTATATTTCAAAACTTAACTGTCCTTAAAGCTTCTCCACAACTTTGTTTTTGACCCTTCTGGTTGTCCCTCTGTGTTGTTCGTTCTCTAATGTTCTCTTACAAACCCCTGAGGCCTTTATAGAACAGCTATTGAAACAAACAGACACACTATATTTACTAATTAAGCGAGTTTGAAAGGCAGTTGATATTTTATTCAATTTCCATAAAAACAGCCAAAGTTTTGCAAAAATCAAATTCCTCTGTTAATTGAAATTATTACAACCTAATCCAGAAGCTTCTGAATGCCAGCAGCAGTACCAGTATTAAAAAACTGCCCATGGCTGAGATCCAGTGGAAATTGACACAGTTCTTGAACAATGTATGTTTGCCTTAAACAGGTATCATAGTTTGAAAACATAGGTGTAAAAGTTCCCGAGTTACATGCCACAGGTGAAAAATGCAGGTTATTTAAATAAAACTTTGACAACTGAGGTTTTTACATAAGCTAGGTGTAATAAGGTTACAGAAACCCTATTTTCAAACTCTTGGCAGATTAGTTTTTAGAAAACTCTTGAAAAACATGTTGCAATTGTTTTAGTGATTTAGGATAATTTGTTCTTTTTTCCTCACTCCTAATGACTGTCTTTGGGAAATGACTGTCTCAGTGGTGAAATCAGAAGTGACAAACCAAATGTTATTTTCTAACACTCTTTTCCATTCCCAACATGTTATTTTGCTATGATTTATTGGAACCATTTGTATATTTGTAAGCACTTCTGTTATTTGCCCGAGTGCATTTTTTATGAGCATCTATCGACTGAATGTACAGAATTTAGCTGCAAAGCAACGTCGTCACTGGGTTGCTCTGCACAGTTTGTCTCCAAACCAAAATGTACCCAGAGAAGGGACAAAATGGAGGAGACAATCAGTTTGGCATCAAGTGGTGCCTGTGGTTACATGATTCAAAAAGGTTAAATAGTGAAATAATCAGAACCAGAATTAGGATGTTGCTTGACAATTTGAGTATGACAAATAATTGCAGAGTAAACCTCCTGGATTATAAGCGTGATCATGCCATCTGTTACTGAATAGTATTATGTTCATGGCATAATGGAACAATAGACACAAAAAGACAGGGGGGAAACAGGCCATGGTCTGGTGTTCTGCATCCAGCTGGAGCATGCTGCATTTAGGGCTCTTCTTTTATACATGTACTACCTAGTGGGCAATTATCCTCTTTAAAATACAGCTTCATTTCAGTAGAGCTGGAAAACAATTTAATTTATTACTTTTTAATTTATTCAAGAGAAAGAAAAGAAAGGAAATGTATTGTTTCTTCCGTGAACTCCTCTTCTTTGTTGTTTTGCATAAATATGTGACGTGTTTAATGCTTTTTCACCTCCTTTTAGATGAAACAGAAAAGGTGAAGGCTGAATAAATAAACGAATTCACCCAGAATAAATATGCAAGCTGTCACCCTTCTCCTCCGTTTCCTTCTTGCTTAAAGAAAAAAAAAGGACAGAGTCTTAAAGGGAACATTTAGGTTATGTGTTTGTACATATGAGTGCCACTGTCAGAGGCTGTTTCTTACGTATGTGATTTGATTTGGCCACTTGCCTTCTCTCAGAGCTTACAGTCTGGATGCATCTTGTTCATAACACACACACGCACACAAACAGATCTGCTCTGTGGATGAGGCTTATTTGGTTTTATGGAGCCAGTGGGTAATAAAAGGTTGTATCACCAGTGGTGTCTGGTGGTCTATCTGACAAGCCTGCACTGATTATTACTTTACCTTTCATTGTTCCTCTCTCTGCTCGCTAGTTGAATTTATTTTGTTCCTGCTGGTGGCACCCATTGAGTAAATACAGTGTCTGTCGAAACATTTTTGCTCCAGAACCAGCTGTCAAAGACTGTCTTTGTTTATCAGAGAGACAGTGTAGGTCAACTTGTGTGAGTGGATTGAAGTACATTTTAAAAGATTCATACGGAACAATGAAACTCTGGATGGACAGGGGCCTCTGCTTTCTGATTTTTGTTTGCACTTCTTGAAAATTTTAGTGAACAGGGTTTTTTCTGTCTAGACAGTGTCAGTGAATCATGCAGGCAACGTTTTCAACCAACCCACCTAAGGTATTTGTCAAGCACTTCATTTGTTGCTTTATTTATACTGATGCCTCACTCATCTTAAAAAACATATATATTTTTGCCCGCACATACTTTATTTCTGCTTTCGTAAGAGAGCCAGGCTAAAACCTCATTTAGTTAAAACCATTTTTTCCCCAGCTTGACTGGGTTTACTTTGATTGATACTAGGGGTGGGGGATATGAACTTAAAATTTTATCACAATATTGCATGAAAACTTTTTGTAAAGATAATAAATATTTTGACTATAACGGTATAACTGCATACATAGAACCACATAAATGCAAAAACAAAATGTTTTAAAATAGAGCTTATCAGTTCACAGCAAGTTTGCTTAATAAAATTAAACAGAGTACCTGTAACAAATAAAAAACAGTATGATAACTGTATGAATACATCACAGTCTAGCAATTATCATGATTTAAGTATATCAATTATTCAGTAAACCTAAGTTCACATAGTTTTTACAGATTCTAATTAAAACCAAAGCCGTGCTGTACCTGAAAGACCAACGGAAAACAGAAATCTGAGGAAGTGTGTGATGTAAAGGTAGAGCGACTTCCCCGTATACCAAGGCTGTTAGTCCTCAACGCAACTGTTTGAGTTTAATTCCTGACTTTGGAAGCTTTGCTGCATGTCTTCTCCCTTTTTCATTCTGCCCATTTCCTGTCTACTCTACTGTAAATAAAGGCCACTAGTGCCATAAAATCCTTTAAAAAAGATGAAAACATATTTGATCAACATCTCGGTTGAAACACAACAATTTGGGTTTCTCGTGTTTTTTGAGAAGCAATTTATTAAAACACCCTTAGCAGGGTCCTGGAGGGTGCGTAGGAGTTCACCCAACCGGACTACATGTGTTTCGTGGACTTGGAGAAGGCGTTCGACCGTGTCACTCGGGGAGTCCTGTGGAGGGTACTCCGGGCCAAGGTTGCCCTTTGGCACTGATCCTGTTCATAACTTTTATGGACAGGATTTCTAGGCGCAGCCAAGGTGTTGAGGGGATCCGTTTCGGTGGCCTCAGGATCGGGTCTCTGGTTTTTGCAGATGATGTGGTCCTGTTGGCTTCATGGGAATGTGATCTACAGCTTTCGCTGGAGCGGTTCGCAGCCGAGTCTGAAGTGGCTGGGATGAGAATCAGCACCTCCAAATCTGAGACCATGGTCTTGAGCCAGAAAAGGGTGGGGTTCCTTCTCTGGGTCAGGGATGAGGTCCTTCTTCAAGTGGAGGAGTTTAAGTATCTGGGGGTCTAGTTCACGAATGAGGGAAAAATAAAGCGGGAGATCCATAAGCGGATTGGTAAGGCATCTGGAGTGATGCGGGCGCTGTACCGTGTCTGTCGTGGTGAAGAGAGAGCTGAGCTGAAAGGCAAAGCTCTCTATTTACAGGCCGATCTATGTTCCTACCCTCATCTATGGTCACGAACTCTGGGTGGTGACTGAAAGAACGAGATTACGGATACAAGCGGCTGAAATGAGTTTCCTCCGCAGAGTGCCTGGGCTCTCCCTTAGAGATAAGGTGAGAAGCTAAGTCATCCGGAGGGGGCTCAGAGTAGAGCTGCTGCTCCTCCATAGGAGCCCCAGAGGAAGACCCAGGACACACTGGGAGGAAGACCCAGGACACACTGGAGGGACTATGTTTCTGGGCTGGCCTGGGAATGCCTTGGGATTCTTCTAGAGGAGCTGGCCCAAGTGGGTGGGGAGAATGAAGTCTGGGTCTCGATGCTGTGCCCGCGACCCAACCCCGGATAAGCGGAAGATGATGGATGGATGGATGGATGGATGGATAGATGGATGGATGGATGAATTTACTGAAACACTTCAAATAACAGCATGATAGTAACAAAGATGTTTCCTTTTCCAGCAGCCTTCAGCATTGAAGGCCACCAGATTTTTTTATTTATTCTGTTCATGTCAGATATGTTCAAAATTATCTTGTTTAAAGTCCAACTCAGGTCTCAACAATCTAATGTCTGAAATGAGTGAATGCTTACTGAATACATACTGTTTAATCTACCTATAACATCACATTGCTAGTTTATTGACTTCACCTCATTTATTCTTTTTTCGTTATTTGTCCTTAGAACATCTTAAAGAGCATATTGTGGGTTAAATATTTTCTCAAATGCATATAAAATGTTTTCCAAAAATTACTATTTGAAATGTTTATTGAGGGTATTTTGAATGTCAAAATTCATAAACATACACATTTTACTTAAAATGGGATGTGTGAGGTAATTTATTTTATTCTGAACCTGTAAAAGTTCTTTAAAACAGAGCTCACTTTGAGAAAATTCTGTGTATCCACCAATAACTTATCACCCATTATTAGCCTACAGTTCACCAACATCTCTGGCTGGCTTTATCAGACACAACTCAGAATGTGCATCTCTGTCAGAGGTGGAGTCTGTTGATTACATCCTGTAAAATCAAATCAAATCAAACTTTATGTATAAAGCGGTTTTCATACAAGAATTGCATCACAAAGTGCTTTACAGATTAAAATGACCCCACATAAACTACATTCCCTTGCCTCCCCCACAGATTTAAAAGCATGTTCACAGTAATACCCCCCTCCCCCCCAACATAACTCCCATGCACACACACAGTTAAAAGCAACAGTGAAAAAAGGACATTGGGCCGAGTGTAGATGAACCATGCAAGGAAACGCCATCAGAAGAGCCATCTGAACCGGCAGCAGTATATCAAGAGCAGCAACCGAGGGGCCGACACAGGGCGCCCAGTGGAGGCAAGGCCAAGACCCCTACCTCCACCCAAGCGCCACCTGGAGAGCACCCAGGCAGGTACAGCCGACCACCGCTCCCGGGGCAGAGGGCTTGCACAGACGAAACACTGGAACGGGGATTAAGATAACAAATTAAAATATAAAAATAAGCAGTAATTAAATGTGATAAGATTAAATAGTAAAACACTGATAAAATATCATCATGTATAACATCCAGAGGAATTAAACAAACCATAATAAATAATAATCAGTTAAAAGCTAAGCTGAAAAGGTCAGTCTTGAGCCTGTACTTAAAAACATGAACGTTCTATGCAGCCCTGAGGTCCTCTGGCAGCCTGTTCCAGAGGTGAGGGCCGTTGTACTGGAAAGATGCCTCACCGTGAGTGTGTGTCCTAACTTTTGGGGTGACATGGAAACGGCTGCCAGAGGAGATACTGAGATACTCTTTTTTTTTTTTTTTTTTTTTTAGTTTTTTTTAAAGTTTTTTTTAAGTTTTTGTGGCCAAAGTGGCCTTTATTGACAGTGAATAGGTTACAGAAAGGGGAGAGAAGTAGCGGGAGAGACACTCGGCAAATGTCCACGGTCCAGAGTTGAAACCGGTACGACCGGATCGAGGGCTGAGGCCTCTGAACATCGGGCGCCCATCTCGAACCAATGCGCCACACGACGCCCCATGAGATACTCTTTTTGGGAAGACCAGAAAGCAGGGATTTACAGTAATCAATCCTACTGGAGATAAAAGCATGCATCAGTGTCTCCGTATTGGCCCGAGAGAGAATGGGGCGGACTCTGGCAATGTTCTTTAGTTGATAAAAACCTATTTTAGTAACATTTTTAATGTGAGGGATAAAAGTCAGCTCAGAGTCAAAAATCAAGCCCAGGTTCTTCACTTGTAAAGAAGGATTAAAATACAGTGATTGTAGTTTTGGTAAAAAGTTTCTCTCTCTGAGTCTAAGTTGTGTCTTGCTCAGACCACTAGTACAAGTCAAATCTTGAACTTTTGCAATGTGAAACCGAGTTACGTTTTGAGTCTTTTAGAGAGCAAGTTTAAGCCGAGTCTCAAGTCTAAAGTGTGCGAATCTAAGCCAAGTCATGAATATGAGTTTAAATTAAGTTTTGATTTTTTTGTGACACAGGTCCTAGTCAAGTCTCGAGAAATTAGAGTGTGACTTCAGGACAAGTCTGGTGCAAGTCTAAATCAAGTCTTTGTTTTCTGTGCATTGTCCTAAAAAAAAAAATATTTTACTGCAGGTGTAGGAACATATTTAAATGAGCTGTTACAATGTAAAAAATTGATTACAAAATCATAACAGAAAAGACTAGCATCATTTTCTGGACATAAGTTTAAAAAAATAGTTGCAGAGGTGACGAAGAGTCATTAAAGTTTTCGGACAGATTTGACAAGCCTTCATTACCTCTGTGACAGCTGTTGTTAAATGCTGCTGCACAAGAGAAAATGGGAGGAAATGAGTGTTTCTTCCTGGCTAAGGCGCAGCTGCTGGCAGGTGTTAATTTACCACCATTTTAGTTCAGCATCTTAACTGATTTCCTCTAACGAAACATTTTCACACAAATTTTGTTGGGAATTGTGCTAAGACTGTGTGTCTAGAAGCTGAGATTGGAACAGGAGGGGAAAGGCGAAATGTGTTTGCCCAGGGCTTCCTCTGTCTTTTTTACCATCTTCCCTTCCTCCAAGTCTTTTTTGCTCTTTGTCTCAGGTTCCACATTCCCTGGAGGGGACATTGATTTGCTGCAGGCAGAGCAAGCTCCCTTCTGCTCGCACTCAAGAAAACACAAACACACTGACACACATATAAAGTGGTTTTTCAATCTCTTCAGAGGACGGTACACATATTTAATATAATTTTCCTGAGAATTCACCTAAAACTCTTCCTTACATAATCCAACTCGAAAATAAAACTTCTTTTTAAAACCAATGATTTGTATCATTGGGATTTTGGAGGCATGCTCAAAAAAGAAGCTCATCTGCACGTTGTGTTTGAGTAAACAGATTCATGTCCCCAGAACATAATACAAGTGAGTCAACATACACACCTGTCAGTCAGTCAGCCTGTCCAGAGAGAGTATTGGCTGCAGGAGACCGACAGACAGACTGTACTGAACATCTGCTGTAAGCTCACAAATGAAAATGCACAGTCTTGCATGCATACCTCTGTTTAATGGTTGATGGTTGGATGATTTTGTTGTCAGGTATTTTATTTTCTGTCTTTCAGATACAAGTATTGCCTCTATAAAACCATGGAATTAAACCTCCGCATGCTAAATCTAAATTTCTTATGTTTTTGGGGTTGGATAAAAAGGAATGTAAAAAGTTGGAGAAGATTTTTGTGAGCTGAGGAGAAAAGACATCGGGGAATGTAAAGGTGCATCTCTATAAACTATAACATCAAAAAGTTCATTTACTTTGGGTACTCAATTTAAAAAAAGTGAAACTCATAATATATTTATTCACTTTACAGAGCTTTTTAATCGTATTAATTGTAATGATTATGGCTTGGAAAATTAACTCAAGATTAAGTTTCCCAGAAACTTAGGATATTACATAAGATCAACAAAAAAAAAGGATTTTTATAACTGAATGTTGTAGAATTTCCCAACACAATCATGTGAAAGACTGCTGACTTGACAGCTGACTGACTGGCAGTCATTCACATCCTGCACGAAGAGGGTAAGCCTCGAAAGTACATTGTTATAAAAGCTAGCTATTCCGACAGCTGTATGTCAAAATTAACCGAAAGTTTAGTGGAAAAAAAAGGTGTGGTTAAAATATTTATTTGTCATTGACTTGATAGAAGACCCAAATGCAGACAGGCAGGTGAAATAATCATGCTAAATGGTTTATTAATAATAAAGTGAAGTTCAAATTTACTAAAATGTTGAACAAAAAACAAATGATCATCCAAGCACCTTAAATTACCTTGATGTTGAAAGTGTGCTATACAAATAAAATGACCTTGCCTTGCCTAATATAAAAGATCAAGCAAAACATAATACAAAAAGGTATTTAGAGAACTAAATAACAGGACAACAGTAGAATCTGTTGAGGAGTAAGAGAAACTGACAAGAAACTGGCTACCAAATGCTGGTGCAACCAGGATCAGGTGAAGCAGCTGTATGGGCATCAACACTAGAGAGCTGAGGAAAATTGACTAATGACACAGAGCTATGTAAACACTACAAGCTCCCATAGAGGATTAACTAATAAAAATCGGAGAAGAAAAATATATGAAATAAACGTGAGCACAAAGAGAAGAAAACAGAAGAAAAAATATGAGTGCCAGAACACAAAACTCAGACAAAACGAAACTTATAGACTGAGGGATCATGACAGAGGAAAGTTTACAAGCAGTAGTTATAACTACAAGTGTGGGAAAATGTAATGGAAAGCCAGTTCAAAAGTTGAATGGATATTCCAAAGGTGTGGACTTCAGCTGGAGTAAACACTTCAAAAGGTGCACACATGTACCCAGGATATCGGATGGAACTGACACATTCCTTTTGTTAAGCCAATCCAGTTACGACATCAGATTCATCTTAGGAGAAAATGGACTGAACTGTTGCTCAGAGATCCAATGTACTTCTTTTCTGATTGAAGTACAATTGTAGGACACATCCTAAAGTCTAAATGAAGAATGGAAAGCCACAGAACATACTTTTGCTCACTATTACTAGTACTATTACTTGAGGTCCAGTGGGAAGTTTCCATGGTGAGTGATGATTTGGGGATCTGCTGGTGCTGGTCCAATGTGTCAAGCCCAAAGTCAGAGCAGTCGTCTTCCAGGAAATCCTAAAGCATTTCATGTTTGCCTCTGCTGACAAGCGTTGTGGAAATGTTTTCTTTTCTCAGCAGGACTTAGGACCTACCCACACTGCCGAAAGTATCAATACCTGATTTAGTGACCGTGATCTCAGTGTGTTTGATTGGTAATCAAACTCGCCTTACCTAAAACCCATTACCCAGAACGGTCAACAGGAAGACAAGAAACACCAGACCTGAAACTGGAGATGAGCCGAAGGCCACGACTAAAACAACCTGGGCTTCCTTAACACCTCAGCAGAGCCACAGGTGGATCCCCTCCATGCCACTCCAGTAACTCATATGAAATGAGCCCCTACCAAGTATTGAGTACATACACTGCACAGCATATGTACATACGATTCAGTAGGCCAACATTAGAATGCCATAAGACAATGTCCCCATAGCACACAGTGTAGATCAGTCATTAGAGAAAGGGGACGCTGATCATTTTACTCATAAAAGAAGTGATTGATTGTTGCAGCTCTAGATGCCTCCACTACTATCTATTTGTATTAATTTGAAGTCTAACTGTACATTAGGTAAGAGGCAGCAAGAAGTGACCGACTAGAATAAAGAAGAGAATAACTCAGCTACGCCACAGATTTGGTTTTGAATTTTCTTATAATCTTTATCTTTTACAAATATTCAGATAGTGAAAACAATCAACTAAATGACATCTAAATGAGTCACATCGTGTTGGCATCAGTTACATGACAGATTAATAATGAGGATTTAGTTTTATTTGCCTTTGCTAAATAAAGCTTTCTTCTGTCCTTTGTGTATGCTTGATTTTGAAATGGTACCAGGTCCTCGTGACAACAATAACTGTTTCCCTGCACCTGATGGAGGGCGCATCAGACCAGTGAATATTTTTGGTGATGTTCTTTAATGCCTGTGTTGCATTGTGTTTTGCTTTAAGACACCGACTCTTCCTCTGTCTTCCCTATAAAAATGACGCAGAGGAAATTAAATTTTGACAGTCGGGTTATAGCTTGCCAGTTGCTATGGTAGCAGGAGTCTGCCTGTTGAACGCTCCCCGTCCATTCTTTTATCCCTTCTTCTTTTCTGAATTTACCACTGTTGATTACCATGCAGAGGACAGGTAGTCTGAGGCGAGGACATGCAAGGACCCAGAGGTGTCCCTGTCTGCCAGCATGTGGTGGGCAATCAGTAAGGTGTCAGTTCCTGAATCTGCACTTTCCACTGACGTGCAGATGCAACATATGAGAGCCTATTAGGAAAATGCCAACTGTTGTGCTGTTTTAAGTGCAAGTTTATTTAAATGCAAGGAAAGAGAAGCTACCGAAACTGATTTAACAGGTACATTAGAGGTAGCGCATGCATTAGGTGCCAGCAGCATGAAAACTACGAGAAAAAAACAAAACACATCAAGGCTCTTATAACACTATCAGCTGGATTTTAACACCCGGCTGTGAACCAATAGCAAGTGGACAGAAAGTATAATTTCAACACATTTCCTTCTATTAGGTTTGGTTTTTGATGGCCCATTGTAAGCATAAGCCAGTATGAGGTTCTCACAGTTTGATAATCTTGAGTAAAAATACCTATACAAATTCCAAATAAAAATGTTTAACATGATCTAATTGCCTTCTGTACTATTGCTGCTTAAACAATGTGTTTAATGAGAGTTCTAATAGTGTTATAACTTTTTTGTTATTTTGATACATAAACTACAAATATGGGATCAGCAGTCACAAAATTTTGTAGAAACAACAACTTGCCAATTCACAGTTTTAGAACAGTGTTATTTTAATAAGAGTGATGGATTATACTTTTATTTCCACATCAGGACTGTTTGTATTGTTCACAACCGAACGTAGTTGTCACCAGTTGCATTTTTCATCCTGATAAGTTCCGGAAAATCTTGTTGTATTTTTTTCAGTCAGCTGACGGGCAATGTGCTGCAACAGATGAAGTATCTAAACGTTGCTACTTATACTGAAGAGAAAATGGTATGGCAGACATTTTTGGTAGTTTTGAACCTGTAACTTAAAAACTTTGCTATACCTTGATATTCAGTGGGTTCAAAAGATATTTACTCCTTTATAGATTTCCTCTGGTTATGCTATTTTTTTCACACTTAAATTACAACAGATTCTAATATCAGAGAAAAATAATCTGACCAAATACGATTTTCAAATGATTTTTACATTGATTAAGGGGGAAAAGCAGTTTCAAGTCAACCTGGCACTATGTGAAAAGTAGTTGCTCCCTAAATTAAATACCTGGTTGTGTCATCCTTTGTCTATACAACGACTTTCAAGTTTGAAATAATTTTATACCCCTCGTGTGCTTGAGATGGGCAGAATAACTCAGGATTTTCTTCTAAAGGGCAGAATTCATGGTTCCCTTAATTACATCAAGTCGTCCAGCAGCGGAACAGCACCAGATCAACACACTATCACAACCAGGATTTGTTTAGCAGTAAAACAGATTCTACTTTACTGTCAAATCAAGATAGAACTGTTATATCTTGATTCTACAGGTCTGGTAGTGAATTTGGCTTGTGAAATGGAAGTAAGTTTTCCAAAATGTGGTTAATAAGAGATCATTTTCATGACACACTACATGAGATCATCAATAAATGCAGCGTTTACTTTTTAAAATGTGATAAAATGCAAAATCTTACTATTTTAGTGAAGAAGCCTATTCGTAATGGGTACATTTGTATTTGTTTTTGGTACAGCTTTGACTGTAAGCAGTGATTGATCATATCATAAAAGACTAATGAATTTTTTGTTTCCCTTTTATTGTCATTGCAATAAATACCACAGAATCCATATCGCTCACCCCATCCATATCTATAACAGGCCCAGTCCATTGTATAATACTCTCAGATGACCTGGTAGCCCTTATTATCTGTAATAAGATCTTCTATAGACCTGTCTAATGTACACTTTTAAACTAATGAACAAATCATGTTTATTGTTAATATTATGTATAAAATATCAGCTGTTATGTTGTACAATCCCACCTGATTATACAGGCGGGAACAGTCAGGTCAACACAAATAATCCATAACATGTACTTGACCTATGCACATGTGCAAGCTTGACACTTAACAACAGACAAAGGAAAAATCCCACTGAGCCTTGGAGTGGAACAGGGGACAGATAAAAAGCACTGCAACATGATTTGCCGACACAAAGACACATGCAGTTTAAAGGGGAAGTGTTGGGGAACAAAGAGGAGATTTTCCTCACTCTGCATTTACTTCGCTAGTTCATAATGATGTACAATTTCTTCATCTTACAAGTGACATGACTCTGGATTTAACTTCATATTAATCAGTAGTCTGGGGAGTTTACATTATAATGTCATCAATATGTTTTGGTTATTATTTTGTTTGATCTTGACATATGTAATCTTGGGAAAGTTGTTTTAATATTCTTACAGCTTGTGCCCAGAAATCCCTTGTTGCAGATAAGCATTTGGTTCTCAAGATTCCTTAAAGTAACAGTCGGGTCTATACAGTCTAAATTAGTGAAAAGCTCTGGCGTGTTTACATCCGCTACCATGCATATTTATTTTAAGAGTAGTTGTCTCTGTCCTAGAAATTCCCTAATTACGAGCATATTAACTATTTAACACTGAGCTACAAATCATTATAAACTTTTTTTTCCCTTGCTCAAAGTAGGTACTTCTTGTTCTAATGTGCCACACATAAAACACATTATTCTGGCAACAAATGAGACATTTCTCTTGTTTCCCTCATAGTTTTTTTCCGCCCCAAGTGTTCTTTTCAAAGAAGGCAATGAAATTGTTGTACTCTCATTTTCTATTGGTAACATTTTAGCGTATCTAGCCTCGTTGTTCCTCTTTGACTTCAATGTTTTCCAACTTTGTTTCTTTCTCAAACATATCCCTTCTTTTATCCCAGCAACATAATGCTAAATGGGAATTTCCCATTAGAATTAGTTGCAGATCTCCTTCATCGATCTACTTCAGTAGTGCCAAAAATGGTTTGAAAGATGCAACCTCTTCATAATGGCCCAGGTTCTTTGTCAAAGGTTTAGCTATCAGGAAAAATGTGGGATTATAATAAAGTACATATCAATGACATGATAAGATGCTTTTATTTTATTAGAATAATGACTAGAATAATTTGAACTGCTATTCTAATTTGGAAACAGAAAGGTTTTGATTCATTTGCATTGTTGACATTTAAGTAAAAAAAATAACCTAATATAGACACATATATTTGATCAAAACTTGCAACAATAATTCCCCTTTAAAGAAAATTGTGATTCAGTTTGAATCAGATACTGGCTCTCGAGCAGAAAAAAACCCCTAAAACAAATAGCGGAATATGATTTCTTTGCATACTATTTAAAGACTTGTCGCAGTGAATATTTCTCATTTTTGCACAGTGACGCTGTGACTCCTTAAACAGAAAAAACATAAATTTCACTCTGACATGGTATGACTTAAATAGATCCACTAGAGTTGAGTGCTGGGTCTTACAGAATGAACAAACTGTAGGTTTTTGTATGTTTGTCATGTTTGTAGTATTTTGTATTCAGATTAAACAAGACGTGGCCTTCTGTCTGTAGAGACTAAAGTATAATGAATGTTGGGATTCAGCTTCAAACACAGATTTTGGATTCTGTTGTCTAACATGTATTTGTTAACATTATTAAGCCCTATAAACTACACGTGAAAAGCAAAATGAAAGAAAAATGTACCTGTCATCATAATTTTCTGATTAAGCATCTTAGGTTTCTGTTTATTTATTGTCATTACTATTACTTATAGTTGAGAAGTCCTCTGTGTAGGTACATCACATTCTTGGTAACTAACATTGATGGGAACCTGCTTACTTTTGGCATATATAGAGAACTATTTCACATTTCTCTCACTGTTGAGTGTTTTTCTAACCCCACTCCAAACACTACAACAATCAATCTAAAAACATACAATGTGAGTGCAGATAACCTTATCCTCTATTTTGTCACACAGTGGCTGAGATGTTCTAACAGAGATTTTGCTGTGGTGCCATGCACTGCTACATTCCAAGAGCCGGAGAATGAATGTGTACATACAGATTAGTGAAGCTGCCATTTTGAGTCGCGAACAAGAAATTATGTTACTTAGTAGGTTTAGAGTTGGGTTTTAGAAGATCTACAACGACAGAGAGGATGATGCTCAGCTCACAAGCACTGGGTGCTGCCCTTCGGCAGGCCTTCACAAAGCCTGCCAGTCACAAGAAAATGGGCTTTTATGGGTTTAAAGAGCCCGGAGCGAATATTACAGGCGGCAGCTGAGCTGAGGGGCTACATAACAGGCAGCATGAGATAAATAAGGATTTGTTTTGAACTGTGAATCATGCAATATCGTGCAATAAAAAACACGGGGCTTCAAATATGTATTATATGTCCTTTTTAATATCCTGCACTTTAAAGCCTTATTTGTTGTACCATTGCATTTTTTGTCTTATTTAAAGGAGGGATAATATACCTCCCTTTTTCCGCAGACTGAATAAATTTCAAAAACTCTCAATGACATTTCTTTGATCAATACACTTCTGGATTACAATACCAATGCACTTTACCAGTATTTTCTGTATAGCCCTGGCACATTTAGATTTAATTTTTAACCAACATGTTTTACTTGCTGCACAGTGATGCTGTTGCCTTGTAGCAAAAGGTTGTGGGTTCAAATCCCGACCTTGGTCTTTCTTCGTTGAGATTGCATGTTCTCCCCTGTGCACAAGTGGGTACACTCCAGGTATTCTAGGGTTGCACGTTGGTCATACACCACTATTAATACCTCGCCTGAAGAAAACAAGGTCGTATGGTTGTTTGTTTCAAACAAGGTTGGATCTGATAGAGAATAAAGAGACCTAAAGACTAGAGTGTTGGCAAGGAGGCCTTCCAATCTTAAACACTTGGAGCTCATCGCCAAAGATAAATCATTAAAATGAAAACGTGAAAATCAGTCATTATGAGAATGGTTTGTTTCAGTTGATTTTTGAGAATTTCCTGAATCCCTTTTGATGTTCGTTTTTTTTTGTGTGAAATGTAAATAAAAACTAATATATTATTATTTTACATTACTTTTTAAAATCTTTTGAGAGATGACTGTCTCGTTTGCTGAGGTGGGTAGAGCAGCCAAAAATTGTACTCAAGTAAGAATATCAACATATATTTACTCAAATTAAAGTACTGTAATTTTCGGACTATTCAGCGCACCTTGGTTTAAATCATATGTCAATAAGCTAATGTCTTCTTGTTTTATTTAATTGCACATTTATTATTTACTAAGAAAAAATAATTGTCTTAGAAGTGAGTGTGCCTCCTCTGTTTTCTCTGACAGCTTATATTCATTGAGCCATGGACATTGGTAATAGTAAACAATATCTTTCACCCATCGGATTTCAGCTGACTTGTATGGCACTTGACAGATCAGGTTTGCAAGCTGATGCCATGCCAAGAACAATTTATTTATATTTCAACATAAATTATTAATCTCACTGAGATCCAGGCTGTTTACTGGTCATGTCAGTGAGTTGATGTCTGCTTCCCAAGGAAACTGTTTATACGCTATTGCTCAGTATTGTCCTAGAAAATGTGATGTCATTATAACCAAGCCTGTTTTTATTGTTAATCTTCTCATTTCGTCAACATCAGTTCCCCCAGGGTGAACTTGTTTTCTCCAGTCTAGGCCAGGGGTCTTCAACCCTGGTCCTTGAGAGCTACTGTCCAGAAGGATTTAGATGCATCCCCGCTCAAACACAGCTGAATCAAATAATTGAATTACCTCTGCAGCACACCACCAAGTTTGGCAAAGGCCTGCTACCAAGCCATTGTTTTGAGTCAGCTGTGTTGGAGCAGAGATGCATCTAAGACCTGCAGGACAGTATCAGGGTTGGAGACCCCTGGTCTAGACATTAAAAGGGCTTTATGTCTGACTTTTTCAAATATTAATCCTGTTTCTCAGTGAGTAAATAATTGTATTGTTATGATTAACTCTTTTTGTTCCTCTCTTTTGTTTTGCACATTTTCAACCTTCAATTCTAACTTACAAAGCCAGAATGCTGAGCTGTGATATAAAATGCTATAAAATAGCTTTATGTGATATTATTGATTTTTTTCCCCCTTCAAAATAAAACAACTGGATGAACATGCTCTTAAGAATAGTGATTCCTCATTTTATGACATGTAGTTTATTTAGCCTTTTATTAGAATTAGAGTTTGTGCAGCTGATCTTGAACAAAGTCTTACGGTTGTAAAGACTCTAAAAACATATCGTGAAGATCTTGAATTTATCAGCATAATATAGGGAGAACTTCTATTTAGAATTGCTGAATGTAAGAAATCAAGCACAGACATTTCATAAATATCCTACATGAATTGAGAGTCTGTAACAATAGAGACACATATACAAGCTAAATCTCATTTAAATTATAACTTTGCCCTGGCTCAGTGGGAAAACCTTTGTTTGATACTCCTGTTAGACTGTGGAGGTGGTGACAACAATGCCACAAGAAACTAACAGCAAATCAGAATTATGACTCATCTAAAGCAATATCTTTGGTCTCCGACAAAAGAAATAAGGCAGCCTTGCAGTGACAAGAAGAATGGAGAACAAAAGTTAAAATGCATATGGTTTAATTTTTGTTTTCCACAGTGACGGCACTGTTGAACTATGTAGGCTTTGATACGTACAAGCTCAAATTAAAAGTTTTTTATTATGCATTAAACATTTTATAATGTGGAATTTTTTAATAGATAATATGTGATGAAAATTGAGGGTTTTTTTTACGTGTAAGCTTTAATGTTGGGTCATCTGAAGTAAAGTGAAGCAGCCCTTTATTTAAACTAACCGGCATAACGTAATTATACAATCATTGAAATGATGGTCCTTTTATTATCAGGGCTTAAGAATAAACAATATTATATAATCATGTCTTTAAGTAATGAACAAGATCAACAATACACTGATTGAGTTTAATAAAAACAAAAAACAAATCTGCTTTATGTGTTTTTTGGTGCATCTGTCACTCATGGGATTCTGGCCCTTTTTTGTTCAGCTCTAATAAAGAATTTCAAATGGACACTGTATCTTTAAAACATAACAGAGGAGAGGATCCTTTAGTGCTTGCATAACAATATAAACTCGAGAGAGTAACATGTGTCAGAATGTCTGAGGCAGAAAGTATGGCTAGAAGACAAACACACAGCCAGCTTTTTCAGCTATAAGCAATAAGGCCTTTCTTTTTTGCAATGTTGCTTTAAAGCTTTCTCACAAGATAAAAAAATAATATATATAAAATATGTCTTGGCAGCATTCTCGGAAACAGGAATATGTGACACATGGGACGTTGGTTAGATGGTTCTGTCCAAGAACTAAAAAGTTGTAATATTAAATAGCACAAGTTTCTTGTGTTAACTCTCCCTGGTTTCTTTTTAAGGTCGCTACATTTTATGGAGAAAAATAAATGGTACCACAGCCGAGCTTTTTCTGCAATGGGGTTAACAACTACTGGCCAAGTAGTCAATTTATTTCAATTCAAAAATACTTGTGCAATTTTGAAGGGAAATTAAATGTTGTTGTCACTCAAATATCCAGGTTTCTCAAAAGAATCCTTGTAAATGGTGATGGCCACGAGTAAAAAGTATTCAATTAAAAAAATACTTTATTGATCCCAGAGGGAAATTAACTGTTGTTGTAGCTCTTACTAATTAATTCTTCAAGGAGTTGTTGTAGACCATGATGGCTGTAGGCAGGAAGAATGTCCTGTAGCGGTCTGTGTTTCAGCAAAACTAAAGAAGCCTCCGACTGAAGACACTGTTGCAGTAGGATAGTCTCATGAAGAGGATGTTAAGGGTTGTCCAAGGATCTCCTTGCAGTTATGATTTACCACCAGTAGTATCATCATAGCAACAACTTTTTACAGTTCATCCTTTATATTTGTAGTGTTTTGTTACGTCAAAACCATTTTACTAATAAACTCCAACAGGTAATGTAATTAGTATTAACAAATGAGCTCAAAACTTAAGAGGTCTCTCTTATGCATTTACAGAAAACTTCTCAATTTGCTCTATTAACTATTGAAATTGAAAATATTAATTAAACTGAATATTTTGAAAATATTGTGTATATAGTTTTTGTCTAAAACATCAATCTGTGTTTGCACTTGAATAATATTAACATATATTTTAAAATGTAAAGTAAATGTGCACATTTTAACTAATCCATTTTTATGGTATCATATTAGCTGCAGTTAATCTAGTAAAAAGTCTTTCAGAATGCAATTTTCCCAGATTGGTTCCTCATAATATTACGTTGTTTATTAGACCTGAATGTGGGTTTTAATTTCACTAAAGAAAAAAATCCTGTGTCCAAAATTAAATAGTATTAAACAAATAATGTAGCTTTACACAAAAAGTAACAAAGCATAAGGTGCAATCAAAATGTTTATCATAGGATCATTCACTTATTACTTGTTGAAGATTCAAGTGCCTTCGCCGTAGGACTAGAGTACCAAAATAGAGAAGTGCATCAAGGATATTTTCAAAGAATTTGAAAGCAGTTCCTGTTAGTAGATGTCACATTAGATGGTGGGGAGGGAGCTGTATGTGGGGAGGTACTTACCTTCTCTGCACTCACAGAACCACCTCCTGTGTCTCTGATTGGCTTGCGTTGCTGAGGGTCTTACCAGGATACTGCTACATTCAGAGCCACTCGGAAATCCAGAGCGCACACTTTAACTGTCAAATAGGGACAAGTCTGTATTTGAAGTGTTGTTTGGCAACTTTATTTCTTCCTCTTTCAGGGCTAGTGTGGTGGTTAGACAAGCTGACAGTCCCTGAAGGTGATAGGCTTTGTCAGAGTAAAGTGAAGACAGAGGAAGCCCGCATAGACCTCTTTCAAAAGATGCATTGATTCAGTGTGCAGAAAGCATAGGAAAGCAAAGAGGACATTAGGGTTAATCAGAAATTTAACCCTGCCATATAACATTAGTTTAAAATTTTCTTCCTTTCTCTGTCTGCAGAGTTCAATTCACCATTAGATTCACTGCCTGGAGCTCGGCTTGTGCTCACTCTTTAGTCACAGATGCACTTTATGTCGGAGATGAGTTTAATGGCAGCATTAAACATCCGTAGCCTCAGGTGCCGAATGCAGATGACTGTGCCGTTTCTGTCAGGTGGAAAGAAGGAATGACAAATGAGGGTGATCATTCTCTTATAGCTTTGCTGTACGGTTGTACTTCTCTTGTGCAGGCATAGATGTCTGCATTTCACACATGAGCACAGCCATACACACAAATTGGATTCCCCCATAAACGTGTTCGCCGTTGTCAGTAAAATGTTTAATGATGAAAAATTTGGCAGGGGAGACCGAGTGCTTTTCTAAATGTGCCTCAGTGTTTAAGTGTCCCTTACAATTATCATCCATGAGACAGTGTCCTTTTTTTTATTGATGACTGACGAAGTTGCGGTCCAGTGTTTCTTACTCCTGCTAGAGATAATGCACTTGAATCCCACATGGTTTATTTGACATGTGGTCATTATTCATCACCTGAACATTATGTAAACCTAGACCTGGGAATATGCATATAGGTACGTGTGTGTCTAGCTGTGTGTGTGTTGTTCATTGCCTGTGTGTGTGTGCAGGTGTCAGCACCAAGAGCCAACAGCCTAGTAATAAAACACTGGTAAAATATTGAAAGTCATAAAAAGGCAGATAATTGGCTTTTTCAGGTTGGTGAAATGGATCACTTCTAACACAGCATTTGAAAAATGGCTGCTGAGAGGAATGAGTCAGACAACAGGGAGAGGACAGTGGATGTTAGAGAATGGTTAGAAAAATCTTGTATATATTGAACAATACAAAAAAAAAGGAATTGGAGAGAGGAGTGAGCAAAATACATGTCCTCAAAATGAATGAAAGATTGATAGAGATGCACACTTTTAAGTAGAAGAGAAATTGGTGCACTGAAAAAAAACAACATTTATTTACTTTTCTTTACTTTTTGTGAATCATCTGAGAAAACCTACAAAAAGAAACCATCCATTTAACTGCACTTGAACATGCTCAAGTAGTACCAGATTCTACCACTAGCTGGTGTAATAGAACATGCGTATCTATCAATTCAAATTAGGACTTTGTATAATCTCTTAATTGCTTACTCTCACCAAGTCCCATTCCCGGCAATCACATGCTTTGCAGATGTGCTGTGTGTGTACGTGTGGTTGTGTGTGGGTATGTGTGTGTGTGTGTGTGTGTGTGTGAGAGAGTGAGAGAGAGAGTCATAGAAAAAGTGAAATAAAGTGAGAGTGTCTGGCTACCAGCTTATGACAGTGAAAAGACAGATGACCCTGAGTGGAGGAACGGCCTCCCTGCCTGTATAGCATCTATCATCACTGAACAGACTTGTCTTCTACTGCTTGCTGCCCTTCCCTTTGTGTGAGTGTGTATGTGCTCATATGTGTGGGGTGATTACCTGCAGATGAAACTCATGCTTTGCTGGAAAATGACTTGTCTTCCCTGTAACTACAGAACACAAAAATCACATGCATGGATACACATGCACCCACAGATACACAGAACATAACATTGATTCGCTTAAAACTCCTGGGGGGAATTTTAACATCGAACCAAGTCTTAGAGGTTTCTGTGGTGTGCAGTTTTTGTCCCCAAAAGGAAGATGAGTCACCATTGTACCAGTTTACTTTCCAGTTTACTTTCCCCCCCACACAGTAGCAGTTATGCAAGTGCGCTCACTCAGTGCACAAACAGCATCTGTGTCTTTGCCAACGCTACTACAGTAAATATGGATTGACCATTGTTTTTAATGTTTTGTTGTTCTCTTAATGAAATTTGTGCACAGATCAAAATCCACCCATCTATAAGGGATGGTATTTCCTGGATAAGTATCTTTAAATACATTTACAAAATAAGAGTGAAAAGAAGCATGAGCTTTGGAAGTTTGACTCTAGACCATACACTGTATATATAGGATGGAAGGAGCCCCCGTAACGTCACCCGTAAGTTTCTGAAGCCACCAGTGCTAGCGCTGACGACTCATCTAAGAACTGTCAATCAAAATGACATGGTCCTTATTATTCATAATCTCAAGTTTAAATTACATCTAAAAGGATGAGTTATATGAAAAATTCACCCCCCTGAGAGTTGTCATGACAGTAAACGTGACCTAATAAACCTAAGATGTTTTGTATCCGGCTGTAAACATGTTTGTTGCTGTGACGTTGTTATTCTTAACGTATGAGTCAATGGGAACTTGCATCTTTCTGGAGCCAGCCCCTAGTGGAGGATGGGGGAACTGCAATTTTTCTCACTTATGCTTTGGCCTCACTTTTGGTCAGTGGACTTTGTCACTTGGACTACACAAGTAAACAGCTGAAAAAGGCTTATATTCTGGGCCATATAAAAGGTTTATGCAGTTCTTGTGCATCTTCAAGCTGAAATAGGACTCTTGTATTTATTAATAATGTGACAAAAGGCGGAAATAGCCAGATTCATTCTGAAGCACTTTTTTTAATGTGATGGAACAACACAAAGCAGCATGTGAAGTAGAGGGAACATATTTTTTTAAAAAACGTTTTAGAAACCTGAAAAGTGTTTTGTGCATTTGTGTCTGACCTCCTTTATTTGACACCCCCAAATAAATCTGCTTTCAGAGCTAGCAGTGAGAACAGTTTCAGAGCTACATTCACAAGCCCCCTAAAAAAACCGTTTAAGCTTTATTCTTGAGAGTCCTGGATCATGTCCTAGATGACTGAGAATCTACAGCAACGTTTAAGCTTTATACATTTTGAAGCCCCAAAGTCTTGAAATAAATAAGTATAATTTAACAGTTAATTTGCAGAATAACAACAAACCATACTTGCTATGTTAAGTACAATTTAACTCTATTGTGTGAAGATCTGTGAGACACAATTAGAATAAGGCAATGTTTCTGGGACTGCTGCCTGATTTAAGCATTTTACTGTGCTGCAATAAAATCTTTAATTTCAGTAAATCATAAGAATTAAGAAAAAAGATCAACTTTATGACAGAATATCCTGTAATAAGTTTTTTTTGTATTTTTTTTGTTTTGTTTTACAGTTTTCCTAATGGAAAAAAATGTACACCCTTAACATGGCTTGGCTACTAGAAATATTATAAGTGGAGTACCATGAAAGAGCTGAGTCTTTTTACTATGAGAGTTTAAAGTTTAAAATAATTCAAACCTCAAACCCTTGTAAAAGTCAGACAAAGGGTAAAAGTGTCACCCTCTGAGAAACATAGAGATGCAGTAAAACAAAATACAGAACCTTTTGACAGAAGAAGGGAAAAAAAACTTTGTTTTGGTGCTGCACTCTGCTATTTGACGCAGTGCTTAGAGAGAAGAATAACTGACTGATCTTTTGTCATTTAGTCTCGCTCAACTCATCCCTCTTGAATAGCATGTGGGGCAACAGAGAAAAACACGCCGATAGTTCACCTTATCCAGAGATGTCAAACAGGATCAAAACACTACAAACATTACCATTTTAGCGTGGGGACAAAAACACCCACAGCCTCTTGACAGACAGCGTTCACCTGTCCTCAAAAGGCTGCCTGTTTCCTCGATATTTGTCTGAGCGACTCAGCAGAAACCCCCAGAGGGCTACCTGAAGCTTTGATACTGCATCAGCTCAGTGGAGTGGTTGTCACGACAAAATAAAAAAAGGGGGGGGGGGGCAAGGGGTTAAAGGAAAGCTAAAGAGTCGTAAGACAAGAGCTGAGGGGAAGGGTTGGGTGGGGCATGCTTCGGAGAAGTTGTAGATAAAAAAAAAAAAACGTTGATGTGGTGACTTGACGCACTGGTAGAGACCTAAGTATATAGAAGAAGTCAGACCTTTTCAGTACGTAGAGTTTACAATTCTTTCAGCTGATTGATATTTTTGTGATATTGTCTTATTTTGGTCCAAAAAATGGGTTTCCAACAGAATTTATTGTCTGACTTAACACTCCCTGCCGCTGTTTACTAGGTCATTTTTCTGGCAGAATGAGACAGAAGTCCTCATCTCCTCTCACCCTCCTCTAAATGGCCATCAGTCAAAGCGAACCTGATGATAAAGAGCTCCACGTGCTACTATGACTGCCTCTTTTTACTGCAATCACTCCCTCTCCTCCCTCTCTTGTTATGCAGAGTATAAACTCAGAGGATGTCTGTGTGCTTTTTCAGACAAGAAGGCGGTATTTCACAGCTCACCTTTTCAAAATGTCATAAAAAAGTGGAGATACGTATGCTGATGTTAAAGTATCACAATTTGGCGGGGAGCTGTTAATGCATAAATTAAGGTCACTTATTATTATTATTTATTATTATTAAACTGTTTTGTTGGTAAACCGGTTTCTTGGTTTCAGGAATGGTGTGCTTATGGAAAATAAGCGTCATGAAATAGGCACTTGGTTCTGTAGAACTCATCATTACTAATAGTGTTACTCTTTCATAGCACATAAATTCAGGGGCAGACGAGTTAGTATGCTTTTCTTATATCTCCAATTTGATGTTTTAAAAATTTAAAGGCTTCATTTTTATTTAATACGGTAGCTGACTGTAAACTCCCACTACACCTCTGTGTATCTGCCTTTAGTTTCAATGGCACAGGAAGATGAATCAAAGGAAAATGGCACTCTGTTACTGCATGCGTTACCTCATAAGTAATTCAGCTAATAATTAATCAGAACCCTAAAGGGCACAAATAGACCCTTGGAATTTCATGTTCAGGCAGGCAGTTGATCCTTTAAAATCAAAAAAACAACAACAACAACAAAAAACATACAAGACGGTGACATCCTTGCAAAATCAAGGTACCTGGATTTTATATTACTGAACACCTTGAATTCCAGAACCTTGATACCAAAGCACTATTCAAGCCAGTACCAAATCAAAAGCAACACATAGTTCAAGACATGACAGGACTTGACTTTCCAGAAAATCCTTTTTATTCCCTTGTATTAGACCCACAGAAGAACCTCTGTATGCCCAGAGAGAACATTCAAACTTTACGCGTAAAGACCCAAGGCTAGAATTCAAACCTAGGACCTTCTTGGTGCGAGCAAGAGTGTTAACAACTCCTCTACTGTTGAGCCCCACCACATTCCAAAAATTAGCTGAAGAAGCCCAATTACTCTTTACTGGGCCCTTTTTCAAATGGTACAGTTAATTAAATCAGTAGTTAAGCTGAGTTTTTTTGTGTTAATAAGAATGAATTAGGCTCTTTACCGTAGAATTTCATTGGTTTGTGGAGAGTTTTGGAAGCTAATTAGTTATCAGGTTTTATAAACATACCTTTTTTAGAGAAATGTTTCTACTATCTGTAAACCTTGAATTTAAAGTTTCTCATGTACATCTTTTCCTCTGAGAGAGCTCCTTGAACACACACCCACACACACACCTACACACGCAGTCACACAACTGGACCATGTCTGTGCCTTTTTCACTGGTCACGCACGATATCACACAGAGTTTTTGGAATTACTTGGATACCACAAAACAGCTGGTATCGCCACATTACTATAGAATGTATCATCTACACTATCAGTGCTCACCAATGGCAACGAGGACAGCAGCAGGGAGAACTGATGCCAGGTCAATGATCCTGTTTTCACGCTGGTTCATGCTATTATTACATTTTTTTTTTTTTGCTTCTCTTTGCCTCTTCTCCAGGGAACTGAGCCGACCAACCAGCCTGCTGCCCACTGAATGTATCGTGGGGCCTGGTTTAGGGAGGGAAGATGACCCTCTACCTCAGGGGCTGGAGAGCCTTCCGCTCAGACTGATGCAGCAGGAATGCACAGCGGTCAAAACCCTGCTTTTTAGACTGAGACGGACATTACAGGAGGTGGGTGATGAATTTACATGCAGTAACAAATATATAATCATGAAAAATGATGGCTTGGATTTATATAGTGCTTTTCGAGACCCTCAAAGCGCTTTACAACTCCATTAATCATTCACTCTCACATTCACAAACTGGTGGAAGCAAGCAACGATTGTAGCCACAGCTGCCCTGGGGCAGACTGACAAAAGCGAGGCTGCCATATCGCGCCATCGGCCCCTCTGGGTAACACCAGTAGGCGGGTAGGTGAAGTTTCTTGCCCAAGGACACAACGACATGTAGCAGGAATCGAACCCACGATTTCTATGGTCACCTTTCGATGTGGATTTACAGTGCTGGAAATAAGTATTTAACCCCCTGATACATTTCTTCAGGATTTTTACTGTCACACATCTTTCAGATCATCACACATATTTCAGTAAAAGACTCAATAACCAGAGTTTAAATAAAAAGCAGTTTTGAAGTGATTATTTGTTTTATTGGGGAGAAAACAACTATCCAAAACCAACTTTGACCTTATGTGAAAAAGTGATTGCCCTCAAGCCTAATCACTGATGGCCATGGCTGGCATATAGCATTCGTGTTAATCGACCATGAGTATCTTACGTAGCTGTGGAGGAATGTTGGACAAATCTTTGTAAAAATGTAGAGGTTTAGTCACAGTAGAAAAATTTTCTGTTCATGGTCATGCCACACTATCCTAACTGGATTTAAGTCCAGACTTTGACCAGGACACCCCGAAACCTTACTTTGTTTTTTCTTTGTTTTTTTTATTTAGATTTTTAAGATTTTTCTGCCCGCTTTATGTTGTCAGACAAGTTCTTTTTAAGGGGAAGGTTGGTTTAGAAAGCGTTTTCCCATTAAGAAGTTAAACCATCATTTTAAAATTGTACCATACTCAGGTTATCATCGTCGGTTGATAAAAGTTCTATAATAATCTGAAACACGGAGTGTGGCAAAAACAGTCAAATTTGTAGAAAACCTCAAAGTGTATGTTTTGTTTACTTCATAATTTTGGGCAGTTCCCTTGGATTGGCAGACCGGGGTGGTGGTCCCCCTGTTTAAAAAGGGGGACCACAGGGTGTGTTCCAACTACAGGGGGATCACACTTCTGAGCCTCCCTGGTAAGGTCTATTCAGGGGTTCTGGAGAGGAGGGTCCGACGGATAGTCGAACCTTGGATCTAGGAGGAACAATGCGGTTTTTGTCCTGGCCGTGGAACACTGGACCAGCTCTACACCCTCAGCAGGGTCCTGGAGGGTGCGTGGGAGTTCGCCCAACCGGTCTACATGTGTTTTGTGGACTTGGAGAAGGCTTTCGACCGTGTCCCTCGGGGGGCCCTGTGGGGGGTGCTCTGGGAGTATGGGGTACCGGGCCCCTTGATACGGGCTGTTAGGTCCCTGTACGACCGGTGCCAGAGTTTGGTTCGCATTGCCGGCAGTAAGTCGGGCTTGTTTCCAGTGAGAGTTGGACTCCGCCAAGGTTGCCCTTTGTCACCGATCCTGTTCCTAACTTTTATGGACAGGATCTCTAGGCGCAGCCAAGGCGTTGAGGGGATCCGTTTTGGTGGCCTCAGGATCGGGTCTCTGCTTTTTGCAGATGACGTGGTCCTGTTGGCTTCATCGGAACGTGATCTACAGCTTTCGCTGGAGCGCTTCGCAGCCGACTGTGAAGCGGCTGGGATGAGAATCTCCAATCTCCAAATCCGAGGCCATGGTCTTGAGCCGGAAAAGGGCGGGGTGCCTTCTCCGGGTCGGGGATGGGGTCCTTCCCCAAGTGGAGGAGTTTAAGTATCTGGAGGTCTTGTTCACGAATGAGGGAAAAATGGAGCGGGAGATCGATAGACGAATTGGTGGGGAATTTGCAGTTATGCGGGCGCTCTACCGGTCTGTCGTGGTGAAGAGAGAGCTGAGCCGAAAGGCGAAGCTCTCAATTTACCGGTCGATCTACGTTCCTACCCTCATCTATGGTCACGAACTCCTGGTGGTGACCGAAAGAACGAGATCACGGATACAAGCGGCTGAAATGAGTTTCCTCCGCAGAGTGTCTGGGCTCTCCCTTAGAGACAGGGTGAGAAGCTCAGTCATCCGGAGGGGGCTCAGAGTAGAGCCGCTGCTTCTCCACATCGAGAGGAGTCAGTTGAGGTGGCTCGGGCATCTGGTCAGGATGCCTCCTGGACGCCTCCCTGGTGAGGTGTTTCAGGCACGTCTCACCGGGAGGAGGCCCAGGGGAAGGCCCAGGACACGCTGGAGGGACTATGTTTCTCGGCTGGCCTGGGAGCGCCTTGGGGTTCCTCCCGAGGAGCTGGAACAAGTGGCTGGGGAGAGGGAAGTCTGGGTCTCTTTGCTTAGGCTGCTGCCCCCGCGACCCGACCCCGGATAAGCGAAAGAAAATGGATGGATGGATGGATAATTTTGTACTTCTTTGTGTTTGTCTTTAACATAAAACCCCAATAAAATACGTTGAAACCTGTTGTTGCTATGGAGAAAATGTGGAAAAGTTAAGTGGTTAGCTTGGTCTCACCATGTTCTAAAAGCATCACATTTTCAACCGTAATGAAGTTTTTACAAATATTTATAAACTATTTGATCTTTGAACAGTGCTCCTCTCGCATTTTTTAAATTCCTTGTTTAATCAGCTTTATTGAATCTTGTAAAAGTGGGCTCCTTTTCACTTTTAAATAGCCTCTTTAATCTCCTCCTTGTGTTTGATATAATGAGATTCTACTTGTGGAGGAAGAATCTGGGATGTGTGTTTAAGTGTCTGCTATGATACTCTTCTATGTTCTCAAGCACACAGACAATGCCAACACAAAGCCTTCTGTTACAGCCTATAACTCTGCTCCTTAAATGCCTTAGTCTATTCAAAGCTTCGGCTTTACCTCAGGCTATGAAACCATCTGATTATAAATGTTTGAAATTCCTTCACATTACTAAGGATTTAATTAGTGTTAATGGACACTTAGTATGGCATTGACTCGTTGCAAGGTTTAGGTATGCAGACCATAGGTTTGTATTAACTGTCCCCTCACGCAGTCTCTTATTTCTTTAATTGGTAATTTCCCCAATTCCAAATAACTAAAATTAAAGAAAACAACTTTACAGTTTATTGCCTTCCTTTTTTGTCCGGAAGATGATTATCTTTTAAAAAATAATTTTCTTTTTTCAGGATATTAACTGGAGTTATACACGACTACCAGTTATGCAGTTTCATAAGAGGTAATTACAGTTTAAGATTTGCATTCTAGTCCAAACCATGCCAGAGGGAAATCTGAGGTTTTATGTGAAATGACATAATTGACAAGCATCAATGAATTTTTGGCTACAGGTTTAATACTAATAATTTGCAAGCAAACAAGCTCTTGTGGAGACATTCTCAGTCACTGTCATTAAAAACAGAAAGGAGTAATAGTCTGAGCATCATTGTTGAATCAGTTTGAGACACAATCTTGCTACAGACTAATACTCTTTTATAAGGAAAGAAAATGTCAGCTTGATAATGAAAAAAAATAACATAACTAAGTTTATGTAGTGTAATATTTAATTCACGATACTCATTGAGTTTGTAAACACACACTTAAAGAACCAAAGTAAGATTGGGGTTTTATTTTGTTAAATATTTTTATTTCATGTTTTACAATGTTGCGGTATTTTTTTGAACATAAGAAGTATCTAGTTTAATGGCTTATATAAATCATTTAAACAATTCAATACAAAAATTTCACAAAATTTCAATAATAACACAACAGGTGAATAATTGCAGAGACCTTTTTTTCTTCTTTATGTCAGAGTGTCAGACAGGTTCTAATTGTCTTGCTGTTTTGTATATTTGCACTTTTTGGTTTCTTTGTTACTTTGTATACGACACGTGCCATGTCGTACAATCTTTCAAGTCTCTTTATACCGATCTTGACAGCCAATGATTTAAAGTATTAAGCTATAATCTACTCATAGGGCCTATTTTATCAATGTTCCAAATAAAGAACACAAAATTGCGTTCGCCCCAAAATAATTGCGCTAGAGGCGTGTGCCTGCTTTGTGGTTGATCTACTAAGATTGTGTGAGCAAATGATAACAGGCGCAAAGTATTCAAATGAGAACTTTATGCCGCTGCTGTGTGTGCCAGCATTTCTGCCCCATGCACTGCGCCACAGCCAGAGATAGTGGAATAGGCGCAGTGGATTCATGATGGGTCTTTGGCAAAAGAAGGGGAAAAAAACGACATACTTGTCAAGGGTATGGCTGTTAATGAGTCAATTATTATTAGACTAGAATGTCTGTGAATGTTCTTGTTTGTAATTATTAAACTTAATGCGTACCGTGTACATACGCCGCACTCTGCTCCATGCAGATGCTGTAATCCAGAGACAGCAGGTGCAGACGTGTTGAGCATGCAGTGAGTTATGATGGGTCTTAGGAAAAAAGGGGGGAAAAATCGAGTAATATTCACATGTTGAATCGTGGTGGCGCAAAATTAAGACATGCCTCACAGAGGTGGTAAAAATAGGTGCAAATACAGGCAGTGCCAACCATTTCATGTTTGATAAATTACGCTGCGCGTGGAACAACTACGTATTTGCATGTTTTCCTCCCAATATTTTACGATTCCGTGCATATTGCTGCTCCATTGGCTGCTCCTGCTTAGTAAATCACCTGCTCCATGTTTTTGTGCCCTCTGTGAGGCTTGCACACATTTTAATAAGCACAAACCGTTGTTAAATCAGGCCCATAGTCTACTGTGTGAAGATGTGGTAATGTGACTCCATAAATAATACCAACTAGCTTATAGGTATTTTGGTCTGATGAATGGATCGTAATCTGTTATATTTCATCAAAGCCAGTTGACCCTAACAGGGATTGTAACTGCAATAAAATATTTGGGTAGCTATACATTTTCTAAAAAATAACTGTCATTTATATTCAAAGGAAGATTTGAGCAATGCATTTTCTGTACATAATTATCTCCATAATTAGTGAAACACTTGACTACCAAGTAAAATAGAACATGTAATGCTAAATTAATTGGCAAGAAATCGTAAGTAACTCTGGATAAAGTTGTTGGTAGATGGGTCCAATTCAGTTGGTTGGGCTGAGAAAGTGTAAGATTGTGCAAAATAATGAACGAGCAACTTGGTCCAGAACCTGACCAGATCCTTTAGAAAAACAAACAAACAAAACAGAAATCTCACTTCAGTACCTCTATAATCTTCAAAAGATCAAAGCGTGCTGTGAACCTCGGCCCACTTAGCCATATGTACCGCTTTCTCCAGATCTGTTTGCTGTTCATAGCTCTGTTTTCTCTCTCCAAAGGCCACAGAGACAAGAGCAAGAGAAACATGAAATAGTAATCTATCGAGTGACATAAACTAAAGGGATGATGTAGTTGCAGAAGGAGCACAGCAGCAGAACATGAATATGAAAGAGGAGACACTTTGCCCTCTTTGGTTTCTTTGTTGCATCATTAACTTCCAAATTATGTTGCTGTCATGGTCTATGGGTTTTAATGTGTGTGTTTTTTGGTTTGGTATTCTTGCTGTATTTCTATGGTCTGTTGCATGGTTTGTTTTTGTCAGTGCTGCTTTCTTGTTTTCCTGCACACCTGGTGTTAGTTTTCTAAGCACCACACCTGCATTGTTTGAGTGTTTTACCTCCTTCAGCATAAATAAGGTGTGTTTGAAATGTCTAGTATTTTAATGTGTGTTAACTTTTACAATGAACAGACCAACAAGAATTACAAGGGTTTCAGAGTCAGACCTGTTTTGTTTGTAAAGAAAAGCAAGTTTCGATCTAGGATGGGTGATGAAACTTGAGCACAAACTCATCCTGAATGAGAGATTTCAGCTGGCCTCCATTAAAACTGCTCCAGTTTGGTGCTCAGCTTTAATATGTGCTATAATATCATGTCAGCTCCTGTGATTCAGCTTTTTTTCCACCCTGTCTACTAGTTTTTGTCAGGGTCCTTTTGGAGCATTTTCTATGACTTATAATGCTATACATGTTCATCATTTAACCAAGGGCATCGGTTTGTTTTTTTTAAATTGCCGGGGGCAAAAAAAAAGAAACAATTCATTTAAAAGTATTCATCTGTTTTATGTTTCATTACAATATGCACAGCCATATCCGTATTGTAGCGCAAAGAACAATGTTGACTATATTAATAATATACTCGCCCCAGAAGAATATATGCAACAATAAAACGCATTCCCTTTGTAACACTTTCCGTGCTGTGCAGATTCCTGCAACACGGCAGATCACCCGTGTGTGACCCGCATAAAAGTTGTTTCACGCGTGGAAAAATACATAAATGAAATTTCACTGGTCTAGTAGGAGGTTTCGTTAATAATAAAAAAATCTAAATGTTTGATTTAGGACTTCTAAAGAGGGTTTTGTCGATGTATTGTGTTGGCTGAAAGAGCATGTGAGAATATTTCCCAACCATGGGCTGAAATCCGAATGTTCTCGCTATCTATTCATCCAGCGCTGCCAGTGAGAGACTTTTCTGCACCTGGATTTATGATTCAGGAACGGAAAACACAGGTTGAGCCAGGGACTTCGGACTACATATATTGTTTTTGCACAGCAATCTTAATATCAAATAAATGTCAGAGACATCTTCGACCGGTCTTTTAAACGGTGACGGAAAAATGTGAAGGGCGTCTGTCATTTCAACAGATTACAGTTCACTCCCCTGACCACTCAGGTAACTGAATTATTAAAGAAAACACTCCTATAATTCAATTCAATTCAATTCAAAAATACTTTATTGATCCCAGAGGGAAATTAAGTAAGAGCACCTGAGCAGTATCTCAGAATTGGACACCGTACCCAATGCTCATCAGCACCTTGGAGAGTTACGGAGGCTTTGGAGCGCATAGCTGCACCAGACAAAGACCTGTGTTTCTTACCCACTAATGCAGGAGAAGTGAATTTATTCCCGCTGAAACGATCAGTAAAGCCCTTGTTAGAGAAAAGTGGCACTTGTTTTTCCAGTCTGCAGTGTGGCAGCAGAGCGCGGATTCATCCTCCATTACGCACAAGCAGTGGACCTGAAGGAAGTTGTGACTCCGTATTCAGGCTGTAGCAGGTGAAATGTTCATATTTAATAAATGTATTAATCTGCTGGATTTGTGATGGGACGGAGATTCTTTAGTCAGCTTGTTCAGACTGAATATTAATTGAAATGAATGTTTCATCATCATTTTAAAAATTGACAAGTAAAAATAGATTATGATGGAATTTTTTGACCCTGACTCATGGAGAATGAAAAAGTTTAACGCAACCTAGTCTATATGTTAAGAGCAAGCTCTGCTGAAAGTAGCCTAAATCATTTTAATGAGTTACATATAGTTACTGTATAGTGTCAGTGTGCAGGTGTTGGGTCAGGTTGCAGGTTTTGATTTGGATTTGATCAGGAGATATTTGCGGGTACCGGGTCGGGCTTAAAAATAATCTTAAGTGGTGCAGGCAGGTGCGGCTTGGTAAAATTGTGCAGGACTCAGCTACAATTAACCGTATACATTTACCGCAGTTATTTTTTATTTAAAACAAACGTTGGAGAGACAAATTAGTCTTTAATATGCAAGGAGAAATTCTTGGGGGGAAAATATTTATTTTTATGCGACTTTGAAGACAAACCAACCCAAAAATTTTTCACGACTGGAAAATGGTCTAGAAATGAGCCAAAGATCGCACAGTGTATGCCCTTGCCCCTTGGGGAATGGGCACACTGGCCTGCGCCATCTGTGCATAGATGCATGGAGCAGGTGACGCAGCATAATTAGAACACCTTGCATTAAAGAGCTGCGAGTTAATTCAATTCAAAAATACTTTATTGATCCCAAAGGGTAATTAAGTAATCAGTTGCCTGTTACCTGCTACTGTACCCACTTTTGAATGCAAGTCTTTATTGAACGTAACATTGACCTCTGTAAAGAATGCAGCAACATCCCCACATAAAGAAACATGGAAATTGTGCTGGGAGGACAAGTGAATGTTGGATCTGTGCTGGTTAAAAATTGCGCATCAGGTTTTTAAAAGTGGTGGGGACAAAACTGTAATTTATAAATAATAATAATAAATGGAACATGTACCCAGCATGGACGCCTATGCATTAAACAACACTTCCGGTCACGTTAAACTATATTTACTTGAAACCTAAAATAGTAGCTTGCAGTGTTTTCCTTAACGAAACATGCCATGTGTTCAAAAGACTCCTCTTCAAGTCAATGAACACTGAACATTGTCTTATGTTTTAGGGCTTGGCTCCGAAGTGCACCATCGGACTGCGTCAATTTTTTTCATTTACTAGTGTGTTTGGCAGAATATTTTTGGTCAATAGGCTTTGTATCTGTTTTAAATAATCAGTTATGGCTTGTTTTTGCATTTGTTTGTTTGCCATTCTATTATAAAGTTATAAATAGAACTCCATAGATGCTAAACCTTAAAACTAATGTGTTATAAAAAATTTTCATTGATAATATAATATTGTGTAGTAAATTAAAAGTTTTAAAAAAATTTTTGGAAGTCCACTTTATTACTGTATTGGTTGATATACTGCTAAGTCCTCTATTTCCAAGGTGAAAGCAGACCCAGCACTGTGACCTGGAAAATCACTCAAGAAATCAGAAGTTACATGACTTAATCACTTATTCTTCTTGATAGTAACATCCTATGATTGTAGAGGTTGAATTTCCTAAACGGAATATCATCAGGTTATCAGTTATGTAGAAACAGGGCAACATCTAAAACATTTAGGACCAGGATGGGGAAATTAATAAATAAATCTAGAAATTTCAAAGGAAATCGTGTCAAGGTCTCAGTTCTTGTAAAGTAGTGTCCAAGTATTTTCTGACATTAACAAAAGGGAAATATGAATGATGTCACAAATGTAGATGACCACAAGCCTGATATAAGAGCACCTCTTAGTATTTCTAGTGTTTACTTTGCACATTTGGCCAGCCACGCTCCATCTGCTCCTAAATTATTTCTCTTTCAGCAGTTTATCCTTTTGGCTGCACGGAGGGAACATTTCTAACCGCCGCTGTCTCTTGTGTGCGTAAAAGCAGTCTCACACAATGATCCCCATTTGTCAACGTCAGACATGGTTTTTAACTAAAGTGTGATGTACCATTTGTTACAGTACGTACTCGCAGCTCTTCTGGACATTGCTCTGAATCTATTCATACCTGTTCCAAGTCCGTTGTCTGACTCTAACCCCTACAGAATAGCGTGCCTTTTTCAGTAAATGTGACATTTTTGACAGACAGGGGCCAGTTTGCAATTTGGCAATATATTTTTCCAGATTTAGATGAAGATTGATGAAGAAAATAGTTTGTTTTTATCCGTCCGTCAGTCCATCCATCCACACTGAATCAATTTTGCAGGTTCCATATTTAAATCCTTTCCACTTTAGAAATATCTATCTATTGTAAACTTATATTATACCTGTTATTCATTAGAACCAGTTAAAAAAAAAGTTTGTGCAACTTTTGGAATGCGAGTCCAGAAAGTATGAAAAGTGTGTAGGAGCTCAGTACACAATGTATGGAAGTTTCTGGGGACTCCTAGAGCTAAATAGTGTGCGGTATGGCGCAGAAAGTAATAAAAAACAGCACCATGGTGGAGTAAGGCTCACTAATAAGCAGAGAATTTCCAGTCTAGTCTCTCTACCATGTTGACCCAAGAACAATGATAAGCCTGATATTTTGAAAACGACGCTTCTGTCCTGTAAAAACTCAAAAGTCAATTAAAGGGAGTGAAAATGAATGTCCCTTCTCTTATTTAAAGGCTTTCACTTCTTGATTTAGGAGACACGAGTGTGTGATTAAAGGTGTGCATCAAACTACAAAACCTGCTTTTCTTTCTGAAGCCATTCATCATCTGTAGACATTCAGTTTCAGTGCAGTGCAAGTCATTAAATTCATGGCTCCCCAGCAGCCAATTCTTAAATCTGAGAGGCTTTTTACTGAGCCACATCTAATTGTGGGGACAGTTGTGTGTAAGGGGCTATGGGACAGAGGTGACCTTATGCAGGATGTGTTTGTGTTGGGGAAGGAAGGAGGGATGCTGTGACGGTGGGTGTAACTGTCAGTGAGTGCACGGCTGTCTCTCTATGTAGGGAAAAGCATTGATCACAGATGACACATTGATGGCCTGGCGCCATAGCACACCTATAATTCTGATAGGGAGGTGTGTGTCTTTAAAAGGTCAGCCAAACCAATAAAACATCAAGTTTTTACTCTGCAAAGATTTGGACTCCAGTGTTTCTCCCAACTTATTTTAAGTAAGTCAAAGCACTATGTTATCTGGGATTTGGCCAAAAAAGTATATTTTTTTGCAGTGCAATCTCCCACCAAAAGACATGCGGTATTATTTTAGGAAGGGTCAACATGGGGCTAGAAATAAAACATTCATAAATTTATTAAGCATCTCCCGTGGATGCCATTTTTGCCCATCTCTTGTTCCCCGCCTCCTGCTTTATTTTTGTTACGTCCCAGTGAATGCATTAAATGGCCACACACAGGCCTGGCATTTTTAGAAGATTTTGGGTCTCTTTTAGCTTTAGATCATTTTTTGGCATTCTGTGTGGTTCATAAGAAGCTGTGTAGAAAAGATTGAGATGGTTTTGGAAAACAAACTATTTTCATGTCACCAAAGCCTTAGAAACCTTGAAATTGATGTGTACCAAACAATCAGTCTGTTACACTTTGCATGCGTAAAATAGATTTATGTGGGTAGTTCACCAAAACTGTCTCTAGCTCAAGGATCCACATCCTCTTAAATCAAGTCCTGCATATGCTAAATGTATTCCTTCGCAGTTGATAGTTACACCTATGTGACGCAGTGCATGCATGTCTGCTTGATTTCGCCTGTCCATCTTGTGTCATCTGAACACACGTCTGCATGGGACTTGTGTGTGTGTGTGGTGTGTGTGTGTGTGTTTCTGACTTTGCTTTCTGACTAGTTGTTGCCTGTGTTGTTGCTTGTTGCCAAGACGCATCTGATCACACTTGACGTTAGAAACTAAAGAATATGAAAGAAACCCTGGTAAAATAAAAGAGAGGGGAAAAAAGTCACACCGCCCACCTTTGACATTTTGTTGAATCGAAAGCAACTTTAGCTGTGATCAGTAGAACAGATGTAAAATTGTCTGTCAGATATTTGGGAAAACAGGTATACTATAGAGATTCATCCTTCAGGTGCAGTGTTCCTGTTATATGGTTTAACAACAAAACAAAGTTCAAAAATATGCTAAATAATGCAAAGAGTGCCTCTTTCCTCACAAAAAATAGAATAAACTGAGAGCTAAAATTGTCTTCACTTGATCATTTTGATGCTTTTCTCATGTTTTTGCTATTGTCTTTTGCAGAGCACAGAGACAAGTCCAGCCAGCAGCCTTCAGTCTCTACCCATCAGTCCTTGCAGTGAAAAGCCTCCTCCATTAAAGGTAATCACATGTAGAGCATTTGATCCTGTTTCTGCATTATGCCTTTGCATCTCATATTTTTGTTAACTGTCATTGTAAACAACTGCGTAATAGGAATATAAGTAATATATCGTGGTTGTGCTGTTTGAACATGCCATGGGCAGAGGCAGTGGCTCGTTCATTTAGGTGGATGAGGCGATGATTGATATCAAACTTCACACAAACAGGAGATGACACCAATAGATTCAGACTGCGTGGTTGCTGTATATAGCCCAGACTAATAAAGTGTTATTTATAAATCCTGGACTCCACTGGTCACACTTAAAGCACAATGAGACACATCAAGTCTGTGCTCTATAGCTCCATTGATTAACTTAATATGTTGTTTTTGTCTATAACAGCTCCTTTGATAACACATAATTGACCCTCAAGGCTCATGAGCTACAGTGCTCAAGGACTTAGATGGCTGCTTACTGTGTACAGGAGAGAGGAAAATATGGGGATACCACTTTTAGTAATGGCAATAGCTGTTTGTGGGGCTGTGTGCAGTTAAGGATTTATAGTCATAAAGATTGCACTGAAATGTGTACTTTTTTAATTCTCACTTTTATTCTCATCACAAGTGCTGCAGAATATTTTGGAAAACATGTTGATTATGCATCGGTCATCCATAATTAATGGTATTGCTACGCACAGCGTTTGCCACCCTGTCATGTGTCCAAATTATGCAATGCCAGTTTTTTTAATTAATGGTCTTTATTCGTGTGCATGACTTGCAAAGCTGTATTGTAGCCTGTTCACTTTATTTCAATGATCTAACAAACCAGTTTTTTCAATAATAGACACCCTTTTACCCTTTACAGTGAGGTTTGCAGTCAATAAGCAGTGAAAATATGACCGTGTTGGTGACTGGGTGTAGCTCACTGTGCGTGTCTGTGCTCAGCTGCAGGTCTCCCCCCAAAGAGCACACAGCTGTCTGTACACGGCAGGGGTCTGCAACCTGCGGCTCTAGAGCCACATGTGGCTCTTTTGGCCATCTATACTGACTCTTACAGACTTTGGCCTAAACCTATTTAAAACTGAGCACTGTTTTAGATATCTATGTAACAAAAAGGCTTATTTTAGCAGTTTCTTCTGGGTACTTTCATGCAGTATTTGCAAAGAACTTCCCCAACCAAGTGATGAAGAAAGGCCGCTGAAAGATTTTCTTAATTAAGGAACAAATATGAAATGCTCTATTTAAGAAAATGTATTCATTCTCTTTTTGTAAAGGTTTTATGTTTTTCTTCATTCTAAAACTTAAAATTTTTTTTTTATTGCTCTTTAACCATTGCAGTAATGTAAGTATATTTATATTTGATTAACCTTCTTTTTGCCAAGAGTCATGTAGGTTTTGGGGGTCTAGACCATCTTTATTTTACAGGAACCAGAGCAGAAATTGGTTTTTGGATTGTAAATGTTGCTAAGAAAAATGTCTCCAGCCGGCAAGGAGGGTGAAGTAGATTGCCCAAGAACACGACTGAGACGGACAGTGCGGAGGTTCATACTGGTAACCCACTGTTACAAGATGAACTCCTACAGTACCACCTTAGCCACGGTTTCCCCGTTAATCTTGACCTAACATAAAAAAGTCATAGAAGTACGAACTAAGGTCTCTGAGTTGGACTTTAACAGAGATGGTTAACCTTCCATAGTGGTCTTTGGCTAATAAAATTATTTAAAAAAAACTTTTTATGTGGTTTCTGAAACTTATGGTAGCAAGGTTTTTGACCTGATCTAAAGAGTTGCACTGCATGTTTCTCTCTAAGGGTCTCTGCCTATAACTCAGCTAAACTTCTGTTTTAAATGTGTTTTAATGAAGTTCTTAGCATCCATGGCCAGCTATCTCAGTTACTAGGGATGTCCCGATCACATTTTTGCCCCGAGTCGAGTCTGAGTCATTTGATTTTAAATATCTGCCGATAGCGAGTCCCGATCCCGAGCCTTCCGCAATGCATTAAAATAATAAAAAGAAAAAGGACAACACATCCAAGTTGTCCTTTTAAGTTTTTTATTAAGTATGTATATGATGCTCTACTGTGTGAGAGTCACTAAAGTGTTTCACAAGCAAGGTCACATGTTGTAAAAAAAAGTTGAGTTGACCCATTGTGCAGTAAAGCTTAGCAATGACATCGAACTGAGAAATTACAGCTGTCCGTGTGGTAACCCCAAAAGCAGACACCTTTGATACAAGAACT
The DNA here is from genome assembly GCA_963556495.2 of Valencia hispanica. Lineage (NCBI taxonomy): Eukaryota > Metazoa > Chordata > Actinopteri > Cyprinodontiformes > Valenciidae > Valencia > Valencia hispanica. The sequence continues at coordinate 35,694,103 of OY747704.1, forward strand.
AGCAGTAATGGGAATTTCGGCTTTTTCGGATTTTACAGCTCGGCTCACAAAAAAAACCCGGCTCTTTTAGCTCCTCATATTTTTTGTTTGTTAAATTAATTTACCATCAAAAAGTGTGTAATGTAAAACATTTTGTAAAATGAATTACTAATCTAGAGACGTAATTATTTTAAATGTTTAGTATTTATATGACTTATTATATTCACCATGGAACAGTGCTACAAAATAAATAAATGCTAAAGTATAAAAAACAACTCTGATTGTATGTAAAATATTCATAAACTTTAAACTATTTACGGTGAACAACATAGAAAAGCTAAGATAATGTAGATAACTGTACTCTGCTCAATATATTTTACCTTTGCATACTCTACACTGATTCCAAATTTTGCTACATTACCTGCTGTCACTCATTTTCTCATCTTTGCAGCATGTTTTGTCTGTAGCTTTTTTTCTCCTCCCATTTCTCTATTTGTGCCGCTATATGTGTGTGTGTGTGCGTGTCCGTTTGTGTAAAACCCTCCTCCCCTCCCTCCTGCTCCCACTCAAGACATGCAGCTTGAACAGAAAAAAAACAACGAAAAAACTGCTACGGTCTGGCTCCCGGAGTGGAGAAAGCTCAGAGCTGGCCGTTTCGTTCGTGACCAATACATCACTACTAGTAAGCGTTCACGTACCTTGTTGTGAATGCCCGGCAACACGTTTACCCTGCATTAGCACTTCTAGCTAGCAGCTCACTATTGTGTTGTCTCGATTCCCCGCCTGCCGTAAATTGTGTGACGTTACGCTGTTGTTGAGACACAACAATACATAGTTGTGTCATAACATAGCTTTGAAAATTAATGCTATGTGTCCTGATTGGAGCACCCAATGGTACCATATACGATTCAGATAAGAGGCTGTACAATAATTTATGTATTTTTATCCTTATCCTTATCCTTATTTTTTATTTCTTCCTCACAAGTTATTTTCCAATGTTGTTCTCCCTACAATGACGACCTGTACAGAGTGTATCCTGCTTCTCTTTCAGAATAAGCTCTAGCTCCATGTGACCCTTACCAAGTCAAGTCAGGTAGAGAAAATTGTTGCATGAATAGATTTTTATTCAAACAAAGCACAATGTTTTGGTTGGAGCTCAGTTCTGCATTTCTTTTAATCCACAGATCAAACCACACACACACACACAGATGCCTAAAATACTCCAACGTCCAGCTTGTTTAGTTAAAAGAGCACAGAAAAGAGCACAGCAGTCTGCCCTTGATCAAAAAATATAAAACTGAACCCTCCTTTGATCTGTGCGTCTCCTTTAATTTTAGCCTTATCATTGCAATTAATAGCTTTTTTTCCACATCATCTCCTGCTGAATTATGAAGAGATCAAATAGGAAGAAGGAGATTGGTGGGACAAGGCATGCAGGGTAGAGGCGAGAGCAAAATGAACAAGAGGATAGCAGAAAGACAAAAAGACAAAGATGAGAAGCAAGTGGAGTAGGGTTGAGCTGAATGAGAGAGGGGCAAAGTGTCTCACTTGCCTCGACAGGCTGCAGAACCCCTCTGTCAACCAAGTTCATCAGAGCTGTGTGATCTGAATAAGATTTATTCATCTCTGCAGGGAGCATGTGTGTGGGTAGCTGCTGAACTGCCTGCATGCATCTGAGTGTGTTAGCAGGGTTTAAATCTACCCAGAGAGGGCTTTTGGCAAGCTTTTCTCTGGTGTGGTTAGATTGCTGCAGACTCCTTGTTAGGCTGTCACACAGGAGAGCCAAGTCCCAAGTATGTGATGCTGACTGTGATAGCGTTTTTTTGTAACACTTTATATACAATCTCATACTGTACAGCCAGAAAGTAGACACACCACTAGTAAGGAAAGGATCATGGCTTTCTTTCCAGTGTGCTTATGCTCAAAGTCTGCATGGCTCCATATCTGTATCCTGATGTGTTTTAACTGAACGCTCCATACTGAGGTTTATAGTATCACGCTGCATTAGAAAATGTTTCTCTGTGTGTGTTTGTGTGCGCTAGGGAGAGAAAGGGAGTGTGTGTATGCATGGCTGACCTCCTTACTAACCCACATGAAGTATCAGTGGCAGCTGGGTGATAAGAAAAAATTAAAAATGTAGGCTGGAACACAGCATGAAGACAGCCACTATGGTTTAAACCTTCCCCTAATATTCATAATAGGTGGACAGAATGAAAGTTAGGATATAGGAAGACATTCATAATCATGTTACTAAATGTTCCAAACCTCTGAGTCATTAAGGATCTCACCTGAAACTAACAAAAAATAAATTCAATTTCAGTTCAATTTAGTTTATTTATATAGCTCCGATTTACAACAGATGTCATCTCAAGGCACTTTACAATAAAAGCTAAAATTCATAAATCCCATTTTGGAGGAACCAGAGGAGATTCAGGGCTGGATAGTATTGAATAGAATACTGAACTGAATTACTGCAACAGTCCTGGAGGAGGCCCTAAAAGCTGAAGTTTCTGTCTGTGGAAGAACCTTTTTTGCTGTTTCACTTCACTAGACTTTCATCATGATTCTTTGTAACATGAAAGGAGTTTTCATTATTTTTTGTACTCTGGTTTCCCTGAATCAGTGATGTCCAAACTTTTTGCTGTGGTGGCAAAATCATTAGTTTGAGAGCAAAAATAATCATTTTAAGGTCAAGTGTTTTACTTTTATTGGCTCAAAAATAAATTATAGGTGAAACATTTTGATGAGGGCTGAACAGTGGAACAGTTGGGAGCAATAAGGTCCTGGGTTCAAATCCCAGCCTAGGGTCTTTACACAAAGGAGTTTGCATGTTCTTCCAATGAATGCATGATTCCCTCTGGGTACTTTGTTAATTGGTCTCTCTAAATTGGAGTGAAGTGTGTGTGAATGGTTAGTTCTGTGATTTGATTTCAAGGCATCAGTGTCAAGGGGGATAAATACCTATGCATCCTTCATTTTTTGGGTAATTCGTAAAAACAAGCGTCGGGGGGTTGTGTGGTGTAGTGGTTAGTGCAGGCGTCCCATGTAGGGAGGCCTCAATCCTCTGTGCGGTTGTCCTGGGTTGGATTCCCGTTCCTGTGAACCTTTGCTGCATGTCTTCCTCCACTTCTCTTCCCCTTCTAAACAACTATCCACTGTCAAATAAAGGCAACTATGGGCACAAAACCTTTAAAAAAAAATCATGCGTCATTTGTCTTCACAATTATGTGCTACTTTGTGTTTGTCTATCACATAAAATCCCAATAAAATAAAAGTCTTTTTTCTTTCAGATTGACTTCCCCGATCAGTAATTTTCTTCAGCCTGCACAGCTGTTTAGTCCCATCCCTTTAGTTTTCCTAGCATTGCGTGTGTAAAAATGCCTTTAAATTATCTACTGAACATATTTGTTAATTCTGCTGTTTTTTAGGATCTGATATCACCAAATGTTTAAGTGATTGCTTATTACCATTCAGGATTTTTTTTCACACCACATCTTTTTAGCATAGGTCATTGTTCCTGACTATCCTTCTAGTTCCTAAAAATGCTTTGCCAGTTCTCATTTCTTTCATTTTTCTTTATTTCCCGAGATGGTTTCTTTCCTTGGTGCATGTCAATAATTTGACCCTTCTGAAACAGACTAGCATCTTTCCCACAACCACAGGATGCATCTTTAAACATGGTTGTTTAAGTAATGAGAAGCTACATACTACATGAGTTGGAATTAAATACCTTGTTGCCAGATGAAACATAATCATCCATGTTGTCATTATCCAAAGGCAGGCTCTTATTGATTTGCTTTGTTAAATCCAGGTGGTGAGCTTTTTTGGGCAAGCCGTTGATCTTTTCTAATGCATGTATTTATTGTCTGTTTTCAAAGTCAATGTGATTGAAACATATGGTGTTCTGATTATTCTTTTATGCACCGTTTTACTGAAGAGCTGCTAACAAAGTACTGTTGAATAGGAAAGCATAAACTCTCCCTGTTCCTTATGTGAACGAGCATAAAGAAGGAATATAAAGGAGGTCTACAAGAGGAAAGAGGGGATTAGTTTATCTTTTGACGATTTCTTTTTTAAAATTTGTCTTGAATCCAGTTTAAAGTTCCTGATGTCTGGACACTTGTGAAAAACATTGTTCAATCATCTGTTGTAATGTCTGAATTATCAGCATATGGTGCCTCCGATACCAACGGCGCATTGCCCAAAGCCATCTGGCATGTCGGTGATTTGTTTTTTGATTGTATTGTCATACAAGGCTCTCCTGATTGTATTGTCAGAGCCTAGTGTTACCCTGCACTTTCCTGCATAGAGAATGAAAGTCTCCACATGTGCTCTGGTGTATAAGGTTTTTCCAGGCAAGCAATCAACTCAGCTGGGATGCAACTTCCCAGCTTTGCTTCATCAGACTTTTTCATGCAATGCGCACGGTTTCCCCCGTCTTTATTTTAGGTTTTTTAGCTCTATTAAATAGGACTTTTTTTTCTTCTGTTCAGCTTGATCTGTACCATGTTAGCATTGGGTTACTTCTACTGAATGATAATGTACTTGCTTCTTTTCATTTAACATGTATCAATGAAACCTTTTCTTTGAGCGGAACGTGAATCCTTTTTGCATTTTTTAATTGTGCTAGGGAGCAATGATGGACATTGTTAACACCCCCAAAAAAGTGTAATCTTTAACACCTTTTTGGAGCAAAGTCCCCTAATCTGCTTCCAGTCTTAATGCAGCCACAGCTGCATATTTATCCCACAAATTTTCACACTAAACACCTACATTTTTATCAATTCTATGTGCTATTATTGCAATACCTACTTAATTTACAATCTTGTTGACAACAAAAATATTTTTTCTTCAGCATTCAGCAATAAATCCAAGCCGTAAAGGGTTAATGCCTATTTTTGTTTGCTTTTTCTTCTTCATCTGTGGTTGCAAAGCTCTCTAGGCATGGTGTCCAGCTCCAGTCCTTAAGGGCTGGTGTCTTGCCAGTTTTAGATGTTTCTCTCCTCCAACACAGCTTTAAGTGGTTCAACTACCTCTTTGGCATGTCAGAGATCTGCAGAGTCTTGCTAATGAACCAGCATTTGATTCAGGTGTGTTGAACTAGGGAAAGAACTGAAACGTGCAAGATATTAAGGACTGACTTTGGGCACCATTGTTTCTGCTCACACAAGTATGTCATTGCCAAGTGTTTAGTTACTACTTAACCGTTTGTGGGCAATCTGGTGTTTAAATGTTTTGCCATCATACAGAATATTGTCTTAACTATTGTAACTAGGCCTACTAGTAAAGATGCACAAAAAGCTTAAAAATATACGATTTTATAGCTGCAGCATAAACCTACACCGAGTGATCTAGAAAAAGGCAACTTTTAAAATTTTGTACATTTGTTCAGTGAGGAAAGAAGACATTTTAAAATGATTGTCTCAAACAAAATCTCAAATTATTCAGTTATTGGCACCCCTTACAATTCATTTGAAATATTATAATTGAGAGATTATAATATATTGTATTGAACACTGGCCCATTTCCTAGCAGTTTGACTTTCTTTCTCTAAAACCAATCTACAGCTTCCCTGGCTGTGTGTTTGGGGCTACTATTGCTTGCTAATTAAAATGAAATTAATTTTTTGATTCTTATCAAGAATGTCCCGAAAGATTTATTTATTGTTAATCTTATGTCAATTGATCCCATTAAAATATCTGAACTTATTTTACCTGCTGTAACTCATGCACAGCTGTCAACAGAATCATTCAATTAATTTTGCTATTGCTGTCTTAGCAACATTTTTACAAGATTTGCTATCCTGCTGATGGTCACAGTTGCCAACGCTGCCCTGTGAAAGCAAGGTCTTGCTCTCCTGACATCAGCTCTTCTGTCTGCTCCTGCTGTATCTGGCAAAGACACAATTTCAACAAATGGAACTAAACCTGCCCTGAGAATGAGGCTGCGCAAGAGTAAAGACTGTATGACACTTTAATCTTGCTTAGTTAATGATCATTTTATGAGCACATAAAAAATCACAGCCATAGCTTACATATGCATATGATCATTCTGGTGAAGCCCTCAAAACAGTACAGTTAATTTGTTCAGCTCTTCTCATCTGATCGAGAGAAGAACTCAGAGTTTAAAGAGCAGGAAGCGATTAGCAACAGCTGAAGGGTTTGAGATTGAGCAGGATACAGAGGTGTGGATGCACATATACAGAAAGGAGCATGAGTAACAGGGTGGGAGGCAGAGGTAACCTTTGACAGTGCTGAAGGCACAGAAAGCAACATAAATATGAAGACATATTGCATGAGAAGAAGCAGAATATTGGGGGGAAAGTCACAGTGCTTAGAAAAACACACACTGCTCAACAATGTGAAACGCTGAAAAGAAATTAGATAAGGAAGAAGGTATCTGGTGAAGATGCGGGAACTATAGTTGTCATTTATAAAAGAATTCCAGGTTTGTGTAAATTTAGATTGGTGAAAATGAAGGATTTCTTCATGAGAAGAAAGGTGGAGAGGACAAGAGTAAAAAGGAGGATTAAAGAATGGATTTAAGAAGTAAGAGAAAGAAAGTTTGTCCTGGCACTCCAGAACACGATTCTGTGAGTGTAATAATAATCTACGGTAGCCACCTGAGAGGCTGCTGTGTCACAGTGCGCCCTAGTTTAATTTAAACCCAACGCATTAACACTGTTTTGTTTTTTCTGTTTTTAAACCAGATTTTGTCCCAGTTAAAGTTCTCTACTGTATTTTAGAAGAAAGGAAAGAGAATTCTACCCTGAGTTGCTGTCAAGAGGCAAGCAAAAGTGTGTTACTAGTAAAACGTCTTGGACAGCAAGTTTTTTGCGAAAAAATGTTGAACTGACATTTGCATATATTACCCTTGTTGCATGAGACATTAATATTTTCATTTTACAATAAAACATTTACCACTCTGTCAGATGCTAGGGAATTGTAAATCGAGAATAAATAATTCTAATTGCTGTTAATAAATAATTACAGGCTTATGCCCAGGGCAGTGCAGAATATGAGAAGCTCATATGCTTTATATGCATTCAAAAAACCCTGAAAAGGATTTTTTTTTAAACACTAAACAGGTTCTGGTAGTCAGGTCTCATCAGAGACATCTAAGACTTGAGGTAAACTTGATTTAAAATTCCGTTGCAAATGAAATTTTGTAATCATGGCTAATATATTATTCCCATACTGTTTATTTTACTCATTTGATATGTTTTTTAACCTATGATCAATATTTTGCTTCTTTCTTTCACATGATCTGTGGCGTCAGCTGAAGTGAGCTGATTGAAGCAGTAGCTTCTTTTTTCTCTGTAACTTTAATAATTTGTTGGTGCAGATCATAGGACTCAACATTACTTTGGTTTTAAACTCCCATCTTGGAAAGATATCTTTTCAGAGGAGTTGCCTTCTTTGTCAGTGAGAGTACAGTTAAATATAATTATGACTTTTTACTGTTACGCAATCCCTGCACAATATTTTGTCCATGTTTTTTCTACGTCAAAGAGTAAAATATACTGATTAGGACACATGTAGTTTTATACATATGTTGTCCACTCTTAGCATCAGCTTTAACTTCAAGTTTCTTCAATGTCGTTAATAACAGCAAGTCTGTGAGTGTGCAGCAGATGCCGCATCTACAACAAAGTGTGTACTAACCAGAGGTGGGGAGAATACCTGAAAATTGTACTCTAGAAAGAGTAAAATTACTTAAACATATTTTTACTAAAGTAAAGGTAAAAAATGACCATCTAAGAAATTACTCAAGTAAAAAAGTTATACGCAAAAAAGCTACTCAAGTACTGAGTAACTGATCAGAACATTACATCAGCTCTATTGGCAGATTCTTCTAAAAAGATTTCAACAGACCGACAAAAATATAATGGAAATTCAGAATGTAATAAAATTATTAATAATATGTATTTTATACATACAAAATAAGATATTTGAAGCAAAACAAACACTTTTTCATATCAAAAGTTTCATAATAAAACATATGAAACTAATTCTTACAATAGGTAATGCATATGTTAGAACAGGGTAAAGTGCTTCCAGTGACAAAATGTAGTGTTTACTGTATATTCAATGGATCTCCAAATGACTCAGTAGATAAAATAACATTAGAACAACAACTATTGTGTACAAACAAGAGGTCTCACTTTAACATAAACAATATGTCCTTGTCTGGTGCATTTTTAGTTAAAATATGCCTGTTTTGATTCAGTGAAATTACTCGCAGTAGGCAGGATATCCAGATATTTTACCCCAAGTAAGAGTAGCCATACATAATAATAATAATATTGCTCAAGTAAAAGATAAAGTATTGTGCAGTAAAACTACTACCAAAAGTATTTTTTAAACTACTTAAGTAAATGTAACTGAGTAAATGGAACTAGTTACTACTGACCTCTGGTACCAGCTCTCATGTACAAAACATGTGGTCTCCCTTAGAGGCTGTGAGGAAGCTCTTCTACTGCTCCCACAGTGTGTATGCTGCATTAGAACCACACATGTGGAGCAACTCTTGTCAGTGTGTGTTTAAACACATGCATTGTCTGTAGCTGTTCCATCTTACTTCAAATCAATTAGCCTCTTTGCCTATTTGTACCTGCATTTCATACCCACAAGTTCATATTTGGTCAATTTCTCCTTTTATTCCACTCCTGTTTTCCTTCCTGACGAAGGAGCCAAAATGAACAGCACCCCCTCTCCCTTGCACACAGCCACTGAAGGTTAGATCCCTTAAGTGCGCAATGTAGCAAAGTTTCAATCCCTTGTCTGAGCCCAAGGGTGTCAGTTTGTTTTTAAAATTGCTGGGGACAATAACCGTAAACTTGAGTGTGGTTTGAAGATTGCTGGGGACAATTATTATGAATTATTCATGTAGTCTATAAGTATTCATCTGTTTCACGTTCCATTACAATATGCATTACAGTGTATGAAAAGGTTTTAAAAATTGTATATTTATTCAATCTACAAAAGTTAAAAGCCATTAGCTTGTGTTTTGTTTATCAAATAGCACTGAAAACCATCATTAGGTTGTTGGCTTGCAAGAAATATTAAAATCCACATCGTAGCACAAAGAACAATGTTGGCTATATAAACTCGCCCCAGAAGAATATGCGCGACAATAAAATGCGTTCTCTTTGCAACCCTTGCCGTTCTTTGCGAAGAAACTTCAACTTACAGTCTAGATTCCTGCAACAGGGCGGGTACCCCCCAGGTGACCCGCATAAAGTTGTTTAAGAGGTGGAAAAATACATAAATTAAATGTCATGGGTCCAGGAGGAAGTTTCTTTAATGCGGGCAGGTTTCGAGTGCGAAAATATAATTGTTTTAATGTTTTGTTTAAGACTCCCAGAGAGGATCGTGTTGACATATTGTGTTGGTGGAACGAGCATGAGATAATTTTTCCCAATGTTGCGCTGATGCAACTCGCTATCCCTGCCTCCAGCGCTCCCAGAGAGACTTTTACAGCTGGATTTGCGATTCAGGAACGGAGAACACAGTTAAAGCCAGGGACTGTTAACAATATTTTGTTTACGCACAGTGATCTCTGCATCAAATACATTTCCGTTGTGCAGCATTCCAACGCAATAAGACAAATAATTCATTCTACTATAATTTACATTAAATCAGGGATTGCGTTATTTTTTTACTTTGATGAAAAAAATCTTAAACATATTGAATATTTAATTTTTCATTCATTTTAGTTAATATTCAGTCCATTATATTACAATGAATGATGTCCCTTTCTTTGAAATATTGCTCAGCGGAAATTTATTTGTTGCAGAGATCACTGTGCAGAAACGAAATGTTGTCCACAGTCCCTGGTTTTACCTGTGTTCTCAGTTCCTGAATCGCAAATCCAACCACAGTAAAATCTCTCTCTGGCAGCGCTGGATGCATAGATAGCGAGAACATTCCGCTGTCAGCGCAAAGTTGGAGGAATATTCTGGCATGCTCGCTCAACACGACTCTCTTTGGGAGTCTTAAACAAACACAAATTTTAAATTTTTTTTACCCACAGTAAAGAAAGCTTCCACCAGACCAATGAAATTTTACGTATGTATTTTTCCATCTTGAAACGGGAACCAGTGACATTGCAGGACTCTGCCCTGAACGTGTTTGCATACAGACTAGTCTTTAAAAACCTTGACGTATCTACTGCGAAGAATGCTGCAGCATCTGCGCAGAAAGAAAACATGACTGTATAAGAAAGTGGACTAATTTAAATAATGGTCCATTAAGATACTGATTATATGGAAATTGTGCTGGAAGCACCAGTGGATGTTAGATTAGTGCTGGTAGGACATTCCCATCAGGTTTATAAAAGTGGTGGGGACAAAACCGTCAATCATAAGTATTGGTGGGAACATGTCTCCGGCGTCCCTCTCTAAGATGACGGCTATGTCTGAGCCTCACATTTTACAGCCTTGTAATTCACATAACCATCTCCTATCTACTGCCACAAGTTTAGGGGTTGTAATGTAAGAAACAATCTAAAGTTATGATCATCAATACTTGATGTTCTGAATTCGGTAAAGTCCCTACTCCCCCATATTATTTTCCTCCAACACATCTACTTGGGTTAAATCTAAAAACCTGTAATTGTGAAATTTAAAAATACCTATTTAACATCCTAAATTATTCATTGCGCCAACACCATATAAACCTTCTCAGCCTTGGGCTGATTGCAGAAAGAAGAGTTAGATTGATATGATTTCTACACAGGGGAGCAGAAAAAAGTTGCTTTCTTATTAGAAGCAAAACATTTCTGTAAATGTATGTCTTCACTTGATAGTGCACCAACTGAAAAATCTAATAACTATGAAGACTGGACCAGATTTGCTTTAGAGTTTCAGAAGAGTCCAGAATTATTCAGAACACATGAACTTGTAATCAAACTTAAAACGTTTAACTATACTTGTACAGCTACATTTAAATGTGGTAAAGTGTGTTTTTTGCCTACATAAATTAGAATGGATGAACAATGTACACATCCCAAAGGGAAATATTGTGATCAATTATTGACATTCTACAGGAATTAATTACCTAATTAGGCTTAATTTATCAAACCTATTTGCACTGCCCTCTTCATTAGGTACACCTCCCACGTACTGGTTGGACCCCCTTCTTCTTTCAGCCCCGTCAGAGATTTTGGTACATACTGAAGTGAAGGTATCGAGCAGTTAAAGCAGATCTGTGCTGTAAATCCTGTGTTTGGCTGCTCTCCAAAGTTTCTCATTTAGATTGAGATCTGGTGACTGTGGAGGCCATTGAAGTACAGTGACCTCACTGTTATGTTCAAAAACATATTTTAAGATTTGAACTTTGTGACAAAGTGCATTATCCTGCTGAGGGTAGCCATCAGAGTTTGGGTACACTGTGGTCATAAAAGGATGAATATGGTCAGCAATAACTCTCAGGTCGGATGCAGAGGTTTTACATTGCTTGTTTGTCACTAAGGGGCCCAGAGAAAAATTACCCCTTTATCATTACATTACCATTGATACACAGCAGCATGGATACACACTTTTATTTTGTTTAGATCACATTCTCACCCTACCAATTAGAATATCAGCATTGAATTCAAGGATCGTCGAACCAGCTAAATAAATCTTTTGGCACATTCTTGATAGGAATCTAAAAATGTTAATTTCCATTCAATAATAGCCCCAAAGACACAGACAGGGAAGCTAAACCAGCTTTGCTGTGCACTGGACATTTTCTCTTGTTTGGATCATCGTCTCTAAACTCAAAAGATGATTGTTAAAAACCCTCAGTTGATCAGCAGTTTCTGAAATACTCGAACATCAACAATCATGTAACTCAAAGAGAGCGTTACACAGAGGGAGGCACTGTTTGAATTAATGAAAATTGTTTCCCCCACATCTAGATGCCCAATTGCATTAAGTTGCAACTATGTTACTGACTGATTTGTTGTTACCTAGTAAAGTGTTTATGTTTTCAAATTAGAGCTGGACGATAATTCAATAACAAATATCGATCAATATTGATCGCGATAGAAAACAAAAGTTCAATACAAAATAAAAAGAAAGAAAGATAAAAGAAATCTTGAAAAGAAATTAAAAAGCATCAAGATAAATCTAAAATTTAAATCAATAACATAATTAAAACATTTTTATAACAGTCTTTTCTTTGTTTGTCAGTATTTACTGATGTTACTCATGTCTTTTATCTGGATTTGTTTTTACTTCTTTCAAACTTTCAGTTATGGTAAAAAATGTGTTTGAATAAAGGACTGAATTTATTTCATTTTTGTGTGTGCTTTATTTAAATCAGTTTATTAAAGAATAGCATAAAATGACCAGGGCTGCACTTAAAATACATTTTCTAAATTTTTTGATTATCAATAATTATCGAAAACAATCAATCTGAGTTTTCTTTTTATCGATATGCTCTTTTTCTATATCATCCAGCCCTGGTTTGGTGAAAACAAACGGAAGGTAAAAGCTTTAAGTTTAGATGTTTTTTTCCAAAATTGTGCTCTTGGCTTTGAAAAGGAAGGCAGGTAAAATAAAAAAAAGAAAAGAAAATACTTTGAGATTTTAATTAAGTTTTAGAGTAGCTCAGATTTCTGCATTTAGTTATTCAAAATATCCGTATGGCTTTTTAGAGGTGGTGATTAAGACAGGTCTGTATTATTGTATTAATAGAAAGTCAACTTTTAAAGTCAGCAGGGCAGTGTGTTCCTGGAGTCAATGGAACAGAGCAAGGACATACTGTAGATAATGAGATAAAATCTTTGAGTCTTGCTTATTATCTGTATCTGCAAGTTGTCATTTTCTAATGCTTGAGCCTAACAGACATGCAATAGATAACCACTGTCAACGAGATATAATTTTATTTACTGGCAAATGTAAACCAAATCCAGTTTAAATTGTGATTAAATGTTCTCATGAGAAATTGTCTACACAGTCCTAAGAGATAAATGAGATGTGCTTCAGAATTAGTTCCATTTTTATTGCAAAACCAATTGTCTTTTTATGATTTTTTTTAGATAATGTGCACAGTGATCATTCTTGTTGCATTGCAATTATAGTTGAATTAGATTTCCGTCATACCTGAGAGTAAAGAGTAGATTTTCTATAAAATAATCAGGAAATCTTGCCACAAATACTACTACTACTACTACTGCTAATAATAATAATAATAATAATAATAATAATAATAATAATAATAATAATAATAATAATAATGATGATGATGATAATATTTGATATCAGTGAAACAATTAAATCAGCTGCATGGTTGGTCAAAGGGCTTTCATCTGCCATTAAGAGACTTTTATCCAGTTGAGATTACATAAACTTGAGCTTAAGACGTAAGGCTCATTGTCTTAAGCGTGACATTACTGTTTTGTGCTTTGGGTCTTAAAAAAAAAACACCCCAACACATTGTCTTTGAAAGAAAGCAATGAGGACAGACAGTTATGGCCAAGTTTGGTGCAAAGGTAAGTTTAAATCTGATGAGATGTCCCCTCTAGCTTCGCTATATTACAAGCAGTTGTCTTCTAGGAATTGCAGCAATTGATGTTGAATGTTTTTCATAAAGATATTGAAGGAAGAGGCATCTGAAAATTATTCTTTCCCTGCCTTTCTTTCCAATTTGATTTTCAATGTGTTGGTAAAATAATAAGAAAGAACCTATACCTAATGGTATGATTCTCCAAAAACAAAAGATTTCTGGAAAGAAAAATAGCTTAGTGTAGTTAATCGTTGTACCCTTTCAACTGGGTACTGATTGCAATTATTAAGAGGTCTCAAACTCCATATGAATGCCCATCTTCTTACCGAAGTGGACGCACTTCAGTGATTCTGATCTGATTTATCCTTACAGAGGCCATTCCAATCCCATTAGAAATAAATTCACATGCCCCACTTTTCTTCCACAGTCTTCTATATTCAATTCAGCCTTGACAAATTGGTTAGAATGCCACCTGATGGGAGATTTAATTCCCTGCAAGGTGCTTCTTTTAGCACGGGAGAAAACTTTGTCACTTTAACTGTTGAGTTTGTTGATCGGATTCCTGCATTAAGTGACTTTTTGAAGCCTGCTACTTTTTACAGTATCAGCACTTGAGCCAAATGACTACAAGGTTAGATTATGGATGATTTTTCTGACAGTTCCAAAGAAGCTTCGATGCACTCACACAAAGTACAGAAGGATGCCCGATGTGTGGATTTAACCAGACAGCTCATTTAGTTTAGCCTTCATTCCTATTTGGGTGAGATTAATTTTAGAGGCTGACTAATGTGGTAATTGTCGCAGCATGCAGCTGCTTTTCCTGTCCAATCTAAACCTCATGCTAGTCATTTTGGTGCTGCCTGTGTCTAAGCAAGCAGTGGAAAAAAAAAATTCCTATTATCTATAAATAACATTATCTCCTCTGTAGAGGCAGGGAAGTGGGGGGCCATTCTGATTCAACACCAGTGGATTTTGTTTTTGTTAATTGTTTTCCTATTTGCTCTTGGAAAACGCATGTTATTGGTTTTATCACTGCAGAGGCACTTAGCAGAGCTTTTAGTTTGTTAGCTTTTGAGGTAAACACAGACCTCATCATTAGTTGGGCATTAACAATGAGGAAGTCAGAAAACAAAATCATCCTAACTTTTGTGTATTGCCATTTAAATTCCTACACAGTAGTTACCACATTTGTAGCTGAAAATACTTACTGGCAAAGTTATAAGGAAGGAGGCAGTAGCTTCCGAAAAGAGGTGGAGAGTCAAACATTGTCCAGTGTAGCCTAATCCTCTGTAAGGAAAGTAAATCATTACAGTATGTGTATAGACATCTCCACCTAATTTACACATTTGACCATGTGACGTGTAACTGTAATAGAGTATGTGGGAGAGATGAATAACTTAGTAGGAGAGACAAAAGGTGAATAGAAAACTAACCCAAATACGTTTAGAATTACAAATTATCTTTCGTCTTTCATTCTTTTTTTCAGTTTTTTTGTTTGTTCTTTTGAAAGATTCCAACCCTCTTCCTTTGTGCCGGGACCTGGCAAAAGTGACCAAAAATTGACACTTTATTTATTTACATATTTAACTTTTTTTTTTTTTTACTTCTTGAGTCTGGTTTGGGTTTAACCGTATGATTCACTCTAAAGCCTGGAATAAAAAAAGGAACAAAGCATTTTCCCATCTTTTTGCATATAGTCTGTCCCTCCAGGATTTTGCGGGACTTTTTTGTGATTGTTGTGGCCTAAAATGCCTGATGTTGCGGCAGCTTTTGTGAAAAGTTGCAACAAAAGTTGCAATGTTTTTATTTGTGATTTTCTTTAATTTTTCTCCAAATCACATGAAAAGTGTTTCAAAAAATACAGTAAAATGTTAAATTCTGAAATTCCAAAGTTTTTATTGTAATAGGTGCTCAGGAAGAACACTTGACCATCCAGCAGAACGCTCTTCAAATTTTAGCTTTTTCTGGAACACAAAAAGAACAGAGCAACAATTCCAGGTTCATAGAACTTTAGAATACAAAAACAATAAAATCGTTTCTTTTCGGAGTCTTTGACAAATAACTCAGTAAATACAGAGTAAAATTGTGTCATTAAACCTGAGCTGATGCAACAATAATTGCAATTTTGTACTCTAAAATGTTACTACAAAAAGTGTAAATAATATTCGCTAGACTAAGAAAATGCACAATTGCGTACAGTAGACAATTGTGTCTAAGATGAAGGGTGCCAGAAAAGAAAAGTTTGATTTCTTTTAAGTGTGTAAACATTATAAAATGAAAAAAAGAAATTCATGAATTTAAGAGGTGCAAATTCAAAAGTTCAGCTCCTTACTACCTTGCTTCAGCATACATTCAGCATACATTGGTGTACAGTCTCAGTCATCCAGGACATGATAATCTTGACATTTTAAATGAAGGCAGCTGGACTTTTCTTGTTGTCTTGAAAACGTTTAATCTCTTATCCAATGGGAGTATCATCTTTATCTTCTTTACAGTAATATCCCATGACAACTGAAGGTCTTATTAAATCGCTGTGTGCTAGTGATGCTGCCACTTATACGCATCAAATTTATTACCACGCTGTTGCAATTAGTTAACAATAGAGAAGAAACAGAAAGGAAGACAGGGTGTTGACCGGAGAAAAAATTAAAAACATTCGTAGAACAATAAGGACTTAAGAATGACATATTTTCTACATTAGGACCCCACCACGTCATTTTTCTTGGGTGTAAGAAATAGGAGTTCTAGGGTACCAAAAGTGTTGTCAGTCATTTTCATGGGGATTTTTTTTTACTACATGATTTCTGGGGGGCCTCTGTAATCATGTACAGGTTGCATTTTTTTTCTTCACTGGATTTCGATGTACCTCAAGGAAATGTTTCAGGCTAGGTGTCTGGATTCGCATTAGCAAGGTCATTTAAACAGATGAGGAGGTAGCTATATGCTTCCCTGCGGTCTCTCTGACTCTCCGTGTGTCCTTTAGCAAGACAGCTCCCTATAGTTTCAGATCATCATACCCCGCCTCAGGCCCTCTCTGTCCTCTCCTTCGCTCCATCACTGCCCCTCCCCACACTTTTCCCTAAGTTTGCCTCTTCATTTTCCTCCTGTTATCTTGCCCCTCTTCCCTTCTTTTTTTAACGA
The DNA here is from genome assembly GCA_963556495.2 of Valencia hispanica. Lineage (NCBI taxonomy): Eukaryota > Metazoa > Chordata > Actinopteri > Cyprinodontiformes > Valenciidae > Valencia > Valencia hispanica. Next base: position 35,710,719 of record OY747704.1, read on the forward strand.
TGCCCTTGACGAGGTAATGACTGCCTGTCAATTTCTTCTGTCCATCTTTTCACTCATTACTTCTTGCTTGTCTCTTTCTGGCTCACTTTGTTATTCTTTGCCGACAGTTTAAATACCTTTCAATTTGAAGGATCCAGTTGAGTATTTTAACAAAAATTGCTTGGTCTAACTTTCTTTTGACCTTCCGGGGAGCCTTGTTCTCCCATTTGCCTCCATAGAAAGATGTCTTGGTGTTATGAAACTTTCATTGTCAAAAATTGGTTTCGCTGACATTTTTAGAACTGGTTGTAAAACCTTTTTTATGCTCAAAACAAAATTTCTGTTTTTCGACAATGTTGCCTTCAATATGTAAATTTTTAAATCAGGAATATTATTATTCTATACTGTATGTCCACTGTCTTTGTAGTGTCTATTATCTTCTTTACAGTAATATCCCATGACAACTGAAGGTCACATTAAATCGCTGTGTGCTTGTGATGCTGCCTCTTATAAACATCAATTTTATCACAGAGCTGTTGCAAGAAGAGGAGATCGCATTACAAAACATGGACAAATTGACAACTTTATTACATGCACACAAGCTAGCTATACTACAACAAATAAACTCATAAATACAAATAAAACACATGGCAAACATAAGACCACTTCTTCCTGCCATTGTCCTCCTTGTTTTTTGTGTGTGAATATGGTCCCCAGTAATAAATCAGAGCTGTTTTTGGGTTTATGTCTAAAACAGTGTGTCTTTTCCTCTGCTCAGGATTTCAGCAGAGAGGAAGCCCTGCTGCAGCAGCTGAGAGAAAAAGACGAACTGATCCTCAGACTTCAGAGTGAACTGGTAAGATTGACTTAAAGGATAAACATTAATAGTTTGATTCTAAATTCAAGCTCTTGTCCTAGTAACACAGAGCCTTATGGGATCTTGAAAAGTCAGAAGTCTTAAATTCAATCATCTCAATTTTGAGCCTTTGAAAGTCTTAAATTTGTTAATTTTAATTAAAGTTTTTCAAATGAGGTTCAATTCGATACAGTTGAAACCAGTTCTCTTTCATAACATTCGTTTCAATGTCTCACGATGGGATACGCCCTTCTGCGTATTCCTCAGAACCACTTATCTCATTACGCCAATCCTAATTGGCTGGTGATCGTGGCAACCACGTCACATGCCACTATAAGTAGCATATGTCCCTACGCAGCGTCATTCAGTCACCTCTCTTCGGTGGTAACTTATTGGCCTCAAGCTAATTTAACTGTTCATAGTCCGGATCTCGCCTCTGCACCTGTGGGAATAAAATATCGAGCAAGGACCCACACCAGGTCTGCTCATGCTACCTCAGGCTGGAACATGCGCAGTTGGCAATTGATAACCCTGGGTCCTGCAAGCACGATGCACGCTTCACTATGAAGAATCTCCGTCGACGGCTAGCACGCCAAGTTAGTCTGTCAGGAAGTGACCCTTACCTGCAGACTGCCGGGCCGCCGCCCGTGTGTGTCGACGACCATGCCTTCCAGGGACTGGAACCATACGACACGCCGCCTGGCCAATGCAGACCAGCCCGTGGAGGATGTGCTAGAATTGGACTATGAGGACGAGCTCGAGGACACCGACAGGCTCCTCATATCAGAGGATGACGAGGAGGAAGACGTTTTCATGCCCGGTGCCTCGACCTCTCCCCGGGATGATCACTTCTCTCCTCTGGTGATGCAGCTGGAATTTCAGGGAATCTGTTAAAAATACACCGTACTTCCCTTCAGTCTCTCCCTGAGTCCCCCTGAGTTGTGCGGTGTACGAAGGCAGCGATCGGCCTGTTAAGAAGGAGGGCCATCCGGCTGGCTACGTATTTGGACAACTGGCTCCTGCTGGGACGGTCCAGGCAGGAGGCTGCGTCTCAAACACGAATAGTGATTAAACATTTGTGTGGCATAGGTTTCAGAATAAACCGGGAAACAAGCATGTTATTCCCCTCACAGAAAAGGACTTTTCTGTGATTGGATCTCAGAAGCGTATACAGCCCGCCTCTCGGTACCGCACGTAGACGCGTGCCGATCCTGCATCGTGCGCTTTCGTCCTCCACGGGTTAGTGCGGTTTGACTGCTCGGCCTGATGGCGTCATCCATTTTAGTTGTACTGTTAGGCCACCTATACATGAGGGATCTTCAGCGCTAGGTGTCAGCCCTGAAACTGTCTCCAGTGCTCCTTTCCAGGAGAGTAATCACGACAGATGCGAGTCTGTCTGGATGTGGCGGACTCCTCGAGGGTCGCTGTGTGAGAGGCGTGTGGAGCGGGGAGCTCCGGGGAACGCTAATAAATTATTTGGAGCTCCTTGCAGTCTTTCTAGTCATGAGGCGCTTCCTGCCGTTCCTCGCTGGCCATCATGTCCTGGTGAGAACAGACAGCACTGCCACGGTGACCTACATAAATCACCAGGGGGGGAGCTAAGCTCTCACCGGTTACACATGTTGGCACGCAGACTGATCCTATGGTGCAGCAGGCGTTTCCTCTCGATCAGAGCCACCCACATCCCAGGTGTCCTGAATCGGGGAGTGGACCTATTGTCTGGACTCTCCATCCAGCTATAGTGGAGCAGATCTGGATTCAGTTCGGCTAGGCAGGGGTGGATCTGTTTGCATCCAGAGGGAACGCTCGGTGTCCTCTGTTCTTCTCAATAAGCTATCAGGACGCTCCGCTGGCCGTGGATGCGCTGGCGCACGAATGCCCACGGGACTTGCTTTGTGCTTTTCCCCAGTGGCCCTGATACCCCCTACCCTGATCACTGTACGGGCTCAGCGCCATACGCTTATTTGGGTGGCCCCTCATCAACCTGCCATGCATTGGTTGGTGGACCTTTTTCAGCTCCTGAGGGACCAACCTTGGGAATCACCACCCTGCAGGGACCTGGTGTCTCAGGCGAGGGGGACAATTTTTCACCCACATCCGGAGCGCCTAGCCCCATTGGGCCTTGTCCCTGAGTGGTAGTCATTCAGACTATTCAGAACATTAGGGCTCCCTCCACTAGGTCCCTATACCACTCTGAATGGAGAGTGTTTAAGGCCTGGTGCTAGAATAGGGGTGTTCTGTCTTTCCAGTGCCCGGTGGAAGCTATTTTGTCTTTTTTGCAAGAGTTGCTGGACAAAAAGAAGGCGTTCTCCACAATTAAGGTGTACCTGGCCACCACTTCTGCTTGCCGTGTGGGTTTTGGGGTAAGGCTGGCAAATCAACACCCCCCCCGGTGTGCAGATTTATGAAGGGAGCACACAGGCTTCTCCCCGTGTCTCGGCCTTTGGTGCCCTCTTGGGATCTGTCCGTGGTGCTGAAAGACCTTTCAGGGCCTTAATTTTAACTGGTGGATGACATTGAGCTTAAAACTCTGTCATTTAAAGTGGTGTTGCTCCTGGCTCTGGTATCAGCCAAACTGGTCAGTGATATACAGGTGCTCTCAGTGGACCCATCCTGCATCCAGTTTGGCCAAGGGGACGCGAGGGTGTCTCTGAAGCCCAACCCCACCTTTGTATCTAAAGTGGTGGGCTCTTTTTCTCCTACTGTTCTCACAGGTTTCTCCCCACCGCCTTTTTCCTCACCTGAGGAGAAGCGGCTACATAAGCTGTGTCCAGTTCGTGCCCTGGGGGCATATGTGGACAGGACAAAGGGCTTTTGCAAGGGCGACCAGCTATTTGTGTCGTGGGGCGGACCCTGTAAGGGTAAGCTCATCACAAAGCAGCGGCTTTCCCACTGGATTGTGGAGGCTATAGGGTTTGCTTATTCCTGCCAGGGCCTGCAGGCTCTGGTTGGGCTTAGAGCCCATTCCACTCGGGGCCTGTCTGCATCCTTGGCCCTCTTTAGGGGGCTATCTGTCCAGGAGATTTGTGCTGCAGTGAGCTAAACATCTCCAATCGCTTTTGCACGATTTTATAAGCTGGCTGTCTTGGCTCCTGCTATGACCCACACTGTTCTGGGTGTGGGGTCCTCAGCAGGTCAGGACTTCTCCTTGTGAGTGTTGGTGGTCACTGGATAAGCTGTCTGGCAATACGGGAGTCTCGATATCCCATGGTGAGACATCAAAACGAATGTTAGGAAAGAGAGCTTTAGCTTACTGTTGTAACCCCGGATCTCTGAGTAACATGAGTAACATGTCTCACCAGACAACCCTTCTTGCTAGGCGAAGCGAGAAGAGGTGTTTATCTTGAATGGCGCTGCTTAGGGACGTATGCTACTTAAAGTGGCATGTTACGTGGTCGCCACGATAACCAGCCAATCAGGATTGGCATAATGAGATAAGTGCTTTTGAGGAATCCGCAGAGGGCTGGATCCCATTCTTTTCTTCATACCTTTCCTGTTTTAGGTCACTTCGGATTACCAAAGTAATTTCTATTTCCTAATTACTGGGATAATCAGAGAAAAAGAATTGGCTGTAACATTTAGAAGTTTATATACATCTTCATTGTATTTGGTAGAATGATCTTTTAAGCCACATGAGATAAATGTTTTGGCTTTCCAAAAACTGGAATTTGGCCCATTTTTAGATCTGCTAAAAAACGTTTTTATGGGACTGATTGTCAATCTTAAATGTTGACTTGGTTTTTTGTAACCCACTTTGTAACTAGTTTGGAACAATGCTTAGGGTCATTGGTCTTTTGGAAAGTGCACCAGTGTCCTCTGCAGAAAAACACCCTCACAGCATGATACTGCCACCCCCTTACTTCACAGTTGTGATGATGTTCTCAAGCCTTTCACCTTCCCTTTTTTTCTCTAAATGTAAGATGGTCCTAATGGCCAAATGCTTTAATTTTAGTTTCATCACACAACAGAACATATCTCCTAAAATTAAGGTTTTTGGCTCTAATTTAATCTGCAAACCATAATCTTTTGTAACGCTTGGAGAAATGACTTCTTCCTTTGTAAGTGGCCTTTCAGCCTTTGTAAGTACAGTATTTGGTTCACTTAATTCTCTTTTAAGAACTTAAGCCATCAGCTTGTCAAAGTCTTTTTCTGGAGCATATAAACACATTTCGCAGGTTCATCTCCGGAACATGGAACCTGTCTCCTTCCTGAACAGTATGAAGGCTAGACATTCCCATGGTGTTAGTGCTTGGATATGATTGTTTGAACAGATGAATGCAGCACCCCTTCAGGCAGCTACAAATTGTAGCCAAGTATAAACTAGATTTGTAGAGCTTCACAATTCTCTTCTTGATATCTCGCCTCATTTCTTATGATTTCCCAGGATGTCACACTAAGAAGCATTTTGTCTGAGACATTGCCTTATAATACTCCCTATAATGTGCCTCCATTTAACAGAAAGTTGTAATGTAACTTATCAGAAATTCACAAAACCGTTACATCATCATGTAGGCCAGGGGTCTGCAACCTTTACAATCCAAAGAGCTGTTTTTGCCCTCAGTTCAGCTAAAGAAAACTCGTTTAGTGCCTCAAATTTTATATAAGTTGTCCTTTAAAACAGACAACCTATACATTTTGATAAATATATAAGAAATCTGTTGTAATTTTAAAAATACCACCAAAAAAACAAACGTTTGGATACATTTTTTGCAATGAGATGTTACTTGTGGAAAGTTAGGTAAAAAAGTGTGTAGTTTCTCACCTAATGGGAAGAGAAATAGATCAGAAAAAAATATTACCGATACTTGTAGTGTCATTCTCGTGTGGAAATTCAACATAATCATTTTTATCAAAAGTTATCATGAGCCAATGTAGAAGAGCCAAAGAACCACTTGTGGCTCTGGAGCTTTAGGTTGGAGACCCATGATCTAGGCCTTCTGATGTTCAAAGGTACATGAATCTGCATGTAAACCTCTGAATTTGAAGAAAGTAATACATGTTTTTCTAAAAAAGCTATGCGTCTAGTATATCTAAATATCTGGTTCAGGTTTATGCATTAAATTTGTACATTCATTTATTGGTTCTTCCATTCTGTTTTAATCTAAATTTTTTGTAAAATGAGCTTGCAGCATTTATACGTTCCACGTGTTGTAGCTCTTGCTGAAGATGTTGTTAAGCTGTGAGAGAACCACACTACCCATTATGCAGGGTGGCAAACATTCCCTTTGGTAGGAATCTATTTCCAGCTACGGAGATTTTCCAATGACTTTGTGAAAAAAAATGTTTCTGAAACTTGCTTATTGTTGTTTGTGTAGACAAATTAAAATCAAAAGTTTCTTGTTTCTGTTCTACTGCCAGCTCATTTGTCACGAGAGCATAAGATTAATAAAGTTTGGTTTGAATTTAGACATTTCAGTAGTTGGCTAAAACCAGTCATCAATCACTGTAATGAATCTTACTGGCATAGAAATGAGCTAACCTTGGTAGAGAAGAAATTGACTCACATCCCAGAGTCAAAGAACACAATTAGAAAACATTTAATTCAACATCCAAATGTCATTAATTCAATTCAGTTCAGTTCATTTATATAGCGCCAATTCACAACACATCATCTCAAGGTGCTTTATAAGTCATTTTAATTAATTTTAATTCAAACTCACAAATAGAAACTTACATGCATACATCCTCCTGGACGAACATGTAGCAACAGTAGACAGTCGCCTGCATTGTGTCGTTGGCTTCAAAGCAATCTCTCATATGTATTAGGAAAATTACATATACGTTAAGTAATTAAATTATTAAATTAGCTTACCTAACTTACAGTTCATAATTCCTGGAGGTATTACATTTTAGTTATAATGGTCTTAAATTGGGTTTTCAGAATTATTTAACTTAGCTTACTGAAACTTAAAGATGTAGGCTAATGCAAACCTTTTTAAGTCTTTAAGGTCCTGAAAAAGAGACTTATCTGGCACAAAAATATGGCCAAATAGTGTAGTAATTCTGTTTTTTTGTGCAAAAATAAAATTTACTGTGGTATCTGGCAGATGGAAATGATCAGCCTGAATGTACTGTACCTGTGGGCAATATTCTGCTGAAATAGGTTTCATCCATTAGAGAATGCCATTTCCATGAAAACATACACTACAGTACATAGACTGCAGCAATGCTTCTTTGGTCATAATGACTTCATAAAGATTTTTCAGCAGAATATTACCCAAAGCGTCTCAACCTCATACTCAACAAAATGTGATGCACGGTTTATATGTAAATATATATTTCAAAATGTAATAAGTAATTATTAAGTGATTCATGAATTACCTAAACAAAGTTATATTTTATAATACATGCCAAACAGTTTTAACTGATATGACAGCTTAGTTTTGACTTGCTGGGCTAGGTGAAGTTAAAACGGCTTCATTGATGGTTGGAACATGTTTAGCAAAACTTGTTGTCAGTTCAATTCAATTGAGATTATTAATACAGTCTCAATTGAGAACATGTCATCTTAAGGCACTTTACAAAAAATGTAATTCCAGGGAAATATACAAGAATTTTCTTTCTTAACAAAATGCTGTTTTTGCAACACTCCTTGCTATAGAGGATGGTGGACAGGAAAAATAAATCCACCACCAAAGATGAGGGAAAAGAAATGCAAAAATCTTTGTATCTTTGTATATATAAGCTGTTCTTTCATGCATGCACAGTTTAACAACAGAGTTATTGTGCTCAGACACAGTGAAATCCCTCCCATAAGTGGATAAAGAGCCAAAGATGGAAATCAGTGAAAAATATATTATGTTACTGTATTCTTCTAGTGTTTTTGAAGCTTGATTCTTGGAACTGCTGCTGAAATGCTCGATACAGCAAACTCTATCATCATTTGTCATCCACATGTCTGTAATTTGTCACCTGTTCTATCAATGTAATGGAATGCAGACATTGTGCCAAGCCTTTGCAGAATAATGTGTCAGTGTTAAAGCAGTGAGCGATGCCAGTACAACCCACTGACTTGAGTCTCATACAACATCTGTTTGTTTGATCACTTTTTGGCACTTACATCCATTTATTTTACTCTTTCATCTTCTTCCATCATCCCGGTTTACTTTCCTGTCAGCAGCCTGTTTTCATCTGGTTCCCCTTTTTAATTTCATTTGGTACAACTGATGTGGACCTAATACTAAAATCGAGCAAATTGGCTTGCACTATGACATTGGTATTACTCACAATAATTTCTGTTTGGAACAACATAATTAGTGGAGTCGTGTGCTGTAGCGGTGGAGCAGGCACCCTTTACACAGAGGCTGTAGTTCTTGACACAGCTGTCTTGGCTTCCCGACATGGATACCATTGCTGCATGTCTTACCCCTTCTCTCTTTGCCATTTCCTGTCTGATTACTGTCAATAAAGGCCACCAGAGCTACAAAAAATCTTTAGAACATTATTAACCCTTCTGAACCTGATAACTTAGGAGACTATTTTGTATTCAATGCTTGTATTGGTGTTTGCGGCGTTCACATTTACAAATGCATTGTTTTTAGACTCCTGTAGCTATTTTAAAACCACATTTTAATGAAAATGAATTCAATTTTCCATCACATTATATCTGCTCATTTATCCATACACATACCCCCCCTCCCCGTCTGAAACGGCAAATTAAACCTGAACAAATTAGAGTTAAACCATCTGGAAAAAATGTTCTTAGCTTACAAGTACATGTATATTCCCCAAATGGGCTTGATCTGAGTCCCCTACAGCTAATTTGTGGTACAATCAAATACTGAGCCATCCTCCTGAGGGTTTGTCTGATGCCATGAGTATGAGTGAAAGGAAATTGTGTTGCTGTTTTCTAAATCATGTTTGTGTAACCAACTGGGAACACCTCTCTTTCACAATATGATTGCAGAAATTCCTGAAAGTTTTCTCCTTGTTTTTTTCTTCTACTTGATTTTTATATTGGGAATTCTTTTTTCCATAGTCATGCAAAAGTGTAGAGCTTGAGATCACTTATGTGTGCTAAAATCCCTTCAGAAACGGTGCATCTGTGTTTATAATTGCCAAAATACAGTAATTCAAGCTCATATCAGTTTGAAACTTTTAACAAACAACAAGTACATGCATCGTTGTCTTCCATCTCAGCCTACGGTTTGTGAAATCAAGCCTCTCATGTCAAAGTTTTTAAAGAACTACATCCTGATGAGGCCTATCATGGTTTGGGATGACAAGACAGACCCATTTGAGGTCTTTCCAGGTGGTATGCTATAGAAGCAGGACTGCCTTAGGGGGGCTGGAGAAACGACAGCTTCTAGCCACTTTGACAAGTTAAAAAGGGATATTTTTTGAGAAGCATCCTGCTGTAGGCATTGTCTTCAGAACGTGCACTTGTCACCCTTTTCTGGTACTAACATTCTTTGCTCTCGATGTGTAATGGCTAGACGTAAAGAAGTCTTCACACCTGATGCTAAAGCCAGTTCTAGTTAACTAGTCCTATTAATTACTTGTTAATTTAATAATGTTTCTTAAATTAGATTTTTTTTTGTTGATTGAGACATTGCAGACAGAAAGGTTTTTTGTCAAGTCCTGTCCTTTATTGGATGTATATAGACACCAGGACTGATAAATGTACAGCTGGTATTACTCAAAGGGCAGTAATGGCACATTCAGGACTATATCAACGGAATAAACTGGGAAGATTTTGTTTCTGTTTAATATAGAAACTTTTCAGGCCCATGACTTTGCTGACATTAGGGCTGGAATATCTAATAACCTGTTCAGATCTATATCAAAGTCATGGACAAGAGCAAGTGGGGCATTTGCAGATCACCTTGGTCAGAACTTGTTCAGCCCTCCAGTCTTGAAACATCACCTCCCTCCAAGATAGCCTAGATGTCAGCTATTGCTAAAACAGGAACATTTAGACTCCGCGTCTTGGCAAAGAGTGATTTGGCTTCAGCATATGACAGCGTAGTCCACAGCAAAAGAAAAAGTGAAAAAGAAACTATGAATGAACTGTATCTGAAAAAGAAGGTCCAATAAAGACCTGACAGAGGAACTGATAGATGCATCATCCTTCCTTTGAATCACCAACCCACCAAACTATGCTTGGACAAAGCTCATTTTCATAGAAATTCTAGCTCCTTGAAAATAAAACCTAAAGGAATGATATATACATCGAAACCTTGACTACGGTTCCGTATTTGTATATGTATAATTGCTTATTGGGTTGTGTCTTTACTGCAACTATATCTAAACCTAGTTTTTTATCTGTACCTGATCCTCTAGGCCACAGGTGTCAACTCCTGTCCTCAAGGGCCAGTGTCCTGCAACTTTTCGACATATCTTTGTTTCTTTTCTTTTTTTTTCTTTTTTTTACAAATGTCCTGTCTGGCAGTGTGGAGCTCAGAATTGGTGTCTGAGTACCAAGTAAAAGCCAGACAGATTTACTATCACAAATGGAGCATTACAGCTTTTGCTATAGTACTTGATATATATGTGTAAGAAATCTTTATTAGAAATTGCTGTGGTTTTTTTTCTTCCCCGATGCGCCAAGGACACGGAGACAGAAAATAAAGGGGAAGAAAGATAGAACATGAAGACAGGTAGGAAAAAATTTAAGAGGGAGAGGCTAAGATGAAGATACAGGCAAAGGGGAACAAAGGAAACACAAGAAAACATTCCAGTCCGCCTCCACACCCGCAGGACTGCAGGGAGAGGGAAAGAAAAAAACAAATCAAACAATGCAAATTGAGAACTACACAACCACAACCCACAAATAGATATATAAGTACAATAACGGCGTCACTGAAAAGCTCATGGTACCGATTATTACAAGATTTGGTAATGGTAACCTAAATCTAACAATGTATCTGTAAACACTGGAATCTCCACACCTGTGTGTGTGTGTGTGTGTGTGTGTGTGTGTGTGTGTGTGTGTGTGTGTGTGTGTGTGTGCGTGCGTGCGTGCGTGCGTGCGTGCGTGCGCGCACGCCGGTGTGTGTATGAGGATGCTGGTGCATATAAAGTTTCTCCATACGAGTGTTCAATAGTTGGTGAGAGGAGCCATCGATCTGCCTCCCAGGAATCGACGCAGACACGAGGAGATCAGAGCCATAGAAATCCAAAGGACTCCCAGGAGCACAGGAGCCCCAGGCAGACCAACGCAGGGAAAGGAGCTGAGGAGTGCCCCAGGGGATCAATCTGCAGCTACAATGCAGGGGCCAGGGGTCCCCGCCCCTGCATTGTAGCTGCAGACTCTGCCGGCAACCGGCTATGCCAGGGCGAATCCAGCCATGGGCCCGGAGGCCTGAGGGTGCCCCACCCCCCCAGCAGGAACCCAACCAGTGACCGGCTGATGGGGCCCCCCGCCGCCAGGCCACTGGGGCCACAGCTAACCAATCGCCGACATGCCACCACCACCCCAGGCCAATCCCCAGAGCCGACATCCCAGTGCCCGCCCCATGCCGGGACACCAAACCAATAGCCCCAGTGGATGAACAGCATGCTCAGGCCAAGATCAGCCAGCACCTGGACACCGAGCTCAACCAGCTCCCAAATCTCATTCCCGTACACCACAGAGCACCAAGATGAAGCATCCAACCAAGGTCAACCAAACCCACCAATGAACTGACCAAGCACGAAACATACAGAACAGGAGATCAAGTGGAGACGCCGGACCTGACCCCTGCTGAGCCACCCGACAGCTACCACCAAATTATGCCCAAAACGGCCCCTCCCAAAAAGGCGCCCCGGCACAGCAGCCAACCGATACCCCGGTCCACACGGGCACGGTCAGGCAGGCAGGCACCAGGGACGAACTGGCATGCCCCCGAGCACCAAGCCGGCCGAGAGCCACCAACAGGCAGAGGCATCAGTCACCGGCAGGGAGTGATGGAGGGTTAATAGGCCCCTCATTTGGTGGGGGGCCTAAGATGCGCCAGGCCAGAGGGCAGTTCAAGACTCAACCTGACGGTTACACAGGAACACACAGACACAGTCATATGTTCCTTCCCTCTTACAACACATACACTCGCACCTGCACACCAAGACACACAAGTAAGGAGGCTGTACACCCACTCATAATCCCCATACACACTCTATACTCCCAGGCCCAGGTACTGATACCCCAGCAGAGCAACCAGTCCCCGGACCCAGGAGGTGGTCATCCTACCTTCTAGGATGAAGACAAGCAAGACCCCCAAAGCCCACACAGTGGCGAAGCAGCCCACCAGCCCAGGCCCCGATCAGACCGCCTGTTCCTCCTCCCTGACCCCAACCCCTGATGGCCAGTAGCGAACAGGGGTGTGGAAAGACCCCTAGCCTCCCTGCTCCCACTCAAGAATGGTGTTAATGCATGTTGTTATAATGTGCATTTAAAACAGAGGAGTGGGATGTGGGGAAGGCAGCCACACATCCCCCAACCCCCACCCCGAACCCTCAGTGTCTATATGCAGTTTAATGATGGGCACCAGCACCAGAGGTGAAGCTAATATAACAGCTCCTCCTCTGGATGCCAAAAAATCTGCCCACCCCAAAGTTTCTACATGTGTGTCTCATGAGAATGTTATGAGTGAGAGTGTCTAAGTTGTAGCCTACAGTAAAATTGGGACTCAGGCTGCCACAGGGTAGCGAAGATGGAAACCCCTCACTGCACCTCAGTGACGTGTCCGCACCCCATTGACGTGCCCACACCCCAAGGCCCTACATGAATCGTAAAGTGATGGAGCTGGCTTACAGAGGTGTCCGGGGATGGGGAGGGAGGGACTGAGGGACAAAATACCTTCCCAGGGAGCCAGCGCCATGTCTTTGTTTCAACACACCTGAATGATATAATTAAGTTATTAAAAGGACCCCATAGAAACTTACTGCCTGCTGAGGAGGCAATTTAACCATTTGATCCAGGTGTGTTGGACCAGGAGCACATCTAAAGATTGCAGGACACTGTCCCTTGGGAACTGGAGTTTGACACCCCTGCTCTAGGCTCACAAGGCACTAGCGCTATTTCAGATATGTGAAGCTTCACTGTTTTGTGAACATTGTGTGCTTGGACACTGGTGTGAGTGTGTAGCGGTTCTACTTTTTACTGTTTTAGATACAAATATAATTGAAAGCAAGGTTGAAGTGTAGTATCAGATGTAAAGGGCAGCTCATTGACAGTCCTCTTCTTATTCTGTAAATTTGCCAGTGAAACCCTACTTAATATCTAATAGAAAAACTTGATTGGCTGTCCAAATTCAGATTTCACTTTTCATAAGTTTATGTTGGTACTTTGAATGCACCATTAAGCTTAAGAAAGCCCTTTTTCTTTAAATGTAGTCAGTCACGATTAATAGAAACTGCTGTTTTGAACTGGATTAGTGCTGAATATGAGAAGGACTGTATATGAAGGTTTAGAGCCGGAATATAAATGCTTTTCTTATATTCCCCTTACGATAAACCTTGTTTTAATTTGGCTGATTAATTTTTATCGAGGTTAATCAATTTCTCCATATGTCATATTCACTGCAACTATCAACCCATTCTGTTCCATGAGCAGTACAGGGAGAAAATGTCAAAATGATTAGTGACAACGTCGTAAAGTGCTCCCAGTGGAAATGGTGCAGGGTTCCTCTTAGGGCTTGCAACCTTCGTTTTAAAAATAATCACGTAGAGGTAAGAGAGGAGTTGGCTGGTTCTTGGGTCCAGATAAAATTGCTGTATTTTGTCGGAAATTGCCAGTGCCTCTCTGACTACAACCCATCTGTAAATCTGCCAGACAAAACCCATTAATTATCTTCTTGAAGGACCTTTTTAACATGTTGGCCAGCTTTGTCTTTTCTTTTTTTTTATTAATTCCTCCCCACTTAAGCAGTCCTGCCTTATGCCCCTGCAATTTGGCCTTCTTTTATGACATTTATAATTTCCAGATAAAATGATTGACGTTGTTTTGGGTTGTGTTTCATTTTCCCTTTTACTATTTGCAAAACAAATAAATGATGTGATACATTGATATGAAAAAGTATTTGCCCCCTTGCAGATTTCTTATGATTTAGCTTTTTTCCCAAACTTACCGTAAATTTTCCAGATAATCAAGGCATGGCAAGTTTATTTGTATGGTACATTTTAGCAACAAGGCAATTGAAAGTGCTTTACATGATGAAAACATACAACATCAGACAAATAAAAACATTGCATTGTAGTAGTATTATAATGGAAAGAAATGAAAAGCTGGAATACAGACTATAATCTATGATGTTCTAGTTATTAATATCCAAACGCAACTCTAAACAAATAAGTGTTTAATCTTGATTAGAGGAGCATACAGACTGAATGCTCTTTCTCCATGTTGGGTTCTGATTCTGAGTATACTGAGGGGATTTGAACCATAAGACTCGAGTGGTCTGGAAGGTTGATATGACAACAGGTCTTCAACATGCTTTGGTGCTAAGCCATCCACTGATTTATAAGCCAGCAGAAGTATTTGAAAGTCTATTCTCTGAGCTACAGGGAGCCAGTGTAGGAGCTGGGCTGATGTGCGCTACTTTTCTGGTTCTAGTGAGGATGTGAACAGCAGCATTCTGGATCAGCTGCAGTTATCTGATTGACTTTTTGGGGAGACCTGCGAAGACAATGTTGCAGTAATCATTTTGGCCTAAAGACAAATGCATGGACATTTTCTAAGTCTTGTTGGAACATTAGCCCTTTAATCCTGGAAAGGATCTTCAGGTGATAAAAGTCCGACTTTGTAATTGTCTTTGTGTCTCTGAAGGTTCTGGTCTGAGTCCATCACTACACCCAGATTTTGGGCCCAATCAGTAGATTCCTGCTGTAATAACTGTAGCTGTAGTGACTCTTGATCACTCCTCCTTTGGTCCAGACTTCAGTTTTGTTTTGATTTAACTGAAGAAAGTTATGGGACATCAATGCATTGATTCACTCTATGCATCTTGAATGGGTTCATAGTCACCTGGTGACATTGTAATGTAAACATAGGTATCATCTGCACAGAAAGTACTCTTTAGATCTTAAAAACCAACATATCATTTTCCAATCTAAAGAAATTCAAAAACAGATGGCAGACAAAGTCAATGACATCAACCTGTCTGGAAAGGGTTACCAAGTCTTTTCAAGGCTTTGGGATTCCTGCAAACTGCAATGAGAGCCCATTATCCATAAATGGAGAAAAGATGGAACTATGGCGAAGCTTCCAAGGAGTAGTAAGCCGACCAAAATTATTTAAAAAGTACATCGACCGCTCATTCATGGGGTGGCAAAAGAACCAAGACCAACATCTTAAAGCACTGCTGACCTAACCTGCCTCAGTTATTGTCAGTATTCATGATTCAACAATATGAAAAAGTTCCAGGAGGAAAAACACTGCTAGTTCAAGCAATTATGCCATGAGGAGTGGACAAAAGAAAAACCTCCACAGCGATTTAAAGGACTGATTGGCAGTTATCGTAAACCTTTTGATCTAAGTTGTTGCCTTCAATGCTGCCAAAACCAGTTGTTAGGTTTTGGAGGCAACTATTTTTTTTACATAGGCCCACACTGATTAGAATAGGGTTTTTAGTCAACCAATACAATCATCAATAAAAACTACTTTCCATATTTACCTCAGGCTATATGAGTGTGATAGTAATTGTTTTTTATTTATCGGAAATATTAAACAATGCACAGTGGCACAGTTGGTAGCACTGTTGCCTTGCAGCAAGAATGTCCAGGGTTCAAATCCAGTCCATCCGCAAATTAAAATGACCATATAGGTCGATTGTGACAGCTACAAAAAACGACCCTATATTCCGTATGCGACCCCTTGTGGTTTAAAATGTCAGCTGTAAAAAACAAATGGACCTTTGGGGGCCTGGCGCATCTACCTTGGGCATATAAACAGATGATGACGCAGATATCGAACTAATCTCACTACAAATTAACTAATAAACGTTGTTATTCAGAAGACAGTGGGGTTCACTACGCTGCTCATGGTTAAAAAAAAAGTATAAAAGCCATGTTGCGTAGCACAGGGGTTGAGACGGGCGCCCCGTGTTCAGAGGGATGCGGCCTTCCGGGGGTTCACTTCTACCCCGCGGATATTTGCCAAGTGTTGCACTTTCAAATAAAGGCCATTGTGTGGCCACAAAACCTTAAAAAAAGAAAATGCCGTCTTCACAGATACAGGTTGGTCTTCTTTTCATATACACCTGGGTGGTTTTGGTAATTTAGTGCCATTCTTTAATTATGTGTTAATTTCACATGTACAAGGATGTGTCATTTCCCCATGTTTAAAACGGTAAAGAATGAAAACAAATGCCTTCTAAACATACGGAGGCAGAGAGTGTTTTTGGACCTAAGGTAAACTTTGTAACCCGATCGTCTGGAATTGATGCGCTATGATAACCATTGGGGGGTTTTCCAAGAGAATGTATGTAAATAGTGAAACTGCAGTGAGTTTTACCAGTACGAATGTTGGTAGCTGAATTGAGATAAATTTCGCGCATGCGTATTTGGCAGCTCCTCTGAGAAAGGACGCGCATGCCCCATTAGTAGCTAGTCACTGCTGGATCTGCGCTTTTGTAGCTGTCACAATCGACTTATATGGTCGTTTTCATTTGCGGACGTGTTGTTCAAATCCCAGCCTGGGTTCTTTCTGCATGGAGTTGGCATGTTCTCCCTGTGCATGCGTGGGTTCCCTCCAGGTACTCCGGCTTCCTCTCACGGTCCAAAAACATGACTGTTAGGTTAATTGGTCTTTCTAAATTGCCCTTAGATATGAGAGTGTATGTATGTGTGTGGATGGTTGTTTTTCCTGTGTCTCTGTGTTGCCCTGTGATGGAATGGCGACCTGTCCAGGGTGTACCCCTCCTCTCGCCCAATGAATGCTGGAGATTGGCACCAGCCCCAACTTTAACCCTGTATAGGATAGACTGGTATAGATAATGGATGGATAGATTAAACAATGGCAAAAACAGTAGAAATTGGAGGAAATACTTTTTCTTTTCACTGTGCTGTAAGTGGAGGCAGGCAACAGGTCTGCAGAGGGAGCAGCTCCTCTCATTTGTTTGTATTTGATGTTTATGGGTGGGATGTGGACATGGCTGATGCATGTGTGTTTGCTTTGTATGCAGGAGAGCGCCAGAGCAGCCAAGAAGATGAAAGACTGCCAAATGACTGATCGCGCTACGCAGACAGAACACACAGGGGCAGAGGTAAGATGCTCACAGACAGCACACTGAGTGGCCCTGTCAGACTGAAACACAAACACAGCATTACACGCTTCATTTTCTGACACTTTTCTTACCACTAAACAAAACAGTTTAAATTAATATTTTCTTTTCTATGTTCTGCCCTAGCTTATATCAACTTTTGTTTCAGTTCTTTTGCAATGTTTTTAAAGTTCTGCTCCAACTCTATTTTTCTCTCTCCAAACATGTTTTGCTGGGTATTATAGTCCACTATCTGCTCCTCCCATTCAGCCTTTAGAGTCCCACAGTGCTTAGAAAGAGTGCTGCTTCCTGCCTGCCTGCCTACCTGCTCAATGCCCTCCGCTGACATGGCCTGTTTGGCTTCTCTAAAGGCTGACAGTATGGGAGCGCAGGAGACTTAATGGATGACTGTCTAAAAATGGCTGCCTGTAACGGAAACCGGAGCAGTGTTTTTGGGGTCTGTCTCCTCTTTTCCTTTTTCTTCCTTTTAAAACACCTTTTTTTTCATCTTCTCTGCGCCAAAGGTTCTTTTATACCTTAAATCCTGGTGTGTATATAGTTGGCAAGAAACATTGTGAAACAGAAAAAGCTTTGCCATTGTGTGAGTGAGTGGGTGCACAATACCCACACAACACGCTGACTTATCCACACAGATGCACAGGCACACAAAGGTGGTGTTTGACTAAAATCATGCAGCGTTGAGAGCAAAATGAAAAGCATTATTGAGATGAGACAGAAATAGATTAGCATGACCAAAATATAAGAATAAAAAGAGAGCGCTTGTTGAGAGTTCATTTAATATATACAGTACATATATGTTTATTAGCTTGTGTATTTGTTTCTTTTATTATTTTTGTGAAGACAAACAGTATACAAGTTCTGCTTGTGTACGTGTTAATATGAGGGATTTTCAGTTTTGTGTGTTTTTCAGAGAATAGTTGCAAACAAAGTGTGCACAGGTTATCAGAGATTAAGGTTGGAAAAAGAAAAAAACCTTTTAATATTTTTTAGAAAGTATTCAAACCTCTTGAACATTTCAAAATTATGTTACATTGGAACCAGAAACCTTAATGCATTCGGTGGGAATTTTTTATGTTTTTTTTTTACGCAAATGAAAATCAGAAAAGTCTGGCGTTTCTTTTACTCTGATACCCTAAATAAACTCCAGTGCAACTACATATTTTCAGAAATTGCCTAATTAGGAATTAGAGTTCCCCCTGTGTGTGATTTATTTGTTTAAATCCAGCTGTTCTGTGAAGGTCTCAGAGGTTTGTTGGTATTATCAGGCTAGAAAACACAGCAGACAGGTTAGTTATAAAGTTGTGGAGTTGTTTAAAGAAGGGCTTGGTTATTAAATAATGTACCAGTATCTTACAGAGCACAGTTAACTCCAACATCTGTAAATGGAAAGAGTGTGGAACAACTGCAAATTTACCAAGACATGGCTACCCACCTAAAGTGACAGGCTGGGAAAGCCATTAAACCATTAAGCAGTAAAGCTGCCAAAATACCCATGGTAACTCTGGAAGAGCTGCAGAAATCCACAGCCTAAGCAGGAGAATCTGTTGACAGGAAAAATCTTAGTTGTGCATTCCACAAATGTAGCCTTTATGGAACAGTGGAAAGAAGAAAGCCATTGTTTAAGCAAACCTTGAGAAGTCTTGTCTCCCAGTGTGCAAAAACCCCAGTAGATGACACTTCAAATGTGGTTGCAGCGTCCTACTGTGAGGATGGTTTTCTTCAGGGGTGCAGGGACAGCAAAACAGAGTTGATGGGAAGGTGGATTGAGCTGAATACAGTGAAATTCTGAAAGTAAATCTGTTAATGTAAAATACTTGAATCTGGGATGAAGGTTCACCATCTAGCACAAGAGTGACTTTAAAATTTTAACCAGAGCTACATGAGGGTAACTCAGAATGAAACATATTCGCGTGTTAGATGCCCTGAATTCTGACATAAATTCAACTGTTAATCTGTACCAAGACTTGAAAATTGCTATTCAGTTGTTCTACTCATCCAGTATGACTGACAGGCTTATCCCAAAAACTTTCAGCGGTAATAGCAGTAAAAGAAAACATTGATTTAGAGGGTCTAAATACAAATGCACACCACACTTTTCAGATTTTGCTTTGTAAAATTTCTGTAAAACCCTTAATAGTCTTAATTAAAAAAACATACAAATTAGATGTTATGAGCCAAGGCCATGTATGTAAAAAATGCCCACACTTTATGATATCATGACAGTCAGACACTTCAGCTAAAACATTCAAATCCTTTTGACTCGGAGGCTCTAAGCCAGAGGTTGAACTCATACAATAATAATGAGACCTTTTTTTAATGTTGAAGTCTAAAAGATCCGTTTAATATGTCCTGTTTATGTGTTTATTTTAGAACATGCTAGTGGTGACAGAACAAGATCTGATAAAAATCATTCACGAAGGAGCTGGTTTGTGGGAATGTTAGCTGCACAAGTAACATGAGAGGCTGCAGATTAAACCTACTTGCCATCCAGAGATGTGAAGGGAAATGTTTTGTGCTGGCTTTTGCATGTATAGTAAATCAATTCATGTGGTATTAGTTAAAAAAATAACAAGGCTGAATGGATAGTCTTCACATTAAAAAAGATTTGAAAAGCCTTACATTTCTGTGTTGGTGAAATGTAAAATCCCTCAGTTCCCTAAGTCTACAGGTGATCTCTGCACAACAAGTCACTGAGTGAATCTTGACTCCATAATTGCAGTGCAGCACATGATTGCTAGTGACACTCCCCCTCTCTGTGATTCACAATAAGTTGCCAAAGCAGGTGCAAACAAGACACCTCCTTAAAATGCCTCGGGAAATGCCACTTTATCGCCACATCCGAATGCAGGTACAGCTCTGAATCCTATAATTTTACCACACTTGCCATCAGTCATCCTACCAGTTGTTTGTTTTATGTACATCTCTTCCTTTCTGCACTTTAGATTTATTTTTTATTTTTTTTGCATTTGAATACACCATGGTGTACAAATTGTATGTCTGCATTGCACTCCAAGTGCCAGAACTGACTAATGCATTTCTTAGGTAGCCTGAAAAAGAACCACAGGCTTTTGTGTTTGTTGGTACTTAAGGCTGAAGAAAGCATAAGTGTGGGAGTCTTGTGTCAGCTCCAACGTCTGAACATTTATTTGCACGTCATTGTGTTTGTTGCTGTTTGTATTTGTTGTTCTGAAGAAGCCATTAGTCCTGTTGTGAACAGCAAAGTCGATAAAAGACTGTTTTTTCAAAGTAACTTCAATTTAAAATATTTACATTTATTACCCAGACAGTACAATTTGTTCATTGTTATGATTCTAGCCTCATCACTATATGTCCCATTAACACACTATAAATCAGGGTTACCTACTTGCCTAGATATTTCTTTTTCCTTTAGACTGAAAACCTAGGGGGAAAAGTTAGCTGTTGAAAGGTTATAGTTTGTGAAGTTGTTTAAGACTCTTAATTCTGGTATTTTTTTTCTTTTTTACATTCTAATTAATTTAAATAAATGTAATTAAAGTTAATTTCTAACAATTAACTTGATTTGCCTCACCAGGAGCACCAAAACGTGTAAAATATGCTCTATCTCTATTCCACCAATTGAACGCATTTAAAAGAAATTAAGCTCAAAAGATCCAATCAACTATATCCCCTCTCTGTGGTGAAGTGGTTTGATTAATTGGTGAGTAATGATTTGAATGCAAGAAGTGTGGCTAAGTGTCTCATCTGCTCTGCAGGTAGAAAACAGTGATATTAGCATTCCAGGTATACTTCATTCATGCATACGGTTTTTATTTCATAGACACTGGAAAAATTAGTGGATTTTTTCCAGAAGTTTACATTCGTTGCCTTATTTGGACGAGAAAGTTTCTTTCCTTAAACCTTTCACATTATTTTACTGGGATTTTTTTCCTCACGGGACTGGTTTACCTGAGCTTTAACTCCTTGGCAGATGACTCAAGATGCTGCTTCAAAATTTCAGCACTGTTATTTACTCATGATGGGATTTATTTTGTGACATATACCAGGCCCTCCTTAAGTAAAGCATTCATACCACGTGAATCTGCCAGCACCATAGTTCAAAGTTAGATTACCTTTCAGGGTTGCCATCTTTCCCGGTTTTCCTCCAAATGTAACAATGGTCATTATGGTCAACACATGAATTTCAGTTTCATCAGTCCACTGGATATGTCTTGCAAACTGTCATCTGGCATTTCATGTTGCTTTTGAAATGATTGCTTCTTGCTCTCTGAGTGGCCTTTCAGCCCATGCTGGTGCAGGACTCATTTCACTGTGGATAATGACACTCCCTTTCTAGTTTCAGCCAGCATCTTTGTAAGGTCCATTAATTTGTTCTGGGGTTGATTTGCATATTTTACACCAAAAGACATTCATCAATGGGACACAGAACCCTTCTCCTTCCTGGCAATTATGACGGGTGGAAATTCCCATTGTGATGATATAATTGTTTAAACATATGAATTAGGCACCCTCAAACATCTGGAAGTCATATCTAATGATCCAGACTCGTTAAGGTATTTACCTGCCTTGTTTTGGAATCACAGTGAGTTTAAGGTTTTACCTCTATCTTAGATCCACATGTGTGCCTCCCTCGACTCAAATGTTCTGAAATGACCTCTCAGAACCTTGCCAAGCCATGACATTATTGTGTTTGCAAACTGTGCAAGTCCTATCTTCCAGAACTTGAAGAAAGTCATGATGATTTCTCCCATTATTCTGCCATTTAAAAAGTGGAAATAATTTAGGTAATCCTAGCCAAGCCAAAGGTAGAGATTTTGACTATTGACCCTTTGCATGTGACGTAGCGCTTTTTGGCCCTCGCCATGACGGACGGCGGAAGTACAGTACATAAACAGCTGGTTTGCGGCAAACGGCATGTTGGAGAACATTTTCTTGTTATTCGTATGGTTGTCATGATAAAAAAATGCTCATATCTTGCTGTCCGGTCGGTTGCACTAACAGGCAAGGGTATAAAGCTAATGTAGCATTTTACCGTTGCCTAGAGATGAAAACAGAAGACGGCTATGGCTAGCAGCTATCTGTCGGAAGGACTATCCCCCTAAGTACTCACGGATTTGCAGTGAACATTTTTTGCACGGTAAGATTCTTGTTTTCTTGCTTATTTTATTTTTAGAACATCTACAGTCATTTATGACACCCTGACTAAGCTGACATTACTAACGGTTTAGTCAGTTAGGGTTGCCAACCGTCCCGTAAAAAACGGAATCATCCCGTATTCAAAAATCCTGTTTTTTGATGACTTTTGTACGCCTTAAGATCAGCACCGGTGTATGGGGATACTCTGTTGATAACATAGTGGTACAGGTCGTGTGGAGTGAAGTCAGGCAGGCGTGATGATTTAGTTAAGTCCATGAATACGCCAGGAGGAAAAAGGTACGGGTCAGTATGTAACCCTGCTATCTTCAGCTTCTACAAATACCGCTCTTTGTGTAGACCTACAAGGTGACTGACCTCAACCAACAACTGCATGACATCTCTATGACAAGAAGTAGTCACAACTGAAGTTAGAAAAACTAAAACTAACCACAGTCAGTCTTCTTTTTCGATTTTACCGCTTGTTTACTTATATTTTGTCGCTAGCGTATGTTTACTTCTGCCGTCCGTCATGGCGACGACACGTGATCAGGTGACATACGTGCAAAGGGTCAATACTGGCCTACAGCGTTTGCGTATTCTGATGATGTCATCAAGCTGTCATCAAGGAGGATAAATACCGATGTTCCGTGTTTGTCTTTGCACTACATATTGCAAGTTTAAAATGTGGTGTTTTCTATTTAACGGGGAAAAATCCTGTTGAACTTGAAGCATTTTTAATTCAAATATGTGCAGGTTTATTTTTGTGCGATATTAAATTTATAAATGAGTAACTAGGAAAACAGACAATTTTGAACATTGTTTAAAAAAAACATTTAGCTTTAGATTTATTTAAAATATCTTCATCTTTATGTTGTGATAATTTTTGTATTCCATTTTTTAAAAAAAGATCTGAATATGTTTTTAATGCATTTTGCAGAATAAATGTTCTTTAAATGGCATTCTAAACTTTTGAAGTTGTTGTCCTGCTGCAATGTATCTGGAAAGTGAGAATGTCATTTTGACATGTATAAAGAAAATAAAAGAATATATCACAATAAATATCATTACCGCACATGCTTTAGATTATATCTCAATATATATTTGAGGCCATATCGCCCAGCCCTAATTTAATGTCAGACGGTAAGAAATAAAAAGGTCATGTGTGTTTTAATAAAATGTCTTTAAATATCTGGTCTCACCTGTATCTATTGAACACTGAGGTGGAGATATGTTAAATAGAAAAAAATGGACAAAGAAAGTCATAGATCCTTTCTAGTTTAGTACATCTATCATTAAGACACAGTGCTCTTGGTTTTAAATGGCTTTGCTGCCTATCATAAGGCTATAATAGAGCTATAGAGTCCTCCATATGTAGGCCCCTCTGGAAGATGAGCTCCTAATTAGAGGAGCAGCTGCGTGCCCACTAGCAAGCTATGCTAACAGCACAGGTGACTTAACTCAGCAGTAGCTTCCAGCATGTATGGCCTCATTTTAGCCCCCCAACCCTTCCCCATGTGTCCTTACATGTGTGTATGGAGGAGATAAAGACTGAATGTGCATTTGACTAGGTACAAGACTTTGTGGGAGACATTGCAGCATGTTGCAGGGCTATATAGGTTAGCTACCCCAGTGCATCAAGGACAGTCATCGAGCAACAAAAAGTGTGTCTACAAGTGGGGCAGCTATTTCTACTGCTTCTACCACTTCTCAGGGTCGAGCAGCTCCCTCACTCTTTATCCCTCCTACTTGTTCTCCTTCTTTTCGAGAACGTCCTCTTACTTTTTCTCACTTTGTTCTCGTCCTCTCTTCCTCCTGCTTCAGTTTGATGATCTCTGAAAGTATACAACCTAGTCTGCAGATGTCTTCTTTCCTTTCCATTGTTTTATTTGAACAGTGTCGTAGGCAGAGTCCCTGACTCCAACTCTGTCCCACAGAAATTTAACTTATGATTTTAAATCTTCAGTAAGTTAACGAGACACTGGACAAATGAGTTATACTAATTCTAAGGAAGGTCACAAAATGTAAGTTATATAGGTGAAGTGGATGTCTCAACTTCTCAAAGATAAGACAGATTACCCCTTAAAAATTATTTTCAGAAGAATAAACATACTAATGCATAATGGGCAATACAAAAATAACTCATACTAGCCTACAAGTGTAGCCAAGTACCTTTGGAGGGGACAAGAGACACATAAGGTTTTAAGCTAATTAAGGGACTTTCAGGTCTCCAGGTGTTTCACGTCACATCAGTCGGCCAGCTACTCATGATAGGTAGTTGCCAGCTCAACTAAAAGGACATTCCGGGGTAATATTTTTTTATTTCGTTTTTATTATTAAGAAGGCCTTTTGAAATTGCATAGACATAACATCTGCTGTGCAACCTTAAACATTTATTTATTTATATATATATATATATATATATATATATATATATATATATATATATATATATATCTTGCTGTGATATGACTTCTATCTAACTTGCTCCCTTTTTCCCTTCAGAAATCACACAACGACAACCAGAATTTGTCTAAGTCCAGGAATGGAGTGTTTTGTGAAAGAGGTTAAACTTTCTTAGGGGCAAACAGTTGCACCCCGACAAAAAAGCTAATCAAGAAAGACCAAGTCCGCCTAAAACTGACAAGTCACTGAGTTTGAACAGATCCCATTTTTTCTAAGCACTTTTAAGGTCTGTCTTTCTGTGATTGTGCATCACACTGGTGTGATGTAAGGTGAAAGAGAAACAGAAAAAGAGAGTATAAAAAGAGAGGATTTGGAGAAAAAAGATGAGAAGCTATTTCATGTCCCTTAGAGCCTTTGTAGAGTTGGAGGTATGGTGGTTGTTTGAATTTTTAGTTTTTCTTTTTAGGGGGGATTGAATCGATTGAGATGGCTTTCTTTCAGCAAGCTAATTTCATGGGTATTCTTAAAAGCATCATTTTATGGGGGAATCAAAAGCTCTTGGTGGTGAGTTCAGTCTTGTTCCATTTTTCCACTCTTTCTTTCTCTCTCTCTCACTATCTTCCTCTGTTGGTTTCTATACTCAGTAGATTTGGGCAACTTTTCTTTGTGGCCTGCCACTTCTGTCTCTTTTCCTCGCTTTGTACCCTCCTCTTTTGTCATCCCTTCTCTCCACAGGAAAAGAGTCAAGGGAGTAATACTGGAGGAATACTCGTTTATTGTCTCTATGTGAGCTGTGATGCAGAACTGAATAGAGGAACATTTGAGTTGATCATGATGTACCCCTTTTTGTTTCTCCCTGTTTTTAAGAATTGATGCAGATATAAAGGAAATATTTATCCAAAATAAATCCTTTATACTTTAAGGGTCACTTACAGTCGAAGTAAAAAGGGTAGTCCTTGTTTTTATCTGTGATGATTTATCATTAGTGAATATAGTGTACCATAAATGGCAACTTGTCCATTCTGAGTAATTATCATCCTAACATGTAGAATGTTTTATAGACCAATAATTGAAACTACCGTGAAAAAAAACCATGAACAGATTCATTTATGCAAGCATACCCAGTTTTCCTTGTTCAAAATAGCCGATGTATCAGTTTCCATGGTTTCTGGCTTTCACACCACCTATTTAGATATGTATCACTATGACCCTGAAGCGTGAGGTTGCGATTGAAATCTCTAACCAAGGGCTAAGTTTTCTCTGTTTCTTTCTTACTTTTGTGTGGAAAAAACTTTCAAGTTGTCTGAAGGAAATAAATAGAGAAAGGCAAGGAGTTTTGCATATGACTTTAGTTAAAAAACA
Source organism: Valencia hispanica (assembly GCA_963556495.2). Taxonomy (NCBI): domain Eukaryota; kingdom Metazoa; phylum Chordata; class Actinopteri; order Cyprinodontiformes; family Valenciidae; genus Valencia; species Valencia hispanica. Next base: position 35,736,633 of record OY747704.1, read on the forward strand.
ACCAACTCACAAAGTGCTAAATGCTGATTCTTGGACTTTTCTCTTTTGCAATAAGTATTTCTGCTTTTACTATCTTCTGTGATTCATCAAGAAAACAGTTTGACTCAACATATGTTGAATACTGGTTTCATTTTGCTGTTTGGCTCCATAGTTAAGAGAGCATTTCTGTTACCATCTTCCACAAAAGCGGCTACATTACAAACAAACTCTAAACCTTTAACTTGCAATGGAGATTTTTGTAGTACTTCTGGATCATCCAGCAATTCAGATCTTATAATTGTAAAGTTCCCAAAAGAAACATTTTCCAACATTTTATCTCTAATCACTCAACATGGGCCTGTGGGAGGTTTTCTCAGTATGGAAACCTTGAGAAAAAATGCCCCAATTTTATGGTAACATGGTATTTAAATAGAAGTGTAAACAATCTAGTTCCTGCGTAGAAACTATTCTGCCATTTAGGTTTTCTATGACATTAATTTCCTGTTGCTTTGAATTCAATAATTAGACTTGGACAAAAATATTAAACAGCTATTCTTTCATTAATTTTTAAGTAAACCAGATAAATGGACAGAATTTTACACTGTGTAGTGCTAGAGTTCTGACGATCGGATATTGGATAGTTAATCAGTCAGGCTATCTGCAGGGATCAGCTGCTTTACAGATAAGATGCTCACGGCTTCCCCTCTGTGGTTTTTAAAAAGAATTTCCTTCATAAGACAGATAGATGGGGGCCACTCCTCCAGTTTCTACTTAATGACAGACTAGGTTTCTCACACCCTGAAGTTTTTTTCCATAACCAGGGGAAACTGTAGTAACTTTCATTCAGCCAACTGACAGGGAGTGCACAGAAACATGTGAGGGATGGAAATTGCTACAATATTCTCTGGTCACTCCAGCACCTTTTCTTGCGTCCCATTCAAAGGACGGCTACCACTTAAAACCAGTAATCCATTCATAACATCTAGTAATATTCTTTCATGTTTACTACTGATTCCATCAGATCAACCAGTTTGAATGGTTTGAAGATAGAGAAACATGCTGTTTCATTTTTACTGGAAAAGAATTTGCGTGGTAAGTCACTGCTGATGTATTAATCTGCTACTTGACTACGTGTCTCCTTTCATCTTTGGGAAAATTACAGTAACTTTGCCCTCAGGAAAAAAGTACATCCATAGGTTATTTTTCTTTGCCTTTGTTCCAGGGATGTTTTGTCCATTATTATCGATCCTTTATGTCTAGGGGGAAAAGAAGCCTTTGGTCTTGCACGCATTTACTTATGTCTACTCATTACTCCTGTGTAAAGTGTTGACACGGATCATGTTCAGCTACCCCCACCCGCTCTTAATGAACGCTTCATGCATTTCCCTGAGGCTGCCAACCCGGAATCAATATGTACAAGAGATATGATTCCGCATCACCAGTGTTTTCCACATCTGTTCTACTTTCAGGAGAGGGATGGACGGGTCCAGTGATGAGTATGACTATGTAGGTCTTCCATTCCTATTCCTGTAAACTAGATCATTTTGTACAGCCTGGTCCTTACTGAGTAATAGCCCTGCCTGGATAGAATTAAAAGGAAGGCCGAGAGAAGGAGGAGCTGGAGAGAAGCAGTTTGCTGCCCTACATGAACTATTTTACGTTCTTCTCTTTATTTCACTTAGACTTTTTGTCTTTTCACTTATACCCTTAATTGAATACATTACTTTTTGTTAACATTGGTATTACTTCTACTTTTTGGTTTTCTTACGTTTAGTATACAATATTGATTCCTTGGCTATGATCTGCTTCACTTTCTACATATTTCCTTTCTCTCTCTCTTGATGTGTCCCATGCCACCCTTTTCTCCTCTCATTTTCATCTTTTGCTTGTCGCACGCATTTTTTTTATTGCTTTCTAAGACTCCATGTTCTTCTTCCAAAACATGTTTTCGCTAGACCTTACTTTTGCACTTTTCATAACTATTCCTTCATATCACTCCACTCTACATTGTGATTGTCAAAGTCAGCCTTTCACCTGTGTACCTCTCTTCTCGCGTTCTTTCCCTTTCCTTTATTACTGTTATTCTTTCACCCTGCCTTTGCCCTCTGGTCATTGCTCATCTTATCTTACTATTTCTCACCAACTTTTGTTAACCCTCTGGACTCTTCTTGATGTGTCTTTTTAAATATTATTAATTAAGGCATATTAGTATAACATAAATGCCATCTAAAAGTAAAAAGTGCTGCAGAGGTTAGTTTCCATAAAAATGCTATGTTTATTATATTTCTTCAGTTAACGCTTAATATATAGTCTTGTTGCAGTGATGCGGAGAAATAAAATAAACACACCTAGTATTTAACATCTGTTATAACAAGACTAACACGTTACTAGAGCAATTAAGGCGTGATTTGCAGCCAAAAGTATTGTTCACACAGGATTACATAACATTGGTTTTAGCACTACAAAGCATCCTCACATTAATGTGGCCCACCTGCATCTCCTTAGCAGATCCTCAGATTATAGCTCAAGGACCTATTATTATGCTCCATTAATATGCAATCAGCAAAATGTTGAAAACCTTCTCAACTTCTATAAATATATTTCTTTTGCTGTGGCATAGTAACTAATGTTTATGTAAATGCTAATTTACATAGAATTATCCTTTCCTTGCTCTCCAAAAACAGACAATCTTATTACTTTTATTTTGTGAATCACATGCTTTTGTTTGAGTTTAAAAAATTCAAATAATGTAAAAAGACAAACATGTCATCCAGGACAATAATCATTTTAAAACCATACAGTTCCAGTCTGAGGTTTACATACAGTCATTACTGGCATGAATGTCATTCTAGAATTGCACTGCTCTGGGTGGCTGCATTCTAGAATTGCGCTGCTCTGGGTGGCTGCATGTTGGAGTGGCTCTGTTGGCTACATATTAAGTTTGGTTTTTTTGTACATTGGTTCCTCTTTTCTTGAGGAAGATTGCATTTATTTTTTTTACCTGTATACTTTCTAGTTTTTGGTGCTGTGAAGCTGGAATGATTTTTGCTGTAAATCTTTCACTTTTTGACAAATTGTTGTGATGTGCAACCATGGCAACAATGTGGTTTACACCCGGGAGCAGCTGATTAACATCGCAAAAGCTGAAATAATACCTCAACTGAAGCCACAAATCCCTGATGAGTTGATAAGGAAGAGACGTGGATGCAGAGCAGGAGCGAAAAGGAGACAGAGAAAGAGGAAGCCATCTCTTCCATCGATCATAATGCTCAACGTAAGATCACTGGCTAAAAAGATGGATGAACTCCAAGCCCTTACAAGGACTCAGCCAGAGTACCGGCAATGCAGTGTTATGTGTTTTACTGAGACGTGGCTGCTGGATCATATCCCCGACTCCAACTTCTCTCTGCCAGGCTTCCTGACTGTACGAGCAGACAGAGATCTGAAAACGAGCAGGAAAAGAAAAGGAGGTGGAGTAGCAGTGCTTGTCAACAACAGATGGTGTCATCCAGGACATGCTACTGTGAAGTGTCATCTCTACAGCCCAGATGTCGAACTCTTGGCAGTAAGTTTCTATCCATATTATTTACCAAGAGAGTTCACCAGTGTAATTTTGGCAGTTGCTTACATTCCACCTTGAGCCGTTGCCGACAATGCATGTGATGTCATCAGTTCCGTTGTTGCTAAGCTATAGACACAGCACCCCAATGCATTTGTGGCAATATCTGGTGATTTAAATCATGCCTCGCTCTCTACATTACTACATTTCCAACGTTTCAACAGTTTGTCAGCTGCTCCACGAGAGAAAACAAGACCTTGGATTTGTTTTATGCAAATGTAAAGGATGCATAAATGTCCAAACCAAGACCTCCTCTGGGACAATCAGATCACAGTCTTGTTTTTCTCTGTTCAGAATATAAACCACTTGTTCAGAGGCAACCTGTTGCAAAACGAACTGTGTGAAAATGGTCACAGGAAGCTAAAGAAGCCTTGCAGGGTTGTTTTGCAACCACAGACTGGATGACTCTTTGCCAAGAACACAGAGAAGACATCAATGCCATGACTGAGTGTGTGACTGACTATATAAACTTCTGTGTAGGCAACATCATCCCCACCAGAACAGTGAGATGCTTCCCTAATAACAAACCCTGGATCACCAGTGACCCGAAGGAACTGCTAAACAAGGGGGAAAAAAGAGCCTTCAGGGAGGGAGACAGAGAATTACTGAGGAGTATACAGATGCAACTTTAGATCAAGATCAGAGACAGCAAGGAGGCATACAGGAAGAAGCTGGAGAACAAACTACAAAGGAACAATATCCGAGATGTCTTGTCAGGAATGAAAAAAATCACAGGCTTTAATTACAAGAAGGATTGGATAGATGGTAGTCTGGACAGAGCCAATGAACTGAACACATTCTTCAACCGGTTCAGTTCAGGAACTAGCTCAGCATCCTCCTCTCCCGTTCCCAGCCGAATAGACATCCTACTGTCCTCTGACCAACAGCTTTCCTGTTATACCTCGGATGTTTTATCCTTCACCTCAGTCTGGGACTCTTCTGCTTCCACAAGTTTGACTTCAACCAAGTAAGGAAATGCTGGTACCCCCTTTGCCTCCCCCTCACACTTGTCTGTCTCCAAAAGTCAGGTGGAGAGGCATCTGAAGAAACTGAACCGGAACAAGGCTGCAGGTCCAGATGGTGTCAGCTCCAGAGTCCTGAAGGCCTGTGCAGAGCAGCTCTGTGGGATTCTGCAGCACCTCTTCAACCTTACCTAACTCAGGAGAAGGTTCCAGTGTTGTGGAAGACATCATGCCTTGTTCCAGTACCAAAAAGAACTCACCCATCAGTCATCAATGACTATAGACCTGTTGCCCTGACATCCCACATCATGAAGGTCCTGGAGAGACTGCTGTTGGCACCCCTGAGTAAGCAAACAAGAATGTTTCAGGACCCACTGCAGTTTGCTTATTGCTGTGGAGTTGGAGTTGAAGATGCCATCATCCACCTGCTTCAACCAACCCACTGTCATCTGGACAAAGCAGGCAGCACTGTGAGGATCATGTTCTTTGATTTCTCCAGTGCATTTAACACAATTCAGCCTGATTTGCTTTGTCAGAAACTCCTGAAGTCACAGGTGGAGCCCTCAACAATAGCCTGGATCAATGAGTACCTGACAAACAGACCACAATTTGTGAGACTGAAGAATTGTGTGTCAAACCAGGTGGTCAGCAGCACAGGAGCACCACAGGGGACCGTACTGTCACCATTCCTTTTTACTTTGTACACCTCAGACTTCCAGTACAAATCAGAGACCTGTCATCTGCAGAAATACTCAGATGACTCTGCAATTGTCGGGTGTATCAGAGATGGACAAGAAGCTGAATACAGAGAGCTGGTGGACCGCTTTGTGACATGGTGTGGAAACAATCGTCTCACCTTGAATGTGAACAAAACAAAGGAGATGATTGTAGATTTCAGAAGAAACAGGGATAAGTCAAACACTTCCGTTTCCATCATGGGAGAAGAAGTGGAGGTGGTTAAGGAGTATAAATACCTCGGAGTTCACCTTGACAACAGACTGGACTGGAGGCGGAACAGTGAAACTGTCTACAAGAAGGGACAGACCAGACTGTACTTCTTGAGGAAGCTTAGGTCCTTCAAGGTTTGCAGCAAGATGCTGCAGATCTTCTACAAGTCTGTTGTGGAGAGTGTAATCTCTTCAGCCGCCATCTGTTGGGGTCGCAGCATCAGAGCCAGGGATTTAAAAAAGGCTAAACAACCTGATAAAGAAGGCTGGTTCTGTTCTTGGGACAACTGTGGAACATCTAGAGATGATAATGCAAGGAAGGATTCTTCATAAAATCAAATTATGGACAACCCTGAGCATCCTCTTCATGAGACTGTCATACAACAACAGAGCGTCTTCACTCAGAGGCTTCTTCAGTTTCGCTGCAATACAGACCGCTACAGGAAATCCTTCTTGCCCACAGCCATCATCATCTACAACAACTCCTTAAAGAATTAATTATATCAATTCAAATTCAAATTCAAAAATACTTTATTGATCCCAGAGGGAAATTAAGTGTTGGTATAGCTCATATAATTAATTCTTTAAGGAGTTGTTGTAGATGATAATGGCTGTGGGCAGGAAGGATTTCCTGTAGCGGTCTGTATTGCAGCGAAACTGAAGAAGCCTCCGACTGAAGACGCTCTGTTGTTGTATGACTGTCTCATGAAGAGGATGCTCAGGGTTGTCCATAATTTTTTTGATTTTATATCACCTATACCAACACTTAATTTCCCTCTGGGATTAATAAAGTATTTTTGAATTGAATTGAATTTGAGATTGAATTAATTTGAGGCTTCTAAGGATTTTTTGAGTGTTCTTCTTGACATAATTGGTAGTTACTTGAAATTGATTGGTTTCCAACCAAGAACTTGGCTCATATCCCTAATCCACACACTTTCAAATGGTTACGGGTTAGGTCCATTGCTGAAAGTTAATGTTTGCCTGCTATATTCATTCCAAAACAAGTGTTTGTGTTTTTGGGTGCACTTGTGTTTTGCAACACCCAACTGTTTCAGGGTTTTAACCATCTGACCCAAATTGTCATCCTCAGAGCAAAGGAAATTGGCTAATATGTTAAGGACTAACCCTGGAACAAACAAGGCTCAAGCTTAGAAGATTCTAGAAAACCCAGTTGGTTCTGTTCAGAGTGAAATGGACATGCCAAATGACAAAGATTGAGCTATGTATCCTGAGTGAGAAAACTACTGTTTAGAGGAGACAAGATTAGGTTTTCAAGCCTAAAACCACTGAATCAGTCAAGCATTTACTGCCTGTGATACTAATGCATTGCACAAAATAGATGGAATAATAAATACAGAGGTCTACCTCAAATTTTTATTAACTAGTAACTAGGTGTTCAAACAGAATGATACTGACAACCCCCAGGATGGACTAGCAAAAACATTAAGTGACACTCTTCACAACTATGGCCTGACCCAACATGTCAAACAACCAACACACAATAGATGACACACTCTGGACTTAACTATCTGCAAAGGTTTCTGTGTTTTATCTAGCCAGAGTGAGATTACTGTAAATAAGCATTATCTCGGGGACAGTTCAGTTGAAACCTTTAAAAGTATTTACCCTTCCACCACATCCCCCTCATCTCCTAACTACAACTCAGTAAACAAGCTTGTAGATAATTTCCTCGTGAACATTTCAGACATCATTGATTGCTGCGACTAAAGTGAAATTAGTCTGCGGTAGAAAGAAGTCTCCGTGGACAAGCGATCCACTGGTACATAGTGAAAAAGGGAGTGTCGACAAGCTGAAAGAAAATGATGAAAAACTCGACTCCAGGTTCACTGTGAGATCTACAAAGTGAGACTGAACAGATATCAGTTAACTTTAAAAGACGTTAGGGAATCTTTGTTCTGTAAAATCATTAACAGAAACATTAATAGTGCACGGACTCTGTTAGACTAACTAATCCTCCAGTGACAGTAACCCCTGAACTAAATTCGACCAGGGCCTACAATGAATTTGCCAGCTTTTTCTCTGAAAAGATTCTAACAATTAGATGGTTGGTCTGTACCGCAGCACTGAATCGACTACCAATGTTATACCCAACTAACACCAAAATAGAAAAAATGTCAGAATTCCATGAATTAAACCAAAAAACCTAGAAGAAATCATTAACCAATTAAGCTCCTACTCTTGCTCTCTTGATATCTTACCCACAGCTTTCCTTAAGAAATTTTTCCCTGCCATTGACACTGATCTGATCAAAAATAGTGAACTCATCCCTCCTGTCATGTCTCTTAACCCAGGCTTTAAAAACAGCAGTTATTAGACCACTGCTAAAAAAGAATAATCTGGACAACATGTTATTGCAGAACTATAGGCCAAGTTCTAATCTTCCATTCATCAGTAAAATAATTGAAAAAGCTGTGTTTCAGCAGTTAAATAGCTTCCTAACAATGACCAACTGCTTTGATGTTTTTCAGTCTGGTTTCCATGCTCACCACAGCACTGAGACTGCCCTCGTCAAAGTTTTCAATGACATTTGCATAAATACAGACTGTGGTAGAACTACAGTGCTGGTACTGCTAGACCTCAGTGCAGCATCTGACACAGTTGATCATGATATATTATTGGAACGACTGAAAAGCTGGGTCAGACTCTCTGGTACAGTACAGTATCATCAGAATGAATAGAAATCACATGTGGCATGCCCCAGGGCTCCATTCTGGGGCTACTCTTATTTAATACCTACATGCTCCCACTAATCCAGATTATAATAACCAATAAGATTAGCTACTATAACTATGCAGATGATACTCAGCTCTACATTACGATGTTACCAGGTGACTTTGAACCCATTCAAACCCTAAGTAAATGCATCGAGCAAATCAATGGATGGATGTGCCATAACGTTCTCTAGCTGAACAGAAACAAGACAGAAGTAATTATTTTTGGACCTAAAGAGGAACGATTTACAGTCAGCACACAGCTTCAGTTAATGCAGCTAGAAACTACTGATCAGGCCTGAAATCTAGGTGTAGTTATGGACTCAGACCTGAACCTCCAGGGTCACATAAAGGCAATAACAAGGTCAGCCTTCTATCACCTGAAGAACGTTTCTAGGATTAAAGGACTGTTGTGGCAACAGGACCTAGAAAAACTCATCCATGCATTTATCTTTAGTCAGATCGATTACTGCAACAGCATTTTCACAGGTCTGCCTAAAAAGTCAGACAGCTGCAGCTGATCCAGAACGCTACTGCTTACGTCCTCACTAGAACCAGGATAGTAGAGCACATCACCCCAGTTCTAAAGTCCTTACTCTGGCTCCCTGTAGCTCAGAGAATAGACTTCAAAATACTTTTACTAGTTTAGAAATCATTGAAAGGCTTAGCACAATGATATGTTGAAGATCTGCTGTTACTATACCAACCCAACAGACCACTCAGGTCCTCTAATTCCAGTCTACTCAACAGCCCTAGAATTAGAATCAAACATGGAGAAGCAGCTTTCAGTTTCTATGCTCCTCTAATCTGGAACAAATTTCCAGAACACTGCAAAGCTGCTGAAACACTTGAGTTCTTTTAAATCACAACTAAAAACGCATCTGTTTAGAGTTGCCTTTAAGTAATGCTTTGATGTATCATATGCTTTGTGTATTCTTCTTGCTTTATTGCTGTTTTTACTTGATATGCTTTGTCTGTGTTTTACTGCTATTTTTATTTTACCCCTTAATCATGTAAAGCACCTTGAAATGCCTTGGTGTTAAAAGTGTGCTATACAAATAAAATTACCTTGCCTTGCCTAACATGACAACGATCCAAAATGCACCTCAAAACTGGTTTGGGAATGTATACAACTGGCTGAAAAAGTTTCTTCTTCAATGTCAACCCTGTTAAAAGTTTCTGGACTTACAAGCTGGGTCTGAGCCAGAAAACCAACTAATTTGAATAAACTCTACCAGTTCTGATAAGATAAGTGGTCAAATAAGACAGCTAGAATGATCCCTGGACTATGTTTATGACCACTAAAAAGGGTGTGGTTTCTCTGCAACTTGTCAAAGGACTTTTATTAAATATTTTTATAAAAAATCAATGACATGGCTCAGGTGGTAGGAGTTTGTCATGTAATGTGGGTTGCCTATTCAAACCCCGCTCCGTCCGTCTCGGTCGTGGTGTCCTTGAGCAAGACACTTCACCCGCCTTGCCTGCTGGTGGTGGTCAGAGGGCCCGGTGGCGCTTGTGTGTACACCAGCCTCACTTCTGTCAGCATACCCCAGGGCAGCTGTGGCTACTTGGTAGCTTACCACCAACAGCGTGTGAATGTATGCATGAATGGGTGAATGACTAATTGTAGTGTGAAGGAGGGGTGCTCTGACTGAAAAAGCGCTATGCAAATGAAGGTCATTTACCATGTGATTATGGATATCTTTTTAGATGTTTAAGCCTTCATTTATATTGTTTTTGACTTTGTTTGGATTAGAAAAAAAATCCACAATTAATTTAAATGTGTCCACCCAATTCCTCTATTTAAAATAAACTGTTGTGTATACAAAATTCTGACTAGAACAGTAGTTGGCTGCAGAAGAAACTATCACAGAAATAGGGTTTGTTGGGCACTGGGCCCACAGATTTTATTGGTTGGTCAAATACTGCATTGTCCCATAGCCATGAGGCTTACTGTTGGTGAAATGGTATAAGAGTCCTTGATTTTGGTGAACACGTCTGTGTGTGGGTATATGAAGAACAACCTTGTGTGGGAATATAAAGAGCAAACCTCTCCTTATTAAACCTTGTGCCAATGGCAGGAAAAAAGCCTAATAGAGCTCTTAAACTCGTAGAAATTGGGAAAATTTGTGGTCAGTACTATCAGAGACTTGCCAACTTCGGCTCCCTAAATAACACGGTTTTAACTGGTTTTAAATCGTTTTTTTATGACTAGTTTTAACCGATTTTAGCACCACTGTCTTTTAGCAACTTGTTTTTACATGGGGCGTTTTTAATTCGAACACGGACTACTTTTATTTCGACATGCCTTCACTCATCTGCACCCTCGGATGTGATGGCTGTTTTAAATTAACTCCAAAAGTTCTGGAGCTGGAGCAGAGGATCTCCACGCTCCATCAAATCCAGAACCACGAGCGCGACGTGGACATCATCTTCGGCCGGACTTTCGCCGCCGCCAACAGTGCTCAGCTGGCGGACACAATTCCCTGCCAGCCCGGTGAAGCTGCGGAGGGGGAATCCATCGCTGGACTCAGACTGCCGAACGCCGGAGCTGCAACAACAACTGCAGAGGACTGCTGGTTCCATCTGGGGGCTAAGCCAAAAGCCCCCATCAGCTCAACACCGGTGCTTCAGGGTGCCTGGTCCATGGTCGGGCCCGGCCGCGGTGGGGGGGCCCGGAGCAGCCGCCACCGCTCTCCTTCACCCGGCCTACCATTATCAAACCGCTTCGGTGCCCTGGAGCACGACTTTCCTCCTCTGACTGTCCCTCCGGCTGCCCTGAAACACCGCAGCTCCGCAGGACTGCCACCCATCCCCTCCCAGCAGCCGGAGCAGCAGCCGGACTCCCGCAGCCCTCCGCGTCGCGCTAAACCCAGGACTCGCCGAGGAGTGCTCCACTACACCCCGAACCCACGGAACGAGCCCTCGGCGCCAACTACACATCGCTGCAGTCCTGGGGAATCTAATCCACCCAACATTCAGGACGGTGAAAGATCCTCTGCCCAGCATAAACTTGTAGACCAGCCGCCCACCACGCTCATCATTGTAGACTCTATTATCAGGAATATAAGGATGAGAGGAGCCGTAACACTGTGTTTACCTGGAGCCACCGTAAAGGACATTACTGAACAGATCCTGGACCATATCCAACATCACCCATCTGTGAGTAGAGTTATTATTCACGCTGGAACCAATGACATTCGTAAACAGCAATCTGAGCTCCTGAAGCTGGATTTTATTCATTTGTTTAATCTTTTAAAATACACACGTGTCTATTCTTATTTCTGGCCCCACTCCCACTATTGGCAGAGGTATTGGTCGTTTTAGCAGGCTTTTATCTTTGAACACTTGGCTTTCCTCTGCCACCGTGATGCACAATATTAGTTTTATAGACAATTTTAACATTTTCTGGGGCAGGAGTCATTTGTTTGGACCAGATGGACTACATCTCAACAGACAAGGTGCCCGCATGCTGGCAATGAGCCTGGCATGCCCTCGCCCGCACCGCCACCCCACCCCCCCCACCCCCCCCCCGCACCGCCGCCCCCCCCCCCTGTCTACCACACCAGCCCCAGCTGCTCCTGCCCCTTCCGCCACATCCTGATGTGCAGCTGGTCCCTGCTCCTATGAACTCAGTTCTGATTTTAACAGTAACTCACATATCGGACTTGGACCTTGTTTTACATCATTCATACCTGTTATTATCAGCAGAGAGCAGAAAAATAATATAAAACATAGCAAATGCAACCCTGATAATCTCAAACAGTTACCAAAAGTCCTACCTCCAGTAAACCATACAGTCACTCAATCTCTAATCACCATTAATATGGCACTTCTAAATGTTCGCTCTCTGCTGAATAAAACTTTTATAATAAATGACCTAATTTTAGATCATAATATTAATTGTTTATTTTTAACGTAAACATGGCTGAGTGCAGATGCCCCCGTTGTTCTTACAGAGGCGTCCCCACCAAATTTAACTTCACTTATTCCACGAGGAGTTGCAAAAGGGGAGGCGGAACTGCTTTTATTAGTTCATCAACGCTTTCTGCCAAACCTGTTTTATTTGATAATTTTAGCACTTTTGAATATACTGCGTCTGTTTTTAGCACTCCTCAGATTTTATGTGTCACAGTTTATAGGCCTCCTAAAAAGAGTGCACTTTTTATTCAAGAATTTTCAGAGTTTTTATCAATTTTGCACAACTCTTATGAACGAATAATTTTAGCTGGTGATTTTAATCTACATATAGATAACATCTTAGATCCTTTATCAACAGAATTTTTATATGTTTTGAACTATATGGATTTTAGTCAACATGTCACGCAGCCAACTCAAAACAGAGGACACACCCTGGACTTGGTCATCACGTATGGCCTGTTCACCAGTGTGTCCTCTGTTGTTGACTTGGCTGTCTCTGACCATTACTGTGTGTTTTTTAATATCACCAGTTTTATCCAGAAGGAGACCTCTGTGAGAACTGTCAGGAAGCGCCATCTAACCCCTGAAGTGGCTGCAGGTTTTCTGGAAATTTTTGAAAAGAATCCTCCTATTGTTTTACCTGCCCCCTGCGATTTTATTGTTAATAATTTTAACAGAAGGCTTCAATCCACTCTTGACCTGCTGGCTCCAGTTAAAGTTATAAACACACACTTAAAACCAACAACACCATGGAGAAACGAAGACCTTAAGAGATTTAAAAGGAGCTGCAGGGTGGCAGAGAGAAAATGGAGGAAAAATAAAATCACAATAAATCATCAAATGTACATCGAACGTCTCAAATCATATAACAATGCAGTAAGAAATTCCAGAAAATCATACTTTTCCAGAATCATCTCACAACATAAAAATAATCCCAAAATTCTGTTTCCACTATAGACAACATTTTTAACTGTACTACTAATGCATATCAGAAAACCCCCTCAAATGCTCTTTGTGAGGAGTTTGCAGACCACTTCAGAGGGAAGGTAGACACGATCAGATGTAATATTTTATCTTCTCAGTGTAACATGCTTTTAGACAAATCTGATTGTGTGTCTCTACCAGAGGAAACGCTGGACAGTTTTGTCCTGGTAGAAGCTGGGACTCTTGATAAAGTTTTCTCCTCAGTGAGGCCCACCACATGTGTTTTGGACCCGATTCCCACTTCCTTCTTTAAGCAAGTTTTTGAATCTTTTAGAGATGAGATTTTAACCGTGATGAATTGCTCCCTTCAGACGGGGGTCTTTCCTGCCGCCTTTAAAGGGGCGGTAGTGAGGCCCCTGCTGAAGAAGAGCAATTTAGATTTTAATGATTTAAACAACTTCCGACCGGTATCTAAAACCATTTTTAAGCAAAGTTTTAGAAAAACTTGTTTTAATTCAACTTAATAATTTTGTTAACGCTCATAATGTCCTAGAGAAATTTCAGTCTGGTTTTAGGGTGAACCACAGCACAGAGAAGGCTCTTTTAAAGATTTTAAATGATTTTAGATTAAATTATGATGCTCAGAAGGTGACAGTGGTGGTCCTACTGGATCTAAGCGCTGCCTTTGATACAGTGGACCACACTATTCTTTTAACTCGTTTAAAACAGATCGGCCTCTCGGGTGCTGTTCATAAATGGTTTACATCCTATCTCACAGAAAGGACTTTTATGGTAAGTTTAGATACCTGCTCCTCTAAGGTCCACAAGATCACATGTGGTGTGCCCCAGGGTTCAAATTTAGGCCCAGTGCTTTTTACCTCTTGCTCCCTCTTGGCCGTGTCATCAGAAGACATGGAGTTAACTTTCACAGATATGCTGATGATACACAGCTGTACATCTCCATGTCTCCCGTTGACACACCGCCAATGGATGCACTTTTTAACTGCATTTTAGACATTAAATCCTGGATGGCAGAAAACTTTCTCCAGCTCAACCAGGACAAAACAGAAGTTTTAGTCATCGGTCCTGAGGCTCAGAGAGAGAAACTTTTACCAAAACTGCAATCACTGTCTTTTAATCCTTCTTTACAAGTGAAGAACCTGGGCGTGATTTTTGACTCTGAGCTGACTTTTATTCCTCACATAAAAAATGTTACTAAAATAGGTTTTTATCAACTAAAGAACATTGCCAGAGTCCGCCCCATTCTCTCCCGGGCCAATACGGAGACGCTGATGCATGCTTTTATCACCAGAAGGGTTGATTACTGTAATGCCCTGCTTTCTGGTCTTCCCAAAAAGAGTATATCAGCTTTACAGCTTTTACAAAATTCAGCAGCACGTGTCCTGACGAAGACCAGGAGGCGGGAACACATTACACTGTTGTGATCCCCGGGTGTTTGTCTTTTGTTAGTGATTTTCCTTATCTAGTTCTATTTTCATGTTTAGCTATTCTTAGTCTTTCTTGTGATTTCTGTACTTTCTGGTTTCCCCGTAGTCTTGTCTTTAGTTAGTTTCTTAAGATCCTTCTAGTTTACCAGTTTTCTGTCTCCCAGCCATTTCACCTCCTGTCCCAGCTAATCACTTCCACCTGCTCACTCCCCCTCAGCTGCAACCGCTTCCCTTAATTGGTCCTGCTCCTTCTCTGCTTCACTCTTCACTCTCCTCCCTCAGTATAAATATGGCCCTCTTTCAGTCATAACTCGCTGGTTCGTCCGTCTTTCTTCCCCGCCTGATTCCTGCCTTCCTTGTTGCCCGTCTGGTTCCTGTGTTTCCCTGTTGCTGCCTGTACCCTCCCGAGTTTCTGTAAGTTCCGTGTGGTTTTTCATTAAATCATTTTTTGTATTTACTCTGCTGCTTTTGGGTCCAGTTTAAACTGCAAAACATGACATACACCAGTCTTAGAATCACTGCATTGGCTCCCCGTATGTTTTAGGATCGATTTTAAGATTCTTTTAATAATTTTTAATGGTCTTGGACCTTATCTCTCAGAGCTGATTTTACCGTATGAACCTTCGCGGTCTCTGCGCTCCTCTGGCAGCCGTCTCCTTGTCACCTCAAAAGTCAGGACACACACTCATGGTGAGGTGTCTTTCTGTTATTATGGCCCTCACCTCTGGAACAGGCTGCCAGAGAACCTCAGGGCCACAGAGAACGTTCATGTTTTTAAGAGCAGGCTCAAGACTCACCTTTTTAACATGGCTTTTAACTGATTATTATTATTTAATAAATCTGTTTAATTGCTCTACATGTTTTATTTGATTGAATTCTTTTTAGTTTAGCTTTTAGCTGGCTATTTATCAATTATTGTTTATCTGCTTTCCATTTTTATTTGATCATATCTTATAATTGTTTTAATTTTAATATTTTAACTTATTTTAGTTTTCCTTCCAGTGTTTCCTCTGTGGGAGCCCTCTGTCTCGGGTGATGGTCGGCTGTGGCTGCCTTGGTGCTCTCCAGGTGGTGCTTGGGTGGAGGTGGGGGTACCAGCCCTCCCTTCTCTGGGCTCCCTGGGTCAGTGCCTTGGCTGCTGCTGTTGATCTGCTGCTGCCGATGTAGATGGCTCCCATGTTGACGTTTCCTGGTTCATCTTTACTCAGCCCGTTCTGCTTTTGTTAATGTGCTGTTGTTTGTTGCTTTTATGCATGGGGGGGGTATAGCTGTGGTGATGTTTTTTACTTTTGGGTTTTGGGAAGGGGGGGGTTGTGGGTCATTTTTAATCTGTAAAGCACTTTGAGAAGCTTTGTTTTGGTTTGAAAAACGCTTTATAAATAAAGTTTGATTTGATTTTTGTTCCTAGAGAATCTCCATGTTTAGCATTGCTGTTTGAGTGAGTCAGGGATTAGTTACAGTTAGCTTTATAATGACTGACACTATGTTTTCTGTCGTCATGGTTCTTAGATGTTTTGAAACGTGAAGGTCTTCAATAATTGATTTCTGAGATTCTATTTTATTAATATCCTTGAAAAAAACAGCGGGGCTGTTAGAGTATAAATCATAAGTTCTCTGGAAATATTTTTCTCTCGTTCCTCATTGCCTCAATTTTCACTCTCTCTAAATATTTTTTTCTGCTGGTTACTCTGTGTCATAATTTTTTTTGTTTTCAGGGCATCAAGGCGCATGGGAGCGCCACTTTATCATCAAGGAGACAGCTGAGTGAGTGTCTCTGCTCTGATATCACCTGACTGGACGTGACTGTCTTGTAGTGGTCTCCCTTGATGTAACAGAATGGAATACAGGGGGTCTTTGTACTAAGGCTTGATTATAACCTGCAGGGCTAATCAAGGTTGATTAGACTTGAATATGCACTTGTTTTACTTCAACAAATCAGCTAATACACTGCTTATGTCATTTGTTTTTCACAATTACAACAGATAGAGGTTGCAAAACCTTTAGACACAGTAATAATTTTGATTTACACACTTGAGCTCAATATTTAATTGCTCGTTAAAGTAGATTACTCTCATAAATAATAATTACTAATGAAAAGTTTTGAAAATGAATGACTCTAGGATTCAGATGGTTGGTTACGTGAGGTGACACCTTGGTATGTAAAAAAAAAAAAAGCCCATCTTTTGCATATATCAAGTCCTAGTATGGAGACCTTTAGTGTTTTGCCACCTGCACTGCTTTGTCCTCTGTCTACAAGAATGTTGCCTTATGTTCCTAACTGAATTAATCCTACCCAAAGGGAGGGGAATCCACTGATGTCTTGACTGTAAGATCGCCTGTTTTCTGAAATTGTCAGTGTCACTGAACAGCTCTGTGTTGCAATTTACTCCAAAAGCCAGTGTAATAATTTCTGTGGATTATGTCAGGGAGGGTACAAGAAGAGAAACATCCAAAGTGAGAGTGTGGCTCAGCTTTTTACAATTACCATACACTGTTTCACAACAATATTTTGTTATAAGCCACTGATTATCACTAAATACTGGGTTTATGACGCTAAACATTGTGTCTAATCTCACATGGTGCTGAAGTGCTCATTGATAAAATGAAACACATTTGGGTCCTCACATGTTTTATTTCTAAGGTTGTATTTGTGCTGTTAAATGCATTAAAAATATTAATCAGTCATATTAACTGCTGGGTAACAAACTATTTGAAAAAAAGACAAAACTAATGCCACTTTATTAGGTACACCTTGGTAATACCGGGTTGGATCCCCTTTTGCTTTCACAACATCTTTATTCTGCAAGGCATGGATTCAACGAGGTTTCAGATCTCTGAAATGTATGTCCATATTGACATGAAAGCATCACGCAGTTGCTGTAGATTTGTTGGCGGCACGTTTATGATCCATAATATCTTTCGTTCGTAGTCTATGGTTGTTAGGGTAAGGGTATAGTTGGTAATAAAACTCAGGTAGGTGCAACAAATCCAAGGGCAAAGTGTACCCTAAAAAAAGAAAAATCCCACACACCATTACATCACCAGCAGCCTGAACCATTCATACAAGGCAGGATGGATTCATGGTCTTAAGCTGTTTACACCAAATTCTGTCCCTAACATTTAAAAGTTGCAACCAAAATCGAGACTCATTTACCCAGCAAACTTTTTTTCCAATCTGCTATTGTCCAATTTTACTGAATCTGTGTGAGCTGTACACTCAGTCATGTCTTTATCGGAGAGGCTTTACTCTTGTCATCTGTTCCTTTATCCCAACTTCTTCAAAGTTTAAACATATTCTACATTCAACCAAGTGTGATACTTTGGTTTTAACAAGTCGGTATTTGAGCTACTTGTACATTTTTATCATCTTAAATAGTTCTCATCTAAAATTAATGACCCCTTTTCATCCATACACCTGTTGGTCACTGGATGGGATCCCTTTTTCAGATAATTCTTTGTAAAACTGTGAAGGTTTTTGCATAAAAATTTCAGCTGATCAGCAGTTCTGAAATACTCAGACCAACCTGTCTGGTACCAGTTAGAATGCCAGATTCCAAGTCAATTTCAACAAGTCATTAAATGCAGAGAGCTGCTGGCTTGTTAATGACTGATTTTCTGTCTTTGTTAAGAAGTACATAAAAAGGTGTACCTTAATAAAGTAGCTGATAAATGTAGCCAATTGTGTTAAAATGGCACACAAAGACGTCATTTTAATCCACAGAAAATATTATATTGAAAATATTTTGTCAAAAGGCAGGTTAGAAATTTCCCAAACTAAAAAAATGCCCCAAGGGAGAAAAGCTTAACAGAGTTTGCTTCTTTTTTTAGTATGTGTTCCCTGCCTAACTTCCTGCACTGTACTGAGTTGTAATCAAGCATGATGTATGCTTTGGAGCACCAGTGTGTGAATGCAGTGTCCCCTCCTGTTTATCTGTAAACTTTAACCTGCTTCCTCATTGCACTTTGAGCTATAATCCCTAAACGCTCCAGCCTTTGGTTGACCTCTATTACTTGTGACTTTATCCGGACCAGCTTGATTCTCCCCTCCTCCCTGCACTCACCCGCATTCAGAGAATATAATTTAACTGGAAGTTGTAGGCACAGGTCTTAACACAAAACATACACACTGATCACAAGTCTTCACTTAAAGGTCACATCCATTTTAAATATAAAATATAAAAGGACCTGTTTTTGTAGTGTGTGTGGGGGGGTTGTGTTGGGATTTGCGTGTATATGTGGCCTTTGAGAACTTGAACCCCCATGTTGAAGGTTAAAGCATAAAAGGCAGTAAAAGCCATTAGCGTGTCATTTGTTTGCTCCATTTACACAAGGGCACCTAGCACTTTCATGCCTATGATGAATGCATGCTGGTTTGTCTGCGTGTGGGTGCAGTTAACTTACTTTTTTACTTAAACAGTCAAGCAAGAAAAATGTCATCATCTTTGTGAGTGTATGCGTGTATGCCCCCGATTTTCCTTCCTCATTAAACTCTTTGAGGCCTGACAGTAAAGCTGTTGAATCATTAGATGCTTCTGGACCAGTTGCATGGACAGCAACATTAATAAGCTCAACTTTATTCATTTGAGAGGGTGAAAACAAGTCTCAGCCTCTCTGGCATAGTGTTGAGGCAAGGGATACTTCCTGATAAATATTACTTGTAATCCCCACTAGATGATTGCGCCAACAGAAGACATCAATTTTTGAATATCCAGCATATCAGAAGTTATGTTCTTATAGAAATACAATGGTCAACATGTTAAAAACACTGGTGCACTATTTTAACATTTTTGTTAATTGGCAGCATCCAAGTTTTTAACAAAACAAATGCTTTTTTGTATTGATACATAAAGAGAGATACATCTGCCATGTCTTTATATGTCATATAAGAACAATAGAGCTATTCTGTTTTAGGGTATTAACAGAAAAAAGTGTTTTAAAATAGGAATTTATTTCAAGTCAGAAAAATTTATTGTTAAAGCTGATTCACCTTTAGCATTGTGTCACATTAAAATCAGTCTTCAGTGCAATTAATAGAGATTCTGCTTGATAGTCCAACAGACAATAGTTAAAAATCTTGGAAGTAGTAGAAAAAGGATATATGGTTTTCAATATATGGTACAGATCACAGTCTGTGTAGGGACGACTCTGGCTCAGGAGTTAGTTTTGTCACAGGAGCCAGTTCGAGCCCCAGCTCAGTCATTGTGTCCATCAGAGGGCCTGGTGGGGCCACCTCGCCTATATTAGTGTGGGAGGGCAGCTGTGGCTACAATGTAGCTTACTATCACCAGTGTGTGAATTACTGAATGTAGTGTGAAGCGCTTTGGGGTACTCAAGTACAGGCCATTTGACATCTGTCTGGTATTCATTGCCTTTGCTCCCTTTAAACCTCTTAAATAAAGTCTAGTGCAACCAATTGCCTTCTTAAGTCCCCCAATTAATAAATAAGGTACACTAGTGTGTTATTTTCAACTCTGTATAAAGATAGGTGCTCTGTGAAGGCCTCAGCGGTTTGTTAGAGAACATTAATTTAAAAAAAAAGGCATTATGAAGATCAAGGACCACAGCTGAAAGGTCGGGGGTTAATTTTATTGAGTAGTTTAAAGAACTATGTTAAAGGTCTTATTCACTTGTTTTTTCAATTATTATGCTGTGGTCTCTAGCTTGAATGAATGCATTGTTCTTTGCTTTATGTGGAAAAAATGTTCTGGTGCTGCGGTTTCAGAAGGTTGCAGTTTGTTGGAGGAGTAGGTGGGAATAACAAGTCTAACTCATTACTATTCATGATATGAAAAAGTCTCGCCTCTAACTGACTAACAGCTCTTATGCTGCCTTTGAACAAATAACTAACTCAACTTACTTCGCTGGTGGTGTTTCAAGACATATTCCACCAGTTTCTCGTCTTTCTTGGGTAAAAATGCATCGTTGATGGGCTTTGTCCACAAATAACACAAGCCTGAACATGTTCCGCCATGCTGTGGAGTTGCTAATTGTTTACTTCTTCTAGCAGAGACTGCTCTGCTCCAGTGTTGCCAACTTAGCGACTTTGCCGCTATTTCTAACGACTTTTCAGACCCCCTTAATGACTTTTTTTCCAAAAAGCGCCTAGCGACAAATCTAGCGACATTTCTGACCACCCTTAGCTACTTTCTGTGAAACTTTGTCGCCAATTTTTCAGCAGTTTAAAGACCCAGCTTGCTCCTTCCCGACGCTCAGAAAGGGAAGGATCTGCGCATGTGTGTGCAGCATGATCATAGTATGTACTGTCGGCTCCGTAACCCATGTTCTCGGCAACTCGCTTCTTACTCAGAAAGGTGGGGGCGCCGAACTCCAAAACCCCGGCAGGAAGTGTTTCAAAATAAGACCCAGAACTGAGAGACAGAGAGTAAAATAACACACACACAACAGATATCTGTTTCACACTGGACGCACCTGCAGATGGGAGCCAGAAAAGATCTGACTCTCTTCTCTACAAGGGTGTACCATTTTTATTAAATAGAACAAAGAAAATATCACATGACTCATCTCCCCTCCCCTACATCTTTAACAGGTCAAACATTTTCTCCAGGTTTCCTGACCTGGTTTTCTAGCCGTACCATAAACTAGAGTTATAACCCATCTTCCCTGCTTTTAGTTCCTATCTTTGCCCAAGAGTTTTATTACTTAAAACCTTACCCCCATAAAATACTGGTAAACAGTCATGTTTTACTACCCTGAATAATATAAACAGGCCTTTTACCTCTAAATGCTTACTAAAGATATATTTAAAACATATGTACTGCATGATAAAAAATAGCCCCAAAAAAGTAGAATACAACAAATCCCTCTTTCAATCTATTTTCAAATAGATTGATCACTCCTCTGTACTTCTCCTTCAGGCTCCATGTGAGGGAGTAACAGATATTGACCTTGCATATTATCACCAACAGCTTTTTCAATACACTTTGTGAGCAATGAACGTATACAAGGAATACAGCAACATCCACATAACACCATAGTTGACACAAATACTGCTAAAGAAACCATTATAGACATTGCCAGAGTCTTCCATTTACCAAACATATTATTTAACAAATCGTCCCACATTGAGGTATCTACACCTGATTGTTCTTTTAGCCTATTTGAAAGTATTCTGAGTCCTTCTACTGCCCTAGTTAATTTACCGTCTGCATTAGTATTATTAGCTAATTTCTGTACATTATAGTGTATATAGTTTATTCTATCCACGTTCTTGTTCAGGGTACACCACCAACAAATTCTTGATTCCCATCCTGCTGAGATCTGATTAACCAATTTATATTCGTCTGGAACACCTCTAGGAACTCCAATGGCATCAATATAAGTTGGATCATCTTCGTGGCTTAAGTCCCTCTTTCTAACATGATTATTCAAAGTGAGAAGAGTCTGGTCTCCTGTGGGATCATAAGTAAATATTGCTACTGGCATAATTAATGTAACAGGTGCACACAATCCTGTCCAATTACTAGGTAAAATGGAGCGGAGAATTTTTCCTCCACACCACCACCAGATATCAGCACGAGCCTGAAAAGATTTAAGGAAAGTTTGGATTGAATTACAATATTTAGTGTTGACTGAACCCACTAGTTTATTTCCAGGCTTACCATTTTTGAAACAAGTAAAATTATTTGGAGCTACATTACTATCAAAGAAGGGTGGGGTAGCTCTGTTATCAGCTATAGGGAATAATTTTTCCCAGTTACTACAATCTTTTACTGGATTTTCACTAGATAGCAGGGAAACCAGACAAGTTGTGTTGAGCTCAAAAGGTGCAGGGACCACCTTGAGAACAGGTCGGGCTCCCATGCACACAACACAGTCCTGTCTCGCTTCTTGTCCTGCATGTTCTACCATAAGCAACCAATTATTAGTGGAGCCTCCCACACCTGTCATCATTTCAAAGTAATCGTCCACAGATGGTTCTTCTTTAATTATACTACCTCTTGCTGCTGAGGCCTGATTTTGACTTACTGAGGTGGAAACATTAAGAGAGTCTTGACATATTGTAATAGGAAATTGAACATCTTTTCCCCCTTTTATAAACCCAAATTATAAAGAGAGTACAACCTTCCCCCTTCTGGAGATATTTTAAGGGGAGGTGATCACTCTTAGTTAAATTAACAGTAAGAAGTAATTTATCTGCAGTCTTATCCAATTTAACCAAGGGACGCATGTGTTTTGCAAAAGCGGTAGTGGTGTACCTTCTCCAGTCATATCCTAGGGGATCAGCAATTAAAGTGGACCAACTAGTATCTTTTTGATCATTTGTTATGTACCACAAGGGGTAGGTTTTATATTTACTTGCTTGTTGTCCCTTATAAACCAATGTATTTAAAGGAATAGTAATCACTGCAGATCGTCCTTTTGGTATGCAAAATTGAGAAAATCCATGATGTGCCTCGGAAGTGCCGCACCGTGAAGAGGGAGATGGTTTAGCCATTAAGTTTCTTCTCTGTCTAATTGAGTGAACTCCAACCTGCGTTTGATTTATAGAACTATTATAGGGCCATTCACCACAACAGTAAAAGATAATATTGACCAATAACACCATGCAAAAACCTGTGGCGCACAGCACCTTCTTATTTCCCCAAAGATGCATATTTCTGTCTGTGGTGTGATCCTATGTTTATTTTATCCAAAAAAGAAGGGTGTCTGTTTTTTTCTTTATCTTTACCTTTAAGCAATATATATATATATATATATATATATATATATATATTTTTTTTTTTTTTTAATTTATTATTATTGTTTTTTATGTTTTAACCTAATTGTCAATATTCTTTTAGTACAAAGCAAACTCTAACAATTGTCACCAACCCCAAAAACATCCTACAAAAACCACATCATAATGAAAAAAGAATAAGTAAAACAAAAATTAGTAGTCAGTCAACCTGATTATAATTTAAACACCCCTTAAAATGTTTTAGCTTATTAATAAAAAGTTTTATAAAACCATAAAAACTGAATATTAAGAAAAAAATCCTACAAATTAACTACTTAAAAATTCTTTGACACCCTCTTAGGCAGTGTCTAACAATCTGCACCTGTAAATAAAAATTGGTTAAACAACCTGTAAAATACAAGAAAAATGATTAATAAGTGTTCAGTCTTTATTATTTTCTTCTCTAGTCTTCGCTCTTGTTTGTTTCTCTGGCAGCAGGCGGCTACCAGAGTGATGAAATGATTCAGTACAGTGGACTCTTTATTTTTCCCAATGTTACTGTCTTTTATGCAGATCGCCCTCACTGAAATGACAGTTACTTCATTAACTGAACATTTCCCCCAGTAAACACAAATGCACAGACAGGCCCCACCTCCAATAGCTTCCCCCACCGATTGTGAGGTGGTTAAAACCTGCTGTGAAATGTGTTAGATTTCTTGCGATCTTTTCTCTTCGGTATAATCCCTCTTCGAGAAAAGCAAGTCCAAATTGCTTATCTCGCCCAATTTTGGCACATAGATTACACTGGATGATTACAGCAACCCCAACCAATCTTCTGGGTGGGCCAGGCCCCGCCTCCTGGCTTCGGCAGTCGACACCGCCTAGTCAGAACCGACACCACCCACTGCAAAGAGATTCCACCAGGTCAGCAGAGAGCTGCTGCAGCGTGAGGGACAGGAGGGGGGTCGGGGGCAGGAGCACACTGGGACCAGTGAAACCAAGTAGAACCCTTTCCCCGCAGCTGGACAGCATGGGTTGTACGAGCAGCAACCTGGAACGGGCCAGACCACCGGGGCTCCTGCCACTTTCTCTTATACACCTTCAGCCAAACTCGCCCAGCCTCGGAAGCAGACGCCGCAGGTCCCTGCACGTCACGGGGAGCCGGAAGGAAGGAGGAGACCAGGCCCTTCAGCTGCTGATGATCACTGCGAGGGTCCGGAACCATCCGATGCTCCCACTAAAGGAAGCATTAAATCAGGGCCCCCACATACCCCCAGTGGTAACTTAGATCTGGTATTCTTAAATGGCCCCTCACTCTCCTCGTCCCCCAACGTCTGCACATTGTCAACCTGTACAACTGCTGCACATTCATCACGTTGACTGGGGCTGGCACTCCCTGGAAGGTCTGCAGCTTGCCCCCATACCACAGATGCTAATCTTTCCTGATCCTGCAGCACCTCATCCATCTGTCGCTGAACTTTAGTTAACCTGTGTTCGTGCTGCTCCATCTCGTCCATCAATTTAGCATTATACGCCAAGAACAATTTATCAGTGTCCTGTTCTGCTTTGTTGCTAACTAATTTTAGTAGCTGTCGCTCTTCCTCCCCAGTGTGTTCAACAATCCCTTTACCGGTGACTTCAAAACGCAATTTATAATCTTGTCCCTCATCTTTCACCTTTAGATAACCCTGTTGTTTATTAGTCAAAGGTTTATGGGCCACAGACCTTTGTGGGAGGCCACTCCAGTGCAACACTGCACTGCTTGAAGGAAGGGGGGGAGTAGGAGAGGTGCCCATCGGGGGTGGCGCACAAGGAGATGGTGAACTCTGTGCGGCACCCTGCGTGCTTTGAAGTACAATCTGGCCATTGTCTGTCTCCAACCCCCATGAAATATGTGTTTGACCAGAGGTCGTCAACATGGGGTACATAGGCTGGTACGGGGGAGGAGTATGGTCTGCCGAAAAACTACTTTCTGCAGTAACACACAAATGATCAATACCCTGTCCCGTTAAACCCCATGTTTTCCACATTTTCTCAGCTTTTAAGTGTCTCATTATAGCACCAGTGATGCTCCTTGCTGTTTTAGCCTTATCTGCAAAACGCTTTCCTTCCTCAAAACACATCTGTGAGAGACTCCGCTTATCATCCCCTCGGGCACCATGACGAGCCCACATGGCCGTCATAATGCCCTGGAACTGGTTTTTATCTTTTTTACCGGGCTTATCAACTAAAACAGAATATAGTTTAGAAATGTATACTAACAAGTGGGCATCTAAAGTGCGCCACTCCTGTCCCTGTGGAGCAGGGAGTAATTTATATTCGGCTGCCATTGAAAATTCGTAACAAAATCCAAAATGGATTAAAATTTTAACAAGGTAGGTTATTTGTATTAACTCTGTAAATTATTTATTTTAATCGATAAACTATCAATTCGTAGGCCCAAATTTATCCCAATATTAATGCAGTTAACAGTAAAGGCAGGCACAGTTTTTATTTATTTAATTTTCATTTATTTCTTTTTATAGTGAAGGGGTTTATGTATTATTTAGTCATGCAACATTAACCTTAATAATGTTTTAGGCAAAGCCGAAACGAAGGAAAGCTAAAAAGGTTTATAAAGCACTGTTTATCTTATCATTAATTTATTTATATACGGAGATTATTGCCGTTTCGTCTAAAAATCAAAGAATTCCTAATGGAGTCCGGCCGGCGCCAAAACCCGGGACGCACACTTCGGCGAATCACACGAAGAAATAGAATTCTCCCAATATAAAGCAATCTTTATTTATCATTAAAACATATACCGAAAGAAATACATTTAAAACTCGCTTTGCAACACAAAATCGTAAACAGTTTCCTCAAAAAAACTCCACCGGACTGGCGGACCGAGTCAAGCCCAATAGAACTTCCGGGTCACACCGCGGAATGAATAAGCCGGCACACAGATGGCTAATTCTTCACTACGATGCTAAACTTAACAAACCGTACTCATAAGTAAACCAACCAAAGACAAGAACAAAATGCCTCCAACAAAACCACACTTCGCCACCAATACTCGAATGACTGTTTAACCGTGCCAAATAAATACAGTTCGGAAGCTAAGCTACCAGAGATTAGCTGTAACCATGAGCAACCTAGCTCAACCGGAAGCCAAACGTGACTGCTCCGTTACAATAAAAAAGTTATTTTATATATATTCTAAAGAGTTTACTACCAGTTATCCATAATAACAGTCCTATATATGTGTTAGACAATGCTTTAGACGTGTTTACGTAGTTGCACAAGGTTGAACGCCTTTATTCCAGGCGAGACTCATCCACACTGTGTGTTAGCCGTAAGCTAGCTATGGTGGTACTTTAGCCGACTGAAAATGATATTCCCTTATTCCTCTACAATGTCAAGCTTCTACGCTTATCGTCTATACAAAAAGCGCGGGCATTGTCAAGGCGTTTAAGATTCGCAGAGGAATTATGGTTTTAGATTCAGTCGGTTAGTTCCCCTAAATGAGGAGTTTATGTGAGGCCGGTGTGCACAGAGCTACACGGTAGCTCCCTCCCGTAACCTCCACTCCTCCAATCACACACACTCACACTAGAAAACAAGTGCAGCACTTTACAATATCATCAACCACTGACCTCAATCGGAGCCACAAAAAGCCGGACCATTAAACACTATCCAATTCACGTGGCTCAATCGTGCGTTTGGAAGATACGCCGGCCTCATCAAGGGAATCCGTCTGGACAACAGAGAGTACACAGGCCCTGCCGCTGTCCACTCTTTTCGCTTGCCAGCCTTGAAGAAACTCCGACAGCGTCCTATCGGAGGCGAGCGGCCAACTCTCAAGCCCCGGTCCGCACTTCGGTCGGCCCTCAACCGAAAGAACAACACGTCAACATTAAATGGAGAACGTTTAAATCGATCAATACCTATTAATTTGGTGTTAGCGCTTTTCCAGATTGATACAAAACCACCCGGGTGTTGATTAGCAAGGATCAATCCAGTCGCTCTCCGATTCTCTGTTGAACTCAAAGAAAAAACACAAAATTACTATAATGCCACAAACGCATGTATCAATCAGTTATGCCACACTCATTACTCACACTCAATCTCTCCCAGCCCTGAGAAAACTTAAAACCAAATTACTGCCCGCATCCTCCACCATTTTGTCGGCTCCGTAACCCATGTTCTCGGCAACTCGCTTCTTACTCAGAAAGGTGGGGGCGCCGAACTTCAAAACCCCGGCGGGAAGTGTTTCAAAATAAGACCCAGAACTGAGAGACAGAGAGTAAAATAACACACACACAACAGATATCTGTTTCACACTGGACGCACCTGCAGATGGGAGCCAGAAAAGATCTGACTCGCTTGTCTACAAGGGTGTACCATTTTTATTACAGAAGAACAAAGAAAATATCACATGACTAATCTCCCCTCCCCTACATCTTTAACAGGTCAAACATTTTCTCCAGGTTTCCTGACCTGGTTTTCTAGCCGTACCATAAACTAGAGTTATAACCCATCCTCCCTGCTTTTAGTTCCTATCTTTGCCCAAGAGTTTTATTACTTAAAACCTTACCCCCATAAAATACTGGTAAACAGTCATGTTTTACTACCCTGAATAATATAAACAGGCCTTTTACCTCTAAATGCTTACTAAAGATATATTTAAAACATATGTACTGCATAATAAAAAATAGCCCCAAAAAAGTAGAATACAACAGTACATTGACTGACCAATCATAAACCTTTTTCGGTTTATTTCACCCACTCACAAACGAAGTTGATTTGTAGTTAATGTTAATGTTAAAAGTAAAAAATAAATCTGCATGTATATAAGACTGATCTTTCAATGGGAATTAAGGCAGAAGCTTGTCTGTACTACGCTGCATCGCACACCTGTGGTGCATTCAAGGAACGTTTGAAATGTTTGGTGAGTTCAAAAACGTAGGACATATAAAACTTATAACAAAAAAAACCCCACTGAAAATACCATAAGCAATAAACTTCTGTTAAATGGCAGTTTCCAAGAAACATTTGATGCATGCTAAATATGCCCTACTTATTTTTACAAAGTACTAAAAAACAAAACTATTTTCTCTCTACTAATTTTTGCTTCTTGAGACATCTCAGCAAATTAGCATATGACATCATCTGACGTTTTAACTCGTTAAGAACTTTATTTTCTCTATTTATCTGCCCAGACACAAGATTAGCATAAATGAACCGGTTCTACTTTGCGTTATGGGAAGTCTGGTCCCCGAGGAGGAGAGCAAAATGTGTCCATAGTTGAGCAAGAAAAGGAAGAGTTAGAAAACCTGCGCAGGACTTTTAGGACTGTTTCCCAACTGCAGGTCGACGTCGTAACGAACTGTCTTGGAACAGTCCGGATATAACCCAAGCTAGATACACAGACAGCAAGGGCACTTCGAAGCTTTGAAATGAGGGTTTTTCCCGGTCCAGCGGGTCAGAACAAAAGAGAATCTTCAACGGTGAGATGTCCTCTGTTGAAGGAGTTTCTGTTCATAACTTCTACTGAGAACAATTTGAAAATGGCTGCCACTACCATTCTTATAGGCCTTTGGCTGTGATGTCATCGTTGATGTCACCATTGGTGGCCACGGACCAATAGGAGTGTGTTGGGGGTCTGCGCTAGGATTGCTGGGAAATGTGGTCTCCTCAGTCCATCTAGGAAAGATGGCTTTCAGCCGTCCAACAGTCTGTTCAGTTCATTTAACGAAAATGGAGTCCCAACACCGATCATATTTCACAAAGAACAAGTATTACATGGTTTCTCAGTAAACGAGACCTTTAAAAAAATACTCTGCTTTCAGCATCCCACAGAGCACTGTTTAATCCATTATTCAAAAACAGAAGGGAGATGGCAACTGCAGACTTACCAAGACATGGCTATCCACTTAAACTAAAAGGTCAGGCAAGGACAGTATTTACCTGAGAAACACTCAAGAGCCTACGGTAACTGAAAGAGCTGCAGAAATACACATTTCAGAATCTGCTGAAAAGGTGTCAGTTAGTCTTGCCTTTCACGAGTCAACTCATAGCTCATTTGCTGAATGAAGAAGAAGCTGAATTTAATGTTTCCACATTTATTTAGGGGGCACAGCTAACATGAAAGTGTTCTGGTTAGATGAGACCAAAATTAATGTTTTTTGTTTACACACAAAATGGTGTGCATAGAAAACCGCCTCTGCACATCACCCTAAACACAAAGGGTGGGGTTGGCAGTATCATGGTTCAGAATTATTTTCTTCATTAGGGGTAGGGAACCTGGTCAGTGCTGTTGGGACCCCTAATGAAGTTAAATACAGAGAAATTCTGAAAGAAAACCCACTCAGACTGCAAAAGATTAGACAATGGGGCTGATTTTTAGCTTTAGCCAGCAGGACACTGACCACTAAAATAGAATGGTTTAGGTCCAAACATGTTCATGTGTTAGATTGCCCCAGTCAAAGTCCAGATCTAAATCCAATTGAGAGTTTGTGGAAAGACTTGAAAAATCCTGTTTCCAGACTTACTTTATCTTATCTCAATCTAATTTATGAGTTTTGGTTAGTTGATAGTGGGCTACAAATGTATTGCCCACTGGGAATAATAGTGTTGTCGGAAGCTGAATCTGAATCAATCTGACTGAGCTTGAGCTTTTTTGCATTTTCTGAAGCAAATGTCTGTGATGCGGTCCACTCATTCACAACACCGATATCCCTTTAAGTTTCAGGAAACTATACTTTTCATAAACTAAGCCAGCAGCTTCAACTCATTTAGTGATAAAACCTAAAGGCCATGACTTAGAAATTTCAAAACCATCAAATCTGTTTTCCCATCCTCATGTTCAGACAGGGACATGAGAATGAAGTGCATTGCTGTGCACCCTATAGGGCTGGTACAGGACTCTCCAGGCATATCAAGGCCTGTGAGAATTCATTTGAATTGTAAATGCCCTGACTCTGTGATTAAGTACCTTGTGAAGCATACATCTGTAGCTAGCAGAGCAAGTAGTTAGGTTAATATACATGTGTGGGGTACAGGTGGTCCACTGATACTGCCTTAGTTGGGAGGGGATGCAGGTGGAAGGACTGATAGAGAGACAGTCTGTCTCCATGTGGTTGGGTTTCTCTGTGTTTTTATGCATGTGTGGAGGTTTTCAAGCCTGCCTAGTGCTAGTCAAGCTGAGATGAAAGATTTCTTCTCTCAGGTTGAGGTTGCATTTTTAAGAAATGTGGTGTGTGTTATGTTTGTTTCATAACTCTGAGTTGAAAAAGGGCAAGAATTATTCCCCGATATGCCTCCATTTGTGAGTGTGCATACATATGTGGCTGAATCACATCTTTGTATCACTATTTTAGATACCCATCATGATTCTGATGTCTGTCCTGTAGACAGGCAGATGAGAAAGTACAGGTGTGTAGGTGTGTGTATCTGTGGACGTGGTTTCCAGCTAGAGCTGTATATTTTCAAGGTAACGCTGGATACATTCAGTTGGTCCCTGCGATCTGCAGGTGGGACTTCAGAGGGGAGCAAAGCCACATCATCTTTAACAACCCCGATGCTATGTCATACCAGAGCCACAGAAGTGAGAGCCGCCTCTGTGGGGGTGTTTGTATGTTTGTGTGTGCTCTGATGCTGGCTAGCCGCCAGAGCACTTATCTAACTGTGATCCAGCACACCACTCACTGTGACTCCTAATTATAGACAGAGGCACTCAAACAGACACATTTACACACAGTTTGTACATCCTTTCTTGTGTACCATTTACACTAATGAGGAACACTCCCCAAGGAAGTACCCACACTCCTCTCGACTCCTTGATAGAGACCACCGTGAGCTCCTCCTCTGGCACCCTACCTCCCCATCTTCTACTTGTACAGAATTCTACACCAACTCATAAGTACACAAAGAGACAACAACCATGTGGACAAGACTAGCAACATAAAAAAGGGGAATGTAAAGAAAACTGGAGAAAAAAAAGATTGAATGACAACTGCTTTGGGGAGTTGAGGAGATGAGAAAAGATGAATTGCCAAGAAGAGAACAAGCCAGCTGAGATCATGTTGAGGGAATGGATAACACAGGACTTGGAATGGCTGGAGAGACAAGTCAACGAGGAGGAGAAGAGATGGAGAATATTTGTTCTGTTTACTTACTGAGATCCAGGATGCATGATCACAATCCCCCCACACTCCCAATAGCTTTTCTCTGAGTCCTTCTATCTTTATGTCCCCCTTTCTTTCTTTCCTTCTCACCTCATTTATTTCTTGTTGTTTCCTTTCCTTGTTCTCCCTCCTTTCTCTGTCATATCACACCATGCTGTTATGTGGGCCTCGGGCAAATGCCTAAATCCTTCAGCATTGAGCTCAGGATGCATTAGACTGTTGTACATTGCTGTGCCATATGTTATGTTCAATAAAATATCCTTTTATAT
Organism: Valencia hispanica; assembly: GCA_963556495.2. Lineage (NCBI taxonomy): Eukaryota > Metazoa > Chordata > Actinopteri > Cyprinodontiformes > Valenciidae > Valencia > Valencia hispanica. The sequence continues at coordinate 35,768,282 of OY747704.1, forward strand.
AGTATTGTTTACTAGACTGCTTCAAGCCCAAATTAGGATTTTATAGGAGAAGGCAACACAGCTTCTTCTAAAAGCTGTTGATCTCTTACTGTACACTGTTCTAAATCCTAAATCCAAGGTATGATACATTAACTTAAACGGCATACAGTCACTGGCTACTTTATAAGGTACACATTGCTTATTCCAGGTTGATTTCCTTTTTTCCTTCAGAAATGCCATAAGTCTGTGTAGCATAGATTCAACTAGGGGTTGGTTTATCAGTTATTTTGAACATCGATATGCCAGCATTATGCAGTTGCTGCTTGTTTGTAGGTGGCACATGCATAAAGTTAATTCCCACATCTCAAAGATGCTCTGTTGGATTGAGATCTGGTGACTGTGAAGTCCACTGGAGCACATTTAACTCATTGCCATGTTTATGATACCAGTTTAAGATGATCTGAGCTCTGTGATTTTGTCAATTAATTTAATAGCTCTTGGCTATTTCTTTAATATTCCAGTAGATCATCAGTTTCTGATAAGGCCATCTGGCACCAACAATACCATCTACAAAGTCACTTAAATACCTTCTTTCCCTTTTTATGATACTATGTTTGAACTTCAGTAAGATTGTGTTCACTACTTCTAGATGTCTAAAAGCATTATGTTGTCACCATGTGGTTAGCTGGTTCACTATTTGTGTTAAAGAACAATTGAATAGATTTACCTAATAAACACGTTAAACAGCACATTTGCTTACTGGAAAAACTTCATGCTTCCTTGCCTGTTCCCTAATCTTGTGTCAGGAAATGTTTATAAAAGAAAACACTGTTTTGGGATGGATAAGGAGTAGTTTGCACTTTTTAGTTTGATGAATCTCATGGTCGCACAGCTAGGTCCTTGTAATAAGTGGCTAGACATCTATCATGCATTTTTCCATTAAAAGGTAATCATGAAAACAATATGTGTCCTATGTTGAACAATAATCCATCAGGCAATTGGATCCAAATGACATGTAATAATACATATGTGGTAAATAGTTCTTGTTTGTAGGAGAGGTATGGCTAAAAAGGCTTGTTTGTTCTCAAAAGTCCTTTTAAAATGACTTTTGGCTGATAATGATTCACTTATGCTTCACACTTTAAATATTTATTGGTTTTATGGCTGTAAAATAGGATGTTTGCCCTTTAAGTAGGCTCTTAGATTGATCAAAAACTTTTTCCAGGCATCTGCAATTAGTTTTCTAATTTGTCTTACTCTGTCCTTTAAATAACTTTAAGGTGCGACCACCTTCTTTTATACATAGTGCTGACAAATGAGAACAAAGCAAACAGGAAAGGACAGAAGGGACTATGGTGGCCACTGCTGTGTGCCTCTCATCCCTTCTAACCCCTCCTATCCTGAGGGGCAATGCAGGTGGACCGTTGGGGCTGTCAGCACAAAGTGTTCACGTGTGTGCCTTTCTGCGTCCTCGTGTATCCAAATCTCTGATCTGTGCCCCCACGAATGGCTACTTTTACCCCCACAGGCAGGACACAACGGCACAGGGAGGCAGGCACCTAACTGGGCACAGATGGCAGCGACAGACAGTTTGGGATGGCTGTGACATAAACGCGTTAATAAATAATTATCTGAACAATGACAGAGGGTACACCAGACTGGGCGGGAGATGGGACAAAAGGATACATCATCCTGGTGGAAAGATATAGATTGAAGAAGACCATAAGAAAGAATGGGATGTTTTTAAGAGAAAAAGAAGTCAGGGTTGGCAAAAAAATAAGGAGAACAAAGAAAAGTTGCCAGTATAAAAGAAAATACTTGTTAAGTTAACTGGAAATTACAATATGTGTGCAACAGCTGTTAACATAGTGTCAAGATTTAAGAACTCCAATCTCAGGGTCTCTAAATTTTTTAGCTTTCTGTCAGATGTTTTCAAAGTGACTATGACACTGAACAATGTCAAAGAGACCAAAAGACAACAATGAAACTCTGCAAGAAAATACAGAGGATAGACAGTCTAGAATAGAGAGGCTCAGTTTGAAACATGAAGTGAAAAGGTGGTACATCTAAACCTCTCACAATAGAAGCAAGAGAAAAGATGAAGCGGATAGGAAATATAGAAAAACTTCAAAAGTCTGCATTTCATTGAAGGTATGTCACACCATTAAAAAAGATGAGATGTGAAGCTTGCGGTGATCATGCACACCAGCTTGTGCAAGTGCTTGTCCTATGCTGACCTACTGTAAAACTTACACGTATTTGTACAGAAAGGCCCAATTTGCTCCCTTTTCTCCCCTTGTAAACACTGCCTTGCCCTCTGTCCCTTTTTAATCCAACACCTGTTTGGAATTTATTTAATCTTTCTTTGTTTTCTCCGTTATCTTCTCTCTGCCAACTGCTTCTGCCAACTACTCCAGCTTTCAATGTCAAGCACATTATTTGTGATCAAATATTCACATGTGTAAGTAACAGCTTAACATAATTAGAGCCTCAGAGTTTGACTGCAGTGGACATGCATGTGCACATTGTGCATGCGATCCTACTGTGATATTCTTCCTTCCTTCCTTCACCATCTCACTCCTTTTTTATTTTATGTTCTTTGTAACAGCATGTTTTAATTGCTTCTCATGTTTTCTTTTTTTTTGTTACTTGCAAGTTGCTTCTCTTTGTATTGCTAGGTCTAAAGCATATTTTATCTTAGCAATAGTGCCTGTTCAGTAAATTAGATCAAACCAATATGAGTGATGAATCTGCTACCCTATCATTAGATTGCCATGCCTTTCACATGGCCAATACAAAAACTCACTGGAAAAGCACGTTTTTGGTAAACATAAAATAATCTTAAACACTATGTTTTTAAGGATTATAGTGAAAGCTGTGTTGTGTACTTGCAGTACGTATAAGTGAGAGTTTGAGGATATTCAACAAAATTGTAATCTTAAATAGCATCTATACTCTTATGCTTTGGTCTTGCTCTTTGATCCTTCTATCATCTGTCTCTTTTTCCCCCAGAAATCTCACTATCTTGCCATCCACTCCATCAGTTAGTTAAGTGAAAGATAAACATTTCAGTATTTCCTTGTTTTAAAAAATGACAACTGAAGGATTTAAGGATTTTAAGAAAAGCAATAACCAAGCTGGTTGAATTTGAGATTTAAACAAAGTGACTAAATGGGATGTGAAAAATTTGTATTATTTCTTAATAAATTTTTTAAAGAAAAATGATCCTACTGTTGATTAAATTGTTTCATTCTTAGAAATAGTTTTGGGAATCCATGTGCCACAAATGAAATTAACAGACTGCATTTCCCAGCCTTCCTAGCTGTGACCCCAACACATTCCCATTTGCCGTGGCCAACGATGACATCGTCAGCGACCGACCCCTGTCTTTTCCCAGCATTGCTTGGCAATGCAAGGAGACACGCTATTCATCGATGAATACAAGTGACTTCTGACCTGTGGGGCGGGAAAGAAACCTTACTTTTAAAATCTTTTGCTTTTCAGAAGAGACTGGCTGTCTGGTGTATTGCTTCGCAAAGCTGGTGCCCCTAACATTAATTATATTAAATAGATTAAAACTTTAACTTCATCAATAATTATATTAATATTAAATAATTCATCATAATTAATGATGGTTATGTAAACCAGACAAAAATTTGCTCACTCTGTGTCACAACATAAGCGGACTCTTCATGAAATTGGTGTGCATGTTTGTAATCCACAAAAGTTCCCAGGTATTGGAAGTAAGCTTTTCTTAAAAACAAATCCTGAAGAGCTATCTTTCTTCCAGACAAAACTCTTTGGTCTTACTGATATTAACATCAAGAAAGCTACATTCAAAGAGGAGTCTTGGATATTATATCTCATTTGTATAAACTGAAAATATCACTACCCTGAGTAATACCTGTGTTTAACAGAAGACAATCAGAGAAGGTGTTGTTATTGCAGACCCATTATGGCCTGTCTGTTCTAAACACTGGTCAACATCATCGCGTTGCTACTGAGATTCAAATGACAAAAACGCTTTAAAGTAACATCTGATTGAATTGTGCTAAATGCAAATGATGATACAAATATGTACAGTACTGTGCAAAAGTTTTAGGGAGGTGTGAAAGGGCTGTAAACAATGAATGCTGTAGACTTCCACAAAGTCAGGGATTTTGTAGGATTATAGTCAGGTGTATGATCAACCAATTATACCAAGTAGGTGCTAATGATCATCAATGTCACACGTAGGTTGAAACACAGTCATTAACTAAAACAGAAACAGCTGTTTAGGAGGCTTGAAACTGGGTGAGGAACAGCCAAACTCTCCTACCAAGGTGAGGTTCTGGAAGATAGTTTCATGTCATGGCAAGATTGAGCACAGCAACAAGACTGGATGACTTGCTCACTGTTTCTTGGTAAGGGAGTGGTATTTTTGTATGGGAATTAAGGCATTGTTATAAAATCAGATTCAGCATAACTGCAGCTACATTTTAAAAATAAAGAGGCTAATTATTAATGTAGAAGGTTAGTAGTATAATGAATGTTTTTTGCTGACTTTTAACATATAATATTTTAAAATTATTTATTAGATTGATCACATTGGATTTTAATTAAATCCTTCAAAAGCCTGACATTTTTTCTGAATTTTTTATTTATTTTATTTTTAAACCAAATGAAATTGAAATTAAATGAATTTAAGTGAAATAGACTGGGTCTGGAAATACTGGCAGTGTGTTGGAAATCTTAAGAGTTAAGGATCTGCGTTTTCGAGGCAATGCAAACAAAGACTGTATTTCATAAATGCTATCTATATGATATTAATAATTATTCAAATGGCTAAAATGTGATCTCCATAATCATTTTCTTTGCTTTAAAATAATAGCTAAATCCAGATGCTGTTCTAATTTCTTCTTGCACCAGAATACAAGTATTTTCTGGTGGGAAAAAGGATCTAGAAATATCAAAAATGATTTAACAGAATGATCTGCTTTGGATTTAAAATGATGAAATATACTGTGATGTCATTGTTTTTTATTTATAGTAGTTTACATGTATTTATAGCATTGATGCTACATCTGAGCGTTTCTATGTTGAGGGATAGAAGCAAACATAACTGGTCAATTTAGAAATGCACTCAGCTAATCTGAGGCTTCACAAAAACCTATGCAAACATGTTTACACAAACCATTTTTTGTCCACTCAATCAACCTATTTTCTCCTTAGTATGACTCCTATGTTTTCTTCTCCTCATTCGGACTGTGTTCATATGTGTGTTATCCATGCTCATATTACACCATCTCTTTTGTGTCTTCTTTTTTGTTTTTCCATCTGTCCACCTTCATTTGTCCGGAAAGCAGTAAGCAGCATGGTGTGACGGAGGAATGCAACAGGTATGCGTGTCTGAGATGTGTTACGATACAAACCTGAGCCTAAGTATTTTCTTTCTAACGCTCTTTTCATTTCAGTTTCATTTTCAATACATGTGTTTTGAAAGACACCACCCCAAAAAAAAAAAAAAACGGGTCAGGAAATTGGCGCGAACATCTTGCTCTTTTTTATCTTGATCATCATTGACTGATCCATTGTGGCAGGACATAGAGTATGTAATGGCTGATGTGCCCTCTGGAAAGAGATAACCTCACAACTGGCCCAGCTTTGTGTGTGCCATCTGCCATCTATCCATCATTTTTCTAGCCGTATACTGCTCAGTCTGTTTCTCTCTCTAATCAAGACAGCTGAACATTTGATTTACCTTCGTTATGGTAAATTTGACCCCACGGGTGTGATCCAGAACATTCTATTTCTGTGTCGGTCTCAGAGCTCTCAAGTGGCTTTCTTAGCCCTGCCAAATCTCCTCGCCTCTCTTCCTTTCACTCCTAAAGATGGAAATCAAAACCCATCTGTATGTTCTGACAGCCTGTGTGAGAACGCAGAAAAAGGGGACACTTGATTGACTTTAGCAAGACGGCTACTTCAGACAGCTGAGACCTTATTTTCAGTATTGATTGACTGAAGTGGGTAGATTTCTAACTCTTCCAGAATAAAATATTACTTCTGATGATAATTTCTTATCTCATTTCCCATGGTTCATACTGATGAATACAAATTTAGAAAGTCTGTTTTTTGCTGGCCAAAAGATCTACAGGAACATTTATCACTACAAGCTTTATTGTCTGTGTCTCATAATACAACATGTGATTGATATTTTGATAATCATATTATGGTGTCTTTAAAATTGGTGCCGTTCATCCTTTCTTGCTCATTTCAAATCAGCATTAATCATTTGTGGTATATGGCATGATTCACTTGAGGTTTATAAAAACAAATTAATTTGCCTCTGCAGTCATTTGCATGCCTTAACTACCTGTCTGGAAGTAATTCATGCTGTGTGAAACCTCAGGTTGGCTGTTTTGATTGATAGCAAGTGATTTCCATAGATCTGATTGCATTGCCTTGTTGTTGGCACAGTTAGGCTTCGGGACTTGTCACAAGTCAGATTTGTCACTCTGTTTAAACTGTTTGAACTGCACCTAACACAGTATGCAGAAATTACTATGAAGCTCTTAATTCATCAATTATAAGAAAATAATATTTTGCTATGATCAATTGTTTAGGCTCAGAATCTTGAAGTAGAAATAAAAGTAGGGCTGAAGGTAAATAAAGTTAATTCTACCTGAAGTGCTGGACGTCATATGCAAAAAACCTAAAGAAACGACAACAAATAAAAAGCATCACAAAAAAAATCCAAAGTTGAAATGCTCAACAAGATACACATAGAACAGTCAGACATACAGGTCCTTCTCTAAAAATTAGCATATTGTGATAAAGTTCATTCTTTTCCATAATGTAATGATAAAAATTAAACTTTCATATATTTTAGATTCATTGCACACCAACTGAAATATTTCAGGTCTTTTATTGTTTTAAAACTGATGACTTTGGCATACAGCTCATGAAAACCCAAAATTCCTATCTCAAAAAATTAGCATATTTCATCCAACCAATAAAAGAAAAGGGTTTTTTAATATAAAAAAAGTCAACCTTCAAATAATTATGTTCAGTTATGCACTCAATACTTGGTCGGGAATCCTTTTGCAGAAATGACTGCTTCAATGCGGCGTGGCATGGAGGCAATCAGCCAGTGGCACTGCTGAGGTGTTATGGAGGCCCAGGATGCTTCGATAGCGGCCTTAAGCTCATCCAGTGTGTTGGGTCTTGCTTCTCTCAACTTCCTCTTCACAATATCCCACAGATTCTCTATGGGGTTCAGGTCAGGAGAGTTGGCAGGCCAATTGAGCACAGTAATACCATGGTCAGTAAACCATTTACCAGTGGTTTTGGCACTGTGAGCAGGTGCCAGGTCGTGCTGAAAAATGAAATCTTCATCTCCATAAAGCTTTTCAGCAGATGGAAGCATGAAGTGAAGCTCCAAAATCTCCTGATAGCTAGCTGCATTGACCCTGCCCTTGATAAAACACAGTGGACCAACACCAGCAGCTGACATGGCACCCCAGACCATCACTGACTGTGGGTACTTGACACTGGACTTAAGGCATATTGGCATTTCCTTCTCCCCAGTCTTCCTCCAGACTCTGGCACCTTGATTTCCGAATGACATCCAAAATTTGCTTTCATCCGAAAAAAGTACTTTGGACCACTGAGCAACAGTCCAGGGCTGCTTCTCTGTAGCCCAGGTCAGGCGCTTCTGACGCTGTTTCTGGTTCAAAAGTGGCTTGATCTGGGGAATGCGCCACCTGTAGCCCATTTCCTGCACACGCCTGTGCACGGTGGCTCTGGATGTTTCTACTCCAGACTCAGTCCACTGCTTCCGCAGGTCCCCCAAGGTCTGAAATCGGTCCTTCTCCACAATCTTCCTCAGGGTCCGGTCACCTCTTCTCGTTGTGCAGCGTTTTCTGCCACACTTTTTCCTTCCCACAGACTTCCCACTGAGGTGCCTTGATACAGCACTCTGGGAACAGCCTATTCGTTCAGAAATTTCTTTGTGTCTTACCCTCTTGCTTGAGGGTGTCAATGATGGCCTTCTGGGCAGCAGTCAGGTCGGCAGTCTTACCCATGATTGCGGTTTTGAGTAATGAACCAGGCTGGGAGTTTTTAAAAGCCTCAGGAATCTTTTGCAGGTGTTTAGAGTTAATTAGTTGATTCAGATGATTAGGTTAATGGCTCGTTTAGAGAACCTTTTCGTGATATGCTAATTTTTTGAGATAGGTATTTTGGGTTTTCATGAGCTGTATGCCAAAATTATCAGTTTTAAAACAATAAAAGACCTGAAATATTTCAGTTGGTGTGCAATGAATCTAAAATACATGAAAGTTTAATTTTTATCATTACATTATGGAAAAGAATGAACTTTATCACAATATGCTAATTTTTTGAGAAGGACCTGTACAATTACAAAAATCAGGGAATGCGTTAAGTGGAGATTCTCTGAGAAGTCTACTGTTGAGTGTTTTCCAGGGATTGTCAGATTGACTGGTCCTGACCAGTGACCAACTGTTCAGAAGCTCAAAACGATGGGTGTTTTTTTGTTGTTGTTGTTGTTTATTTTGTTTTTATTACCACAACCAGGTAGCACTGACGACAACACTCTTTAGTCTGGCTGCTGTTACTGAATGAAGAACACTCAAAGTTATTCATTTTCAGCTCAATTTAGATGTTTTAACGGAAGTCTGAAGGCTGTTTCAAAAGACAATGCTGCCATCAGTGAGCCTTTTGGTCATTCATACGTGGTCAGCCTGTGTGTGCCACGATCCTGTTGTTTTCACAAAAGATTACACAATGGGATTACAGCTGATACAGTTACAAATGCTAAATGATCTCCCCATGTTTACTTGCATTTTAAATACTGTTGCTGGCTGAGGCTCAGCGCACATTCCACACATCATCATGACATCACCCTCTGTTGCGCCAAGCCGTGTTGTTCAACCAGCGTTGCGGCAATATTGCGGTAATATTACTATTAAGCATGCCGGCACCGATGCCGCAATATTCACTCCTCACTATGAGTGATTGGTGCAGTCATAAGACACACTGTGCCGGGAATATTGCCCTAATATACCGCCACAATCTGTCTTTTGAAAATGCCTTGAGGAAGCAGAGAGGTGTAAGAACCAACTAAAAATACTTTTATCATAAATTACATGTTGGGACATGTCTGTGGCTTATTCATTCTGGGAGAAAAAAACAAATAACAGGAAGGCTAAATGGAGTACAGTAAAGTTACTGTTTTATCAGTCTAAGCTGATAAATCCTGGTTGTAATAATCGAGCTGAGTCAATAAACTCAATGTAATCAACCATCCACTGTCACATGCTTGCTGAGGAGGAAGGATTGTTACGAAGTCAATGACTTGATACAACCGACTAGGCTTTCTTAGATTGAAAACTTGTGTGAATGCACTGCATTATGTCTGTTTCTTTAGTAAAGTGCCTTTATTACATTTAGTTGTGTATGTGTGGTATATAACTAAACATAATTGAATTAAATAAAATTAAATGAATTCAAGTGAAACTGTTGTCTGTTGGAAATCTTAAGAGTTAAAGGTCTACGCACAGAGACTGCAGTTTTGTATATGCTAGCTCTACTAATCAAGTTAATTGCTACTACTAATGACAATGAGATCTCCATAACCATTGTATTTGCTTTAAAATATTAGCTAAATGCAGATTTCGTTCTAATTTTATATTTGACAAGTTTTGTTAGACATTATCAGCTAAAATGTGCATTGATAGGTTAAATCTTATATATCTGATCGACTAACAAGGAGAGGAAAAGCATGTTTAAAATCAAGACGGAGCTGGTTCCTTTGTATATATTTATATATTTTCTTTTGTATATTTTGATCTAGAGACATGTAGAACAAGTGTGTGTTATTCTGAGAGAACTTGTGGGTTAGAATTGGAGTCAAGCTAACATCGTGAGTTTTGAGATTGGCATTTTGGTCAAGCTAAGATTATTATAGATATAGAAAAGCAGCAATATAACTGTGATATAATGAAAAACCTCAATGACTATTTGTAGATCTTTTGACATGAAAAAGGAGTTAAATTTTGCAATTCATAGTTAGTGACAGCTATTTTTACAGTGGTGATCTGTTCATCCAGATGTAAATCTGAGTGTCAAGTCTCTCAGGTTTTTCATATGGGCCTTGACATATGAAACAGTATGTTGGTAAAGTTATTGATTTGAACCAAAAACAATAGCCTTAGTTTTGTTACGATTTAGAAGTTATGTCCCATGGCATGCCCTTTTTAAAGAAAGCATTAATGTCAAACGCTGGTCTTGCTCAGTATCCATCTTATTGTTCATTCCCTGTTATCAGAGCTTAGCAGCGTTTGACTATCAGCTGAGGCACATAACCGTGTTCTCATTCGTTTAGCCTAAATTAGACAAAATTGTCTGAGTGTGTCTGATTTTGATTTAAAAAATGAACGGCTAGGACAAGGCTGGGCAAATGATCAAATCAAGAGTGAGCATAGAAGATTTGGAGTAATTGGTTTGGAGCAGCATGAGAAGAAAAAAACTGATAGAAATATTTCAGCGCTCAGAAGAAGGCCAAGTTGCTCAGTTTTATCTCTAGAGAGAAGTTAGCATTTTATTTGCCCTTTTCTGGTGATGTGACATGTTTTTTCCATCGCTGATGATTACAAAACAGATGTGTTGACTCAGTATGACAAGCATGAAAAAAAAAGAGTAATGTGTTGAAACAAACAAGACAACTCATTTTTTTAGAAAGCAGCAAAGCTGTTGAAATTTCTGATTGTGTCCTGCAGAATTATAGATGCACACCGACATTACAACTGATGGCTCACAATACCACTAGAGTTGCTCTTTAAGTCTTTGTTTTTCTTCGACTTCCATTTTCACCCGGCCCTTTTTAGTTCACTGTTTGATTGATTTGCTCTGGCCTTTTCGCCTTAAGATATTTCATGTACTGCACTGGTTTGCGAATTAAAATGTGATTGATCCGTTGTAGCAGCAGACAGCTCATGGCGCCTTAAGCATAATATCGAAAGTGTGAATTTCTGCCATCATGCTGATGCATCTGTGCGTGCATGTGTTATCAAGCATTTCTGTGTTTGTCTGCGTGAAGACGGTGACCATATTTGCAGAGAGTCTGTGCTGGTGTGAGAGTTGTGGAACAGCTGGTATGTCTCAGCATGTGGGGGATCTCATGAGGAAAGCATGTGAGATTATCCTGAAACACAGCATGAAGCTACTTAAACTCTCCTTGAAACTAACCAAGCACTTCCTTTAACTACAGTGCATCTTATTGGCTGTGAGGAACTCTCTCTGTGCTTCTGCCTCAGGTCTGCGGCTCGTTGGTTGGCTGCCTCATCACCTCTGATTTTTTAGTTTAGCAGACCAGCTGAAATCTTTTCTAGTATTTTCTGTGTTATATATATGAATCACAAACTTTCTAGTTATTCATGTTTAATAAAGTTGTTTCCCCTATGGAAATAGTGGTCAGCAATGGGTTAATATACACTTTAGCAGCCACTTTATTAAGTACATCTAGCCTATACCAGAATGGAACCAATTTTGCCTTCAGAACTGCTTAATTCCTCAAGGCAAAGATTCTACAATTAGTCCAAATAATTTCAGAGATTTCGGTCCATATTGACATGATTACATCGTGCAGTTGCTGAAGGTTTGTCAGCTGCACACCCAGTGTGAAAATCACCCACTTCATCACATCCCCAAGATGCTCTATTGGATTAAGATCTGGTGTTTTGGAGTACAGTGTTGTTGGTACAGTATGTTATGGAAAAAAATGTTTATTCTTTCTTTAAACAAGGATGAGGCTGAAGTCCTGATCTGCGTTCTCAAATCCAAATTTGGACTCTTGTACAGGGACCCAAAAGCTTGAACTCTTCCACACCCTTTCCATGACTCAAATTCCTCTGCCCTGAAGTGAAACAGTGTTATGATCCTCACTACCTCTGACTGCGTGTTGATGTCTAGCCCCTAAAGGTTGTCAAAACACTTCTCACTGTAGCTTAAAGGGAATGAGATAAGAGGCCTCCTAATCAAATCTGCTCCTCACTGATGTTCCATTCAAAACACTCTTGATCTTCTACATGACATATTCCCTAGCTGCATTTATTGTGCTAACATGTAATTAATCAATTAATTCACATTACCTTGAAATATTTCCATCACAACTGTTATTTTAGTCAGAAACAATTTGAACAATGCTCAGTTGAGAGTCCCAAAGTGTTCCAAAAAGATATCTTCCACACCATAACACCACCATCACCAGCCTGAACTGTTGATACAAGGCAGGATGGAGCTATGCTTTCATATCATTAATGCCAAATTCTGACCCTACAATCTGAATATCCCAATTTGTAATTGTCCAGTTTTTATGAGCTGTTTAAAATGTTGCCTCAGTTTTCTTATCTGAGACCTTTTGCTGCTGTAGCCTCTTCTGCTTCAAGGTTTGAAGAGTTATGCTTTCAGAAGATCCTGTTAAATGAGCACACATTGACAAGGCATTTATGTCATATTTGTTTCTTTTTTAAGCATTCCTATCAATGTAAGGAAGGGTTTTTCATCTCAGTAGAAGAAAATGGCCCATCACAACTGGAAACAACAACCACATCACACTTGAAACACCAAAATCACCTTTCTCTACTAGCATAAAATACATTATATATCATCTTTGCAATATTTTCCTCCCCTTTTGCATTGCTCCTTCCTTCATTACCCTGGTGGAGCAGGTCTTTATTAATGAAGGGACATCTGTTTCATTAAAGCAGAAAGATGCCTGGGAGAGAAAGGGTCTAAAAGGGAGCACATGCAGAGTACAAAAATGAGCGAGGGTCAGACATGGAGAGATGCGTGGTGGCTGCAGGGGGTTTAGAGGCAGAGCAAGTGGACAAAAAAGACAAAATGAATAGACATGCAAAGGAAGAATCAGGAGGAGATGTCAGACCTTTAGGCAGGAATGCTTTCATTAAGACTGATGCAGTGTAGAGTGGAGTCCTACTTTTTACGCCCATACATGCATTGTACATGTGCAAATAGTATCACATGAATCATAATAAAAAAACTGCCACAAACATCAATTTCCTCCTAAACATGTGGCTGTAAGGCAGGATTAAGTAGTGAAGTGTTACATTTATCATGATTATGGTATAGAGCAAAAGCATCAGCACAGAGAGCGATGACGAGAATTATTGTGTATTAAAATCAAAATTTTAAACTTAGGGTTTGACACTCCATCATTAAGCATTCACTGTTTCAGTATCAAACCCTCTGACTGTTCCTGAAGAACAGTCGAGGCACAAGGACAAGGATAGCATTTTTAGGAGAGCTTGTTTATTTGTTTATATGCAGGAGATTCAAGAAGCACTGCATCTAACAGAATTTGAGGACAAAGTAATAGGCTGTTTTTTAGACTTGTGCTATACCATTGAAATATTTCTAATACTATCCTTAGGTGCTGCATGTCTGAAGCAGCCAAAATATGCAGGGTTCACTGTATTTATAATATATTGTTAGCAAAAAATGCACATGTTAAAACTACTTTTATTTAAAGCAGAAATGCTTGGTCATATTTATGATTTTCACTTACTTAAGCAAAACTATAGAATAAAACCTGCTAAATGTATTTGTAGTTTTGAAGCAGGCTTAACGTGCAAAATATCATACAGTTTTGCTGTTGCACAGCGGTTACACTGTGAGAATAGCAAGCGAGTAAAGTTTGCAGTCATTTTCTTAGAAAACATACTGCTTATAGCTTTCCAACTGTTTTAAAGTAGTGTTACCTTAATAAGAGTGTTGTATGGATCTCCAGCACCATAAAGGTCTGCCTTTCATTACTGGAAATATTTCTAAACAGCTAAATTGTCTTACATTCGTCCATCTATCCATTATCTACAGTGGGGCAAAAAAGTAGTTGGCAGCCTCCGATTGTGCATGTTGTCCCACTTAAAAAGATGCGAGAGCTCTGTAATTTTTATCATAGGTACACTTCAACTGTGAGAGACAGAATATAAAAAAAATCCAGGAAATCCCACCCTTTTAACCTCTTAAGCCCCACAGACCCGGCGCCGGGTCACTGGGGGGGAAGGGCGGGGAAATGTCCGAATTTAGTTGACCTGTGGTCACTGATTGCTAAGCATGTCCTATCATTATAAACCTCAGAATCTCAGCTAAAGACTCATAAATATTTTCTGTGACCTCCAAACCCAGAAAAAATAACAAGCAATTAAAGGAACAGTTGTGCTATTTTGCGATTTTTACATGAACACATTCAACCGAACCTGTCGGTCACCCTGCCGAACAGAACCGAGCAAACTTTGCCTTCCCTGAAAGCCAGCATCTCACAGATTCTAAAGCTGCAAATTTCATCAAGCTACGTGCAAATTTCAGCAAATGAGCAGCAAAATAAGCCCAAAAATACGTACAGCATTTGAAAAACAAGAGCATACATTTTTTCGTACCTTTGTTTTTTCCGTGCTGAAAAGAATAATCCACCGTGATATGACTGTATTTCCAGAATAACTAAAATATCCAGTGTGTATTTAGAAAAGAAAAAATGAAAAAAACGTAATCCTTTGCCATTATTTTTTACATTTGATTCGAGGATGCTCAACCTTGTCTGACATGCGCACTATGAACTTTCCCCATGTAAACATTTGCTTTGTCCAATCTGCTTCAAAGTCCTGATGTCAGCGTGATTCTATAGGATCTTACGATTCTAACCATATGTCAATCATCCAAATCGGCCAATAGAAACTGGAGTTAGAGGTCTGCGTAATTCTAAAAACAGATATTTTGTTTACCTTGGGGGTGAGCGCTGTGATGCAGTTACGCACAGGTGAGCAGATGACGATTCAGCTTCGATTGTTTTGTTTGCGTTCGAAAAATGGCGCTTCAAGAGAAGAGAATCATCACTGACGAAGCCCTGGCGATTATTTAGAATGATAGTTCATCGCAGGTTTGTGTTGAGGACTCGTCATCAGAAGAGGAAAACCGGATTTTTACCAGGAAGAGAGGTATGTCCCAACTAGCTAATGCTAATAGCTCTGTCAGCCATTTTATATAGATGTTCTTTTTGTGTGTGTTCTTAGATGTTTGTATATAGACAGTTTTTGTAACTATTTTGTTCACATCTTTTTGTGCCTGTGTGTGTGTGTGTGTGTGTGTGTGTGTGTGTGTGTGTGTGTGTGTGTATGTATGTGAGAGAGAAAGATTTGTGAATTTATGTGTGGATATTTGTAATTTCTGTATATATTTTTTTCTAACTCTTTCTGTCAAAATATTCTTTTAGTCACCTCGGCATTCATCCTCAGCTTACTCAACGCTTCACCATGCTCAAGCAGACTGCTGGAGCGTCATACAGAGACACACAGCTGCCTGAAAGGTAGGTGTGTGTATGTATATATATATATATACACACACACGCACAGATGTGTATGCATATATTTATAATTTTTCTATTTTTCTGTTATCTTGTTTTAGTAAGGATGAAGACTAAATACCTACAAGGCCTTCAACTAAGCTAAGGCAACGGCTGTCCAAAGAGGTCTGCTGACGCTCCAGTGGGTGAAGATGCCACAGACATGAGGACAGCACGCCTGAGTCTCTTAGGTTCATACTCACGAGGCCACCGGGCCCTATATACCTTTGACCAATCAGCAGCATGGTCTCCCCTCTTTCTCTCTTCCAGCTCTTCTTCAGTTCATCTGTAATTTGGACAATTATCGACAATACCAATGCTACAAAAAGGAAAGAGGCTGGCAGAAAGTTCCTTTGGACTCCCCTCACTGTAACAGATTTATATGTTTTCCTATCCATCATTATATACACCGGAGTTGTAAATGTGCACCGCAGGGCTGACTGCTGGACGGGTGAGTGGCCATATAATTTTAAATTATCCCGTAACACTATGCAGAGAAACCAGTTTGAGGCAATCTTGTGGTCATTGCACCTCAGCTTTGTGAATGAGGACAATGAAAAGAAACAAAAAACACCCCTGATTACAGTCGTCTGTGCAAAATCAGGCCACTCTACGATCATATTGTTACTGCATGCAAAGTACATTACCATCCATATAAGAACATTTGCATTGATAAGAGGAGGGGGTTGTGAACAGTTTTGTTATCCATTTCATATGTATATTTCACAATTTTGTTGTATTTGGAATTTGAATAAATGGACTTCAGTTGGAGTCAAGCCTATCTCTATGTTATAGTGTTATTTAAATAGGGTGATAAATATGTTGGATATTTTACCAAAAAATATAAAAAACACTTTGTTTTCAGGCATTTAATTGAACTTGAATACAATCAGTAGATCAGGAATTGAGAAATTGAAACTGTCACTGTTTGTGCCAAATTGTGCCGAAATGTGCCGAACTGTGCCAAACTGCAAATAAACTAGCTATTTTTTTACTAAAGCCTCTGTAACTTTGCTCCACTTTACTTCATCTACATGAATCTTGGTACAGGTAATCCACACATGTTGGTTTAGGATTATCTGCAGTTTATAATCTACTGGAGCATATTTTGAATGGTATTATATACTGTAACATGAGAAATGTGTTCAAGCTACAATTACTTTGGCACGGTAACATATGCTGAAATTTTTACACCTCTGATTAAATCTCACAAGCATTGGCTTCATTTTGATACCAAGATTGTTTACACAGAGTTTGTTTTTGCAGAGAAAAACTAAATTAATGTTGGGCATGTCCTATTCGAGCTTGGAGCTTGGAGAGACCCTGGGGCTTAAGAGGTTAAAGAATTTATTTGGATAATGGTGCAGAAAATAAGTATTGAGCACCTACAAACAAGCAAGAATTCTGGCCTTCACAGACCTGCTACTTCTTCTTTAACCCCTTAAATTCCTGCAATTTCCGCCCTACATTTTTTAAAAACGCATACCCAAAATTAACTTTAAGCTGTTCTTGAACCATTTTGAGTAGAAACATGGCTGGGGTCTCTTTGGAAAGCAAACACTCTAAAATGTATCCCAGAACTGTTAATATCTCTGAGTGCTATTTTTACCAAGCAATATTAATTTTAATACCCCAAAAAATTATTCTATTTGTGTCCGAATATTTATTTCATATAAATACATGCTGTAAAAATGGCTTTTAAAAGAGGTGGTGACCTAAAACACACTGTGGGTCTAAAGTCTGAAGTATTACCTTCATCCACAGCAAATCTGACAGCAATAAACCAAAAAATGAATATTCTGCACACATTGTTATAACTGCAGGTCAAAGGTGGTCAAAAGTGTGCCATATGTGCCATCTCCTGGGTAAATGCCGTAGTCCTCACTGAATTAAAAATATCATCAGAATCATAACTTCATCTTACCATATAAAGCTCCACGGCTTCCTTCAATGTTGTATTTTGATCATAAAGGGTGTTTGGACACGGTGCTGAAACAATATGTTACTGGTACGCACTGTGCGTAACCTCTTCATGAATAAGACATTTTACGCACGTCATATACAATGGCTGCGAACAAGTCCGCCCAGTCATGTTATATATCTGCGTTTACAGCATTACATTGGCTATTCGATGCGTCAATCATCAGAATTCTGGACCGCAATTGGTTCGAGTTACTTACCATAACGTGACTTTCCATCCATGCGCCATTGGTTGGAGATGTACCCTACGTAAGGAAAACACCGGATGATTTTTTTTTTTTACTTCTGGGCATGCTCAGTGACCTTTGTAGGCGGAAGTGGAAGCGAATGAATCGGAAACACAGCCATAAATACTACAAAAATCGCCAGACATTTCGGGAGCGCATTTTCATTGTTTATTTTACATTTTTAATTGGTTTTGCTGTTGTCCTGGTCTAATAACTTTATCGGAGGACTTTAATCGGACCCTTATTGATGTAAAAAGACCATTTTTGTTCGAAATGGATCGGTTTTGTCACATTTATTGGACTACAAAGTGGTGAGTTCCATATTTTTATACCTCCATTAGGAGAACGTTTGTGTTGGCAAAAGCGCTCACTGTGTCTTCAGTTATGATTGTATCCTTAAACGCCAGGCATAATTGGAATCACAAGACTCTTAGCTTTCCAATGATATATAAAACATGTATAGGTTCATAAAAGTTAGAAGTCAGAAAATTGGTGGATTTAAACTAGGAAATGCGCTGGGCCCGCCCGCGGGCCCTCGGAATTTCAACGGTTAAGAAGCTCTTCTATTCTCCACTTGTTACCTGTATTAATGGCCCCTGTATGAACTCTTCATCTGTATAAAAGACACCTGTCCACACCTTCAAAGAGTCAGACTACAACCTCCACTGTGACCAAGACCAGAGAGCTGTCTAAGGACACCAGGCACAAGATTGTACACCTGCACAAGACTGGGATGAGCCAATCTACAATAGGCAAGCAGCCTGTTGGAACTGTTATTAGAAAATGGGATACATACAAGATCACTGACAATCTCCCTTGAGCTGGAGCTCCATGCAAGATGAGAACGGTGAGGAAACAGACTAGAACTTCCTCGGGGGGACCGGTAAATGACCTGAAGAGAACTGGGACCACAGTAACAAAGGTTACCATTAGTAACATATTATGTCGTCACGGTTTAAAATCCTGCAGTGCTGGAAAGGTTCCCCTGCTTAAGCCAGCACATGTCCAGGCCTCTCTAAAGTTTGCCTGAGACCATCTGGATAATCCAGAGGAGTATTGGGAGAATGTCATGTAGTCAGATGAGACCAAAATAGAACTCTTTGGTATAAACACCACTTGCTGTGTTTGGAGGGGGAAGAATGCCGAGTTACATCCCAAGAACACCACATTATGTTGTGGGGGCTACTTTTTGCAAATGGGTGCTGATTAAGGAAAGGATGAATGGGGCCATGTATCATTAGATTTTGGGCAAATTACCTCCTTCCATCAGCGAGAGCATTGAAGATGAAACGTGGCTGGACCTTCCAGCATGACAATGATCCCAAACACACCACCCGGGCAATGAAGGAGTGGCTGTGTAAAAAGCATTTCAAGGTTCTGGAGTGACCTAGCCAGTGTCCAGACCTCAATACAATAGAGAATCTGTAGAGGTAGTTGAAAGTCCATGTTGCCCAGTGACAGCCCCAAGACATCACTGCTCTAGAGAAGATCTGCATGGAAGAATGGGCCAAAATACCAGCTACAGTGTGTGCAAACCTGGTGAAGACCTAGAGGAAAGGTTTGACCTCTGTCATTGCCAACAAAGGTTACATTACATACATTGAGGTGAACTTTTGTTATTGACCAAATACTTATTTTCTGCACCGTTATACAAATCATACAATGTGATTTCCTGGATTTTTCTCCTACATTCTGTCTCTCACAGTTGAAGTGTACCTGTGATGAAAATTACAGACCTCTCATTTTTTTAAGTTGGACAACATGGACAATCTGTGGCTGCCAAACACTCTTTTGCCCCACTGTATATCACTTAATCCTCGAAAGAGGGCTGGTCCTGATCTCCAGCTGTCATCGGACGAGTAGCGGGGTACACGCTGGACAGGTCGCCAGTCCACGCGCACCTAAAGGCAATTTAGAGAGACTAATTAAAGGGGCTATATGCAACTTTTCCCCCAAAATAAACGTAACAATAGCCTTTTTATTTGACCATTTATGACTCAAACATCACCTGATGAGCATACTGACACCTTGTTAGCTCACAGTGGGTGCACCTATAAGCCTGTATCCAATTTTTGTCGGGTCGGATTTTCCCGCGCTGTCTGCAGATGTGACGTCAAGCGCGTTCATGTTAAATGTTTCAGATCACTCTGCCACCACCTCTAGTCAGGACTCGCAAGCAGTTCAATGGATTGTGTGAATACACAGAAGAGACCAAGGATAACTCTGACACAAACATCAACTCCACATAGGACTAAAAAAGTTAAACCCCTGACAAGTGCCCGAAAAAGATCGAAGATTGAGAGCAACCGGCGTAGAAGCGCACGCTGCAAGAGCGAGCAGAAAAGAAGAGCAGTTCCGTTTTTTGGCCACAGGTGTCAGTCGGGAGTTTAAATTTCAGAAAATTGCATATAGCCCCTTTAACCCAACAGTCATGTTTTTGAACTGTGGGAGGAAGCCGGAGCTTACCATTTACTGTTATGACAGAAAATATTTTGCAGTTTTTAAAATCTTAGCATACCTTGATGTCCATTTCTACAACCCAGACTTTACGTCACCTGAGGCATCACGTCATGTCTGCAATAGAACACATGTGATTCTGCTGACGTGGAGGTCTTTCAAAAGAAAAGAAAAGTTTTCCCAGACAGCTCCATCAGTGTTCAACAGTTTCACTTTGGAATTAATTTATTCAAACAGTAGCTTCACTAGCATTTTGTAATTTTTAAAATACTACCATAAAATTGAGAATGAAGCACTGTTCTATTAATGACGTGGTACACAATAAACAATATCTAATTTTTCCTTACCTTACCTGGCTCATCTGCACTTGGTCAGATGTCCTTTTTAATGTTGCTCTTGAGTGTGTGTGCGCATGGGGATTGATTTGGCGGGAGGAGGGTATAAATGTGATCATGCTTTTAAATCTGTGGGGGAGGGATGGGAATGTGATCTATGTGGGGTCATTTTAATCTGTAAAGCACTTTGAGTTGCAATGTTTGTATGAAAAGCACTTTATAAATAACGTTTGATTAATGAATTGTAGGGCTGTAAAGTCCTAGTCAACTGGTCGACTTATTGGTCGATGCGTTCTGAGTCGACCAAAATTCTGATTGGTCGATTTTATGCCGTGTTAATTTTTGAAATTTGATTGGCCAAGAGACATTCTATGAGAGCTGATCGGTGCTGATGTTAGAGTAGGCTACGACAGCGCTGCTTCTCGTGTGATATTGCTTTAACAGTCTACAGGGAGATCGAAGTACGTCCATTTCATTCAACGTGCTGTGGCTTCAGTGCTTATTTCGTAAATCATTAGGTGCCGGAACGCAAAGTACATGGCAGCGCAGGCATGACCAGAGACGCGCACAGTTTCCCGGAACGCAGAATATGATAGCGGGAAAAAACGTGTAAAAACATGATGTGGGCCTTACAGGCCTGAATGTTTTAAATATTGTAATGTTCTCCGATAGATGCAGACAATGGTTGTAATCGAATGCTTTAATGCTGACTGCTGTTGGCCGCAATCACGCTGTACAAAACAGTAATCAAAAGAACTCTCACATAAACCGGTTGTCTGTCTAGCTCCATTTACAGACACACACCAGTTCCCCGCACGCACTCCCCCCGCGCGCAGCCTGCAGAACAGTGCTGATTTGTTTTTTTTTGTTTTTTTTATTTTATTGCTTAATGCGCAATTGCACCGTGCCCACAGTCTTTGTTTTGAGCCCAATGCACAGCTTTATTCCGTTTGTACTTGTCTTGATCTGGCATGTTTAATATCAAATCAAATCAAACTTTATTTATAAAGCGCTTTTCATACAAGAAGTTGCATCACAAAGTGCTTTATAGATTAAAATGACCCCACATAAAACCACCTTCCCTTCCGTCCCCCACAGATTTAAAAGCATGGTCACAGTAATACCCCCCACCCCCCAACCCAACTCCCATGCACACACACAGTTAAAAGAAAAAGTAAAAAAAGGACAATGAGCCGAGTGTAGATGAACCATGCAAGGAAACGCCATCAGAGGAGCCATCTGCCCCAGCAGCGGTAGATTAACCGCAGCAGCCGAGGCATCGACACAGGGCACCCAGTGGAGGCAAGGCCAAGACCCCACCTCCACCCAAGCTCCACCTGGAGAGCACCCAGGGAGCCACAGCCGACCACTGCTCCCGGGGCAGAGGGCTCCCACAGAGGAAACACTGGAACGGGGATTAAGATAAATTAAAGTATAAAAATAAACAGTAAATTAATGTGCTAAGATTAAATAGTAAAACTGATAAAAATATAATCACATAAAACATGCAGAGCAATTAAACAGACAGTAATAAATAATAAGTTAAAAGCTAGGCTAAAAAGGTGAGTCTTGAGCCTGCTCTTAAAAACATGAACGTTCTCTGCAGCCTTGAGGTCCTCTGGCAGCCTGTTCCAGAGGTGAGGGCCATAAAACTGGAAAGACGCCTCGCCATGCGTGTGTGTCCTGACTTTTGGGGTGACAAGGAGACTGCTGCCAGAGGAGCGGAGAGACCGCGAAAGTTTATATGGTAAAAGCAGTTCAGAGAGATAAGAAGGGCCAAGACCATTAAGACACTTAAAAACCATTAAAAGAACCTTAAAGTCGATCCTGAAATGTACGGGGAGCCAATGCAATGATTTTAAGACCGGTGTAATGTGCTCCCGCCTCCTGGTTTTCGTCAGGACACGTGCCGCTGAATTTTGTAGTAGTTGTAAACCTGATATACTCTTTTTGGGAAGACCAGAAAGCAGGGCATTACAGTAATCAATTCTACTGGAGATAAAAGCATGCATCAGTGTCTCCGTATTGGCCCGAGAGAGAATGGGGCGGACTCTGGCGATGTTCTTTAGTTGATAAAAACCTATTTTAGTAATATTTTTAATGTGAGGAATAAAAGTCAGCTCGGAGTCAAAAATCACACCCAGGTTCTTCACTTGTAAAGAGGGATTAAAAGACGGTGATTGTAGTTTTGGTAAAAGTTTCTCTCTCTAAGCCTCAGGACCGATGACTAAAACTTCAGTTTTGTCCTGGTTGAGCTGGAGAAAGTTTTCTGCCATCCAGGATTTAATGTCTAAAATGCAGTTAAAAAGTGCATCCATTGGCCGTGTGTCATCGGGAGACATGGAGATGTACAGCTGTGTATCATCAGCATAACTGTGAAAGTTGACTCCATGTCTTCTGATGACGCTGCCAAGAGGGAGTATATACAGGTTAAAAAGCACTGGGCCTAAAATCGAACCCTGGGGCACACCACATGTAATCCTATGGGCCCTAGAGGAGCAGGTATCTAAACTTACCATAAAAGTCCTGTCTGTGAGATAGGATGTGAACCATTTGTGAACAGCACCAGAGAGGCCAATCTGTTTTAAACGGGTTAAAAGAATAGTGTAGTCTACTGTATCGAAGGCAGCGCTTAGATCCAGTAGAACCAACACTGTCACCCTCTGTTCATCATAGTTTAATCTAAAATCATTTAAAATCTTTAGAAGGGCCGTCTCTGTGCTGTGGTTCACCCTAAAACCAGACTGAAATTTCTCCAGGACATTCTGCTCATTAATAAAATCATTAAGTTGAATTAAAACAATTTTTTCTAAAACTTTGCTTAAAAAAGGTAAGTTAGATACCGGTCTAAAATTGTTAAAATCATTAAAATCTAAATTGCTCTTCTTCAACAGGGGCCTCACTACCGCCCCTTTAAAGGCGGCAGGAAAGACCCCCGTCTGAAGGGAGCAATTCATCATGGTTAAAATCTCATCTCTAAAAGATCCATAAAATTGCTTAAAAAAGGAAGTGGGAATCGGGTCCAAAACACATGTGGTGGGCCTCACAGTGGAGAAAACTTTATCAAGAGTCCCAGCTTCTACCAGGACAAAACTGTCCAGCGTTTCCTCTGGTAAAGACACACACTCAGATTTGTCTAAAACCATGTTACTCTGAGAAGATAAAATCTTACATCTGATGGTGTCTACCTTCCCTCTGAAGTGGTCTGCGAACTCCTCACAAAGAGTGTTTGAGGGGGTTTTAGGAAATGCAGTAGTAGCTCTGTTAAAAAGTTTATCAATGGTGGAAAAAAGGATTTTGGAATTATTTTTATGTTCCGAGATGATTTTGGAGAGGTATGAATTTCTTGAATTTCTTACTGCATTGTTGTATAATTTGAGAAGATCTGTGTATATTTGATGGTTTATTGTGGTTTTACTTTTCCTCCATTTTCTCTCTGCCACCCTACAATTTCTCTTCATTTTTCGGAGGTTTTCATTTTTCCACGGCTTTGCAGCTTTAGATTTTAAACTTTTAACTTGTAGTGGAGCAAGCAGGTCAAGAGTGGACTGAAGTCTTCTGTTAAATTCCTTGACAATAAAATCACAGGGGGCAGGTAAAACAATAGGAGGATTCTTTTAAAAAAATTCCAGAAAACCTGCAGCCACTTCAGGGGTTAGATGGTGCTTCCTGACAGTTCTCACAGAGGTCTCCTGCTGAATAAAACTGGTGATGTTAAAAAACACAGAGTAGTGGTCAGAGAAAGCCAAGTCAACAACAGAGGACACACGGGTGGATAGGCCATGTGTGATGACCAAGTCCAGGGTCTGTCCTTTGTTGTGAGTCGGCTGCATGACATGTTGGCTAAAATCCATATAAGTCAGGATGTTTAAAAAATCTGTTGATAAAGGATCTAAAGGGTCATCTATAGGCCTATAAATTGTGACACACAAAATCTGAGGAGTGCTAAAAACATTTACATTATATTCAAAGGTAAAATAGTTATCAAATAAAATTGAAAGTGTTGATGAACTTATAAACGCAGTTCCGCCTCCCCTTTTGCTACTCCTCGTAGAATAAGTGAAGTTAAAATTAGGTGGGGAGGCCTCTGTATTAACAACAGGGGCATCTGCACTAAGCCAAGTTTCTGTTAAAAATAAACAATGAAGATTATGGTCTAAAATCAGAACATTTATTATAAAAGTTTTGTTCAGCAGAGAGCGAACATTAAAAAGTGCCATATTAATAATGATTGGAGATGGAGGGACTGTATGATTTACTGAAAGTGGGGCTTTTGGCAACTTTTTGAGATTATTTGGATTGCATTTGTCCGGTTTATAATTTTTAGTCCACTCTCTGCTGATAACAGGTATGAATGAGGTAGAGCAAGGTCCAAGTCCAGTATGTGCGTTACTGTTAAAATCAGGGGTGAGTTCATAGGAGCAGGGACCATTTGCACATCAGGATGTGGCGGAGGAATCAGAGAGGGCAGGGGCAGCTGTGGCCAGTGTAGTTGACAGGGGGGGGGCGTGGACATGCCAGGCTCAATGTCAGTGTACGACTGCCTTGTCTATTTAGATGGAGCCCATCTAGTCCAAACAGGTGCTTCCTGCCCCAAAAAATATTTAAATTGTCTATAAAACCAATATTGTGAACGGCGGTGATGGAGGAGAGCCAAGTATTAAGGGATAAAAGTCTGCTAAAACTGCCAATTCCTCTGCCGATAATGGGAGTGGGGCCAGAAATAAAAACAGAGACGTGTGTTTTCTAGAAGATTAAAAAGGTGAATAAAATCACGCTTCAGGAGCTCAGTCTGCTGTTTATAAATGCAATTGGTGCCAGCATGAATCACAAATTTACTCACAGATTTGTGATGATCAATAAGCTGCAGGATCTGTTCGGTAATGTCCGCGACAGTGGCTCCAGGGAAACACAGTATAAGGGCTCCTCTCATCCTCACGTTTCTGATGATAGAGTCCCTGATGAGTGTGGTGGGCGGCGGGTCTGCAGGCGGATGTTTGCGATAGGCAGAGGATCGTTCACCATCCAGGACTTGCTGTATGCCAGGTGTAGAAGCTCATCCAGGACTGCAGCGATGTTTAATCGGCGCCGAGGGCTCGTTCCGTGGGTTCGGGGTGAAGTGGAGCACTCCTCGGCGAGTTCTGGCTGCAGCCCGGGGTGACGTGGTGGGCTGCGGGAGTCCGGCTGTTGCTCCTGCTGCTGGGAGGGATTAGGCAGCGCTCGTACGGAGCTACGGCGAGGCTGTCAGAGGAGAGAAATCTGCATCCAAGGTGCTGAAACGGTTTGATAGAGGCAGGCAGGTTGGAGGAGAGCGGTGGCGGCTGCTCCAAGCTCCTCCACCGCGGCCTGGCCCAACCATTAACCGGGCACCCTGGAGCACCGGAGTGGAGCTGATGGGGGCTTTTGGTTTAGCCCCCTGCTGGAACCAGCGGTCCTCCTCTGCTGCAGATGTTACGCGGGCGTTTGGCACCCCGAGTTCGCCTGGAGGCCCAGCGATGGATCCTCCCCCCACAGCTTCGCCGGGCTGGCAGGGAATGGTGTCCGCCAGCTGTGCACTGCTGGCGGCGGCGGAAGTCCGGCCGAAGATGATGTCCATGTCGCGCTCATGGTCCTGGATTTGGTGGAGTGTTGAGATCCTCTGCTCCAGCTCCAGAACCCTTTGGCTAAGTTTTGCGCAGCCATCACACTCAGGACTGTAGGTGAGACATGTTGGGGGAGAAGTAATCCGCGCTTCCCACAGATTAAAACGATCCGGTAAAAAACATCCTGGTTATTAATAAGTCAGTGGTGTTTAAAAATCTGTTAAAACCAGTCTTTAAAAACGTTTAAAACCAGTTAAAAACCGTGCTTGATAGCGAGCCGGTCTTGGCGGGCTGGCAGACGCTGACTTCTAATAAAGATCATTGTCCCTGAATTGTCTTGCCGTTTAGTGCAACTGCAGCAATCATGGCATATTATATTGCGCAGATGCACGTAATGCAAAATGCTGTCAGAGCAAATTGCAAAAGCGGGGAAATCATACAGATACAAGGTCCAGCAGTTGCACCGTTCAGTTACAGAAGTATTGTATAAGAGCTTTAAGCAAGATGGTAAAGCATTAAGCTTTAGGGTATTTGAGGTATAAAATAGGAGAAGATAGTTCTACCAAGTTTACAAAATATGCTGGGCACTATAAAAAGAGGGCAGCTTGAAGATACTTAGCAGACTAGTCACTCATACCTTGCCCACTTTAGTTTTAACAGAGCATGACTGTGCTGTTGCACCCAATGTAACTCTGTGTCCTATATTGAGATTCACAGCCAGCTAAACTCTTTCTTGCATCGCTTTCTTCCAATGAACAGGCACGTGTTGTATTTGGACGGGATTTAATGCAAAAAAGTGTGAAACTGAAACGATACAAAATACAGAAAAATATTCTTAGTGTACATACATAATATCCATTTAAATAAACATCCTCATCATCAGCACATTAAAGGGTTAACCTTTCCTTAACAGCTGCGTTAACATTACTTCGCATCAGATACTCTTATAAAACATATTAAACATCCCAAACTCGTTTCCAATAATATCCCATATCCGTTCTAACATTTAACATTAAGAGAAAACTCACTCATATTACCACTCCAAGGGATGTAACAGAGCGGATGGCTTCAGATTGATAAAAGCAGATGCCGTCTTGCCCCTCTCATGGGGAACTTCCTGACACAATTCTTCTACACACTAACTGGCTCAACATAGCACCTGTGGAAACCTGCGCCCCCTAAAGGCCAGGAGAAAACATCAACATAAGCCAGTTCCACTACAATGACTATAATTGGAGATATCGGTGGTGCTCCTTTAGATTTCATTCCATGTTTGTTCTTTGAGACTGAGAACTGCTAGTCTTTGTAAGCTGGGGTAATGTGTTAGAGCCCTTTTTTCAACAAGCTGATTGTCAGTGAGCAGCAGCAGGTGGTGGGTATCAGCACTGTGTTATTATATGCCTCAAACAACAACAGAAAACCCCAATCGCTCTGGTATCTTCTCGTTCATCTCATTAAAAGGACTTAAAAATAAAATTTTAAAAGTGTAACTTTTTAAGATCTTGGTAAATTTTGATTCTGGTATCCATCAATGCCTTATTGCTGTATGCAATTTGTAAAGTTTAACTGTAGGGATTTGTAGTTTCTTCTTTTCAAACACAATCTGATTAAATTAAAGAGGATTAAAATAGTCTGTAACACTAAGTTATTGTCTTTGAACAGATCAGACAAAACACCTTGCCTTGTGCTGTGTTCCTGTAATCACCTCTTTTTTTCCACACTCATTACCTGAAAGTGACAAACCACACAGACATATTTACATCATCCTTTTTGTCATATAAATGAAATGAGAAATGTGATCCATTTTACTTTGCTATTAACGGTATGAGGCTAATTAGCATAGCTAGGCATAGATAATTTATTAAAAAACTGATGCGAACCACAAGAACAGGACTTTACCTTCTTAATTTAAGCCATTCTGTAATTGTAAACACCCATTAAGCTACAGCTACCTACTGCAGGAGTTGATGGCCTCTTCTAGTACTTTATAGGATGACATAAAATGCAAGTAAACGGGACATTTACAGCTTACATTCAGCTCTGTCCTTAAAGGGGAAAAACGCATTAGGTTGGAGTACATACACAGTGTGAACAAACTAAAAAGCAGAACAAATGGGGATGAGTGCACCAAAAGCTATGTTTAATTTGAGGCCATGGTGACAATTACTGAAAAAGAAATGTATTGGATTATAGAGCGGAGTAGTTGGAGGACAATTAAAATGAAACAAACAACACAAGTGAAAACAAATACACTAAAATAAGGAAAAGGAACAGTATGTAATGGATTGAGGTCAGCTATGGCCACAGAGATACTACCCACGTGCACATGTTAAATGACCAAGGTCAGATAGAGTCATAGAAGGATCACAAGGTCCCTGCAGAGGACCAGGTTATAACTGACAATTATAATTAGGCTAATTAGTGTAACAAAACCATCATCACAGTGGGTAATGACCTGGGCAGGCCAGCAAGTGTGACGGATGGATGGATGAAAATGAGAGAGGCAGGTAGAGTATTAATTGGGGTAAGGCTAAGGAAAAAGATTGATGGATTGGGGGGGCATTAGGAGCCATTTACAATATGATGAGATCGAGTTAGCAGATGTTAAGGGATTTATTGAAGCCAAGACACAACGGGTGTTAGAGACCTTTAATCTATCTTTCACTACCTGTTGTGATGCTGACTGCTGGCCCAACAATCAACGCAATCAATTTATAATTTTAGCTATCTATTTGCTATTGTCATGTTGATATAAAAAAATATATCAGTCAGGGGAAGGCAGGGGAAAAATCTGTCATGTGAAAGCCTAGGCACAGTGATGACACTAATTTAAAAGTGGTGTAAATGAAATCAAACTTTATTTGTAAAGCGCTTTTCATACAAAACATCTTCTCAAAGTGCTTTACAGAATAAAATGACCCCACATAAACCACCCCCCCAGAACAAAAACATGAATAGAGGACAACAGTGGTAAAAAAAAAACAGGACATTTCTCCAAAAGATATTGGTAAACACTGGTTGTGTTCTTCATGCAACAATCTCCTATATTCTCTATAGGTCTAGAGTAGGGAATCAGGTTGAGTAAAACAACAGAACCCATTTTCTTCAAAAGAAATGTTGCTGAAATCTCATAAAGTTTTATATGCTTATATATATACTTTTATATATACTTTCAAAAGGTATTTTGTTTGGCTCCTAAACAACGCTGAGCGTCACCAAAAGTCCACCATACCTCCAGTTAAATATGGTGGTGGTAACATAATGCTTCAGGCTGACTTATTTTCTAGATGGAAGTAGGGTATTTGTCACAACGGAGTTCCAAATATCACTGGGATTTGTCCTAAAACCTTTGCCTGTCTAAAAGAGAGAGGAAAAAATATTGTTTGTTTTTTTGTCACAATCACAGAGTCCAAATCAACAGAAAAATGGCTTTAACAGATAAAAATTTCTGAATGGCCTACTTATTGTTCAGAACTAAATCCAGCAGAAAATCTATGTAATGACCTTAAGGGGCAGTGGCCCTAAAAATCTCATTGATTAGGAGAACATTTGCAAGGTAGGATGACCAATATTGCTAAGTAGAGATGAGTCATGCAGATGTGTTTGTCCCATAAATGGGAGATGTATTGTCAAAAAAAACCTGGAATCTCAACAGGAGTGTGTTTTTATAAGCATGTAACCTTCATAATTTTTTACGATTATCTTGTTTTTTGACCTTGAGTTGTTAAATATTGCCTCTTGAAGTAACTTGCAAATAAAATATAGTACACACAAACAATGTTGTGACCCATTAACCACAAATGTTAAATCTTTAAGTAATTAGGCAACATTTGAATTATGTCAAAATATTGTGAAGCTGAAGTCGAAGAACCAGAATTCTCAGTTCATTGCAGAACTGCAGTGAACACTGGGGTTTTGAATACAAGTCAAAACCAGATTCGTAATCAGAAACTCATACTTGATAGTCGTTTTTCTGGGGTGAAAAAGAAAAAAAATCTATCAAATAAGCATGACCTTGCTAAAATTATTTTCGAAACCCTCGAGTCAAGTTTATACCCAGTAAAACTCCACCAGCCCGTCAACTCTTGTGACTCAGCTGGTCTCATACCCACCCACACACACTCAACCACTCGCCCTTCAGCCTCACTTCACACGGGATTAAATGTCTTAGAACCAAAGAACATGAAAGAACATGACATGTGAGTGAAAGACTGTGACACACACGGGGGAGAAGAAATTGGGGAATAGAAAGAATAGTGAAATAGAGTGCAAGAACAAGTGTTTTACTCTGAAAATGTTCAAAACATTTAATACTTGGCAGGGGATTCTGAATGCATATATAAAGAAACATCTACTTCTTGTGTTTCCTATTGTTTCCCCTTTTCATTGATCCAACATGGTTTTATCTTCTGTACCCTTTTAATGTAAATCTTCAAACTCTAACATATTTTAGCTGTCACTCATTCTTATAATTTCCTGGCTTCCCCCTCTTTTAAAACAGTTTTTTTGAATTTTCAGACCTATAGAGCTTCAAAAGGCTGTTGCTCCAGTATAAGAAGTAATATAAAGCTGCTTTCCATCACGCTGCAAACACAGCTTGAGGCCTCTTAGTTGTCCCGTCTTGAAATGTTTTTCAATCGCTCCGAGAGCAGAAATCTAGGTAGGTGTATGGAATGGTTTAATATTTCTTGTCTATGATTAGGAGAACTTTGTGAGACTCTAGGATTAGCAATTATTTAGAGGCTAGACAATGCCAGATTTCAGTTTGGTTTTACTGTGCTTGTGCTTTTCCCCTGAACAGTCTTATCTAAACAATTTCATGCTCAGTCTCATCAAAGTCTGAACTTCACAAGATCTAATTCAGATTGATATTCGTTTATTAATGACCACCCAACAAGTTGGTGGAATTTGTTTTCGGTACAGCATGACATGCTCACATCTCTGTCATTGCATAATACAACTCATAAAAAGACAGATACACATAGAAACTTCAGATAAATATTTGATTTAATGTCTGTACAGCTGTTGGGGGAAAAAAACTGTTTTTGAATCTGGTTGATTTTGTTGGCAGGGACCTGTAACGTCTTCCAGAAGGCAACAATGTGAACAGATGATATGCAGGGTGAGAGGGGTCCGAGGTGATTCTTACACATACAGTGGCTTGCAAAAGTATTCGGCCCCCTTGAACTTTTCCACATTTTGTCACATTACAGCCACAAACATGAATCAATTTTATTGGATTTCCGCGTGAAAGGCCAATACAAAGTGGTGTACACGTGAGAAGTGGAGCGAAAATCATACATGATTCCAAACATTTTTTACAAATGAATAACTGAAAAGTGGGGTGTGCGTAATTATTCAGCCCCCTTGGGTCTGAGTGCAGTCAGTTGCCCATAGACATTGGCTGATGAGTGCTAATGACTAAATAGAGTGCACGTGTGTGTAATCTAATGTCAGTACAAATACAGCTGCCCTGTGACGGCCTCAGAGGTTGTCTAAGAGAATGTTGGGAGCAACAACACCATGAAGTCCAAAGAACACACCAGACAGGTAAGGGATAAAGTTATTGAGAAATTTAAAGCAGGCTTAGGCTACAAAAAGATTTCCCAAGCCTTGAACAACCCACGGAGCACTGTTCAAGCGATCATGTAGAAATGGAAGGAGTATGGCACAACTGTAAACCTACCAAGACAAGGCCGTCCACCTAAACTCACAGGCCGAACAAGGAGAGCGCTGATCAGAAATGCAGCCAAGAGGCCCATGGTGACTCCGGATGAGCTGCAGAGATCTACAGCTCAGGTGGGGGAATCTGTCCATAGGACAACTATTAGTCGTGGACAGCACAAAGTTGGCCTTTATGAAAGAGTGGCAAGAACAAAGCCATTGTTAAAAGAAAACCAAAAGAAGTCCCGTTTGCAGTTTGTCACAAGCCATGTGGGGGACACAGCAAACATGTGGAAGAAGGTGCTCTGGTCAGATGAGACCAAAATGGAACTTTTTGCCCAAAATGCAAAATGCTATGTGTGGCGGAAAACTAACACTGGACATCACTCTGAACACACCATCCCCACTGCCAAATATGGTGGTGGCAGCATCATGCTCTGGGGGTGCTTCTCTTCAGCAGGGACAGGGAAGCTGGTCAGAGTTGATGGGAAGATGGATGGAGCCAAATACAGGGCAATCTTGGAAGAAAACCTCTTGGAGTCTGCAAAAGACTTGAGACTGGGGCGGAGGTTCACCTTCCAGCAGGACAACGACCCTAAACATAAAGCCAGGGTAACAATGGAATGGTTTAAAACAAAACATATCCATGTGTTAGAATGGCCCAGTCAAAGTCCAGATCTAAATCCAATCGAGAATCTGTGGCAAGATCTGAAAACTGCTGTTCACAAACGCTGTCCATCTAATCTGACTGAGCTGGAGCTGTTTTGCAAAGAAGAATGGGCAAGAATTTCAGTCTCTAGATGTGCAAAGCTGGTAGAGACATACCCTAAAAGACTGGAAGCTGGAATTGCAGCAAAAGGTGGTTCTGCAAAGTATTGACTCAGGGGGCTTAATAATTACACACACCCCACTTTTCAGTTATTTATATGTAAAAAATGTTTGGAATCATTTATGATTTTCGTTCCACTTCTCACGTGTACACCACTTTGTATTGGTCTTTCACGTGGAATTCCAATAAAATTGATTCATGTTTGTGGCTGTAATGTGACAAAATGTGGAAAAGTTCAAGGGGGCCGAATACTTTTGCAAGCCACTGTAAATTGCCACAACACATAGTTGTGACAATTCATGATAAATACAAAGAACCTTTTAAAATAACTTCTCGAGGCTAATCATACTGGAAAATGAAACAATCTTCTCTGAAGTGTTTGAACTCCACAAACGCAGCGTTAGAGAGGTTGTATGTGATTTTAAAATCATTGTGACCTCCCTAATTCAAACAGTAAATATCCCTCCTAAAGGAAAGTGGGGAATACTTACGAGATTACACAGAGACTCTGGGTTACCTCTCACATTAGCTTACATCAATGTTTTTGAGTTCAAATCACAGCATTGAACACTGATTTTTTTTGACAGGGTGCTACAGAAATAACACTGTTGTGCATCCGGAATTTCACAAAGGTCGCCAGGGCAAGCCAGAGGCCTACCATAAAAATACTTTGATTCATGAGAATAGAAATAGAGAGATATTATGCTGTTTTGTTAGAAGTAAAGAAAAAAAGTCTGATGTAGTTTTTGTTATATTTTCTGAACCTGTCCCCAAAGCTGTTTTTTGAAAATTCATGGTGGAGCTGGTGCCTAAATGCAACACTAATCTAACACCGGCTTCTAGACTGCAGCTGGAACAGCAGGACAGAAAAGTTTGTGAAGGCGTTTGTGTGTGCATGCCATGTGTGAGTGACTGAGCACAGAATAAAGGTAGGACTGTTGTCACTGACATAATAACAGGTGGAAACAACACGTCCTCCTGTCGTTCTTGCGGTTTTCATGGAACTAGCATTTTTTTCTTCTTTTTTAATTTTATTTTACCAAAGCATTATTAAGACCAAGGTTAGGAAATTTGCCAAGTTTCTAATAAGTCTAAAGGAAAAAAATCTGCTTAAAATGTCTTTCAAACTATTTAGAGTTAAGGACTACCATAGTTACTAAATTGAAGATAATTGAGATAGTGAGGTGAATAAATTTATTTCATGCTTCACAGCTGGTGTGGCACAACATGTACAGGGATAACTACTTTGTTGATTTTAAAACAACAGTCTTTAGAAATTAGACACTTTTAAAGCGCAATTTAGTAGTATGACAACTCTCCAGGGGCAGAAGCAATGAATCAAAAGCAATGAATCCTGCTTTGCAGAACAGGCAGGTTGTTCATATATAAGGCATTTACATGACTCCGAAACGTCAAACTTGAGCGTATTTTACTGATGTCTACAATTACCATATAATGCTGCAAAATTATATGATAATATTGTTTATGTTAGTACTTAATGTATTTTGTAATAAACAGCTTTCAGGGCTCTGTTTTAATGCAAAGCAAACCTTCTTCACAATTTGTCACATTACATATTCATCCACCTAAACAAGGCCAGGCAAGGTGAGATTTAATCAAAAGCAGTCGAGTGGGCCATTGGAGAGGCTGCACAGATCTCCAGCTCACGTTCAAGAATCTGCTGATACAGATTATGTCATATAATCTACAAATCTTGCCTTTATGGAAAAGTGGAAAGAACAAACCAATTGTTGAAAGAAAGCCTTAAGAAGTCATGTTTATAGTTTGCCAGTAGCCATGCTGAGGACACAGGAAACATGTGGAGCATGGTGCTCTGGTTAGATGAGACCAAAATGCAAAACTCTGGTGGAAAACCAATATTGAACACAACATTCCTGCTATGAAACATGGAGGCCTTAAAATCTTTAGCAAGTTGATGGGAAGGATGGATGGAGATAAATACTGGGAAATATTGGAAGAACCTTATTAGAGATTGCAAAAAACTTAAGATAGTGGTGGGTGTTCAACTTTCTGCACAACATTGGCATTAACCATATAACCAGAGTTGCAATGAAACAATTTTGATTAAAACAATCTGGTTTTAGAATTGTTTAAACCTAAATTCAATCGTAAATCATGGAGCAATCAAATCAATTGGATCATATTGGCAACTTTTTCTGTTTGTCACAATTATGCATTACTCTGTGCTAGCATATCATATAAAATATTTTTCAACTACATTTAAATTTGTTGCTTTCCTAGACAGATTGTCAAAACTGCTACATATTTATGCAAGGTACTGCATTTACTAAACCACTGTTTTATGTTAAAATAAAGCCTAACTCAGTGACTTATCCATTTTCTTAATCTTGTTCTGGGGCTTCTACCAGATGTTAGTTAAGGGCATTGACACAGGTACTTTGTGTAGAAAAAGAGCCCTGTGGTGTGGTAGAAAGTGGACTAAGTGGTATATGTGAGCAAAACAGTCTTACTTCACAGAGAAGTTCTTTTGTTTGGAAAAATCTGCTGTAATCTTTCTAATCTGATTTATGGGATCTGTTTATTTACTATCAGTGATTAGCGCTTGTTGAAGTACAGTGTGCTGGTATTGCTTAGCATTGTATTGGATGTTTTTCTGACTCCAGGTTTTTAGGAAGCTCAAAAGCATAGAATACTTTTTAAGATTTGAAACCTTAAACCACATTTACCAACTCTTACAATAATAATTACATGAGGATGCATGATCGAATACAGCAGCAGCAGAGGTAATTTAGGATAGAGGTTGTCAGGAAGGAAGAGAATTTAGGACATCTTTAGAAGGAGCTTGAGAATTAGAACAGACACGGAAATTCTCATAGTTGCCATGGTACCAATGGAAAGGAAAGAGGAGTCCCTGTAGTGTTAAGCATACACGTCTTGTGAAATTCTCCAGGGCATTTAACCCACGGGCCCTGAAAAGCACTTCGTCCTGCAGGTACTCTCAGTTGGAGTGTTTCTTTTTCACAAGGCATAGAACAGACAGAGTTAGATGCTCCAGGATGCAGTGGTGCATTATGTCACAGTTTCACGTGTGATTCAGTTTTGATTATATTTATGATTTTGTTGTTAAAAAAAATAATGGCTCTCATGATTTCTTTATTCATGTTTTTCCTATTGTCCATTGATGTAATTTTCATGTGAACTTCACAATGTAAAAGGCACAGTGTGATTGTGCATAAGTGTTAGTCATTTGATGGAATGATGGCTGAGTACCAAGATCTTTTCATTTCTTTGCTGCACTACTAGCTTAAGCAGATATATTCCATTAATTTGCATTGCAGGGAGATTATAATTCATTTTAGAGAGACCATATTAACTAAAATGATAAAAAATCCCAGTAATTCTTGGAGGCTGATATCCTCTGACACATGCTTTTAATGTTTTATTGAACTGAATTAATTTGAATAATATCACACTTTATTAACCCTCAAAAGTGAAATTGTGTTGTCTTATTATTGACAGGGAAAAATCTTTTAAAACAAGTTTAATAACAACTATAGAAAGCCTTGATGTAAATCTCTCATTAAGTTTGGAATGTGTCGGTATATACTTGTGCATACCTAATATATCATTGTGTCCTTTTCCTCAGAGCTTTCTCCTCAGGGCTACAGTATTTGGTTTGCATTGGTGCTAAATCTGCTGGTTCTACAAATTAGCTTGTCTAGAACTTACGGCATCATTCTGGGCATTAGCTTGGTTCTGGGCTGCCTCTGCACATGTAACAAATCTCCCACTGCCTGGATTGCACATCAAAATGAAGCTAAAAAGTGCCAGAAGTCCCAGTGAGTAAACTGAGCTGCAGAGTCTGAATCTGTTTGTCAAACAAACAAACAGTTAAGTAGATTTAAATACAGCTTGCAACAAACTTCCTTGCTGTTTTGTGGGGCTTTATTTAATTTATCTAAAATAAGTTTAACATCATGTGTAAAACATGACAAAAATACCACAGAATATGTAAAATACAGTTTTGGAACTCACAATCCCCTTCAACTGCATAGTTTCACAAAACCCACTGGCATTGTGGTATGTGCTAAATATTCCATGCAGTATAATATGACTGTATATCACCTAACAAGATAACGTGGTGTGGACTTTAGCAAGGACATGTTTAATGTTTTATTAGGATTTAACTTAACTATAAAAACAGAAGGACCAGCAAACCTGCAGATAGTAATTATGTTCAGGTTAGATAGCCGGACCTGCAGTTTATGGGGCATGAAACATCTCAGGCTTTATTGCAACAGTTGCAAATACGTATAACCAGCAAGGGCTAATTAATTTATAATATAGTAAAAATAAATTATTGAGGAAGATAGTATGTTCACTGGCTTTTTTTCAAAAGCTTTTTTGAAAAAGATTCTGTTTGTGTTTGCCGTTTTTTTAGTGGGACTTCTTATCTTTTTACTTTTTATGCTGTAGTTATTCTTTTACTGGATTTTAGATCACAGTTTTTTACCTGCTCAGTTAAATTCATTATTCACCCTTTTTCTCCCATCTAATAACTGCTTCTGAGAGCAATTGCCCTTGGTCTTCTCAATTATTCAGACTCTCGTCACTTGTATGCCTGACTTTGTGGTAGAGTTTATCTTCTGTACTTGACTTTGCAATTTAGTCTCAAGTTTGTTTTATTCACTTGTTATATCAGGTAATCAAATGTCCTTTCTGTGTCTTTTAGTTTTCAATTTGGGTCCTGTCATCCCATATTGTGGGCCATTTCCATCTTTAGCTAGTCTAAAAATTTATGTTAATTTACTAGTAA
This sequence comes from Valencia hispanica, assembly GCA_963556495.2. NCBI lineage: Eukaryota > Metazoa > Chordata > Actinopteri > Cyprinodontiformes > Valenciidae > Valencia > Valencia hispanica. The sequence goes on from OY747704.1 coordinate 35,805,548, forward strand.
TAAACCTCCTACATAATATCTACACTTATTTTTATAATGGTGACAGAATAAATCTTGAAAATGTATCCCCTTTATCTATTCACACATAAAATTGCACGCACACTAGTATGTTCTCCCCTGAACTGTTGTAGGATTATTTTTGCTTTCTTTTTAATTAACCATAATTTTGTTGGTGTAGATTCTCAGTCATCCAGGACATGACATTCTTGAGAGTTTAAATTAAGGCAACTGGACTTTTGTTGTTAATCGTCATTGTTTTACATTTTGTTTTCAGAAGCAATTTACTTCAGGATGGCTTTAAAATATCAATTTTACCTTAATTTACAGAGAAATCCTGAAGGTGAACAAATTCATCTCAAAATTACACTCATAAAGAGTCAAGTGATTACAAATTCATCAAAACGTAAATTACCTAAGTAGATTTATAGCTTCCTGCTCCCCCTGTACATAGTACTGTAGTAGTATTGAAATAGGCCTCTGTGAAGTCTATAGATACAAGCAGTTAATTATTTCACCTTCTAATATTGTTTTTTTTCTTTATAAATCCATTTGTTGAAACTTGTTTTTGATATTTTAAAAATGCTTTTGATAATAGCCTATAATTATATCTGCAGGAATTCAGTTTTGTAAACAAAAGAAAAGCAAAAAAGCCCAAGAGGATGAATATATTTTTTAGAAACAAATTGCACATAGAAGTGCTTTTTAGCTTTAGCAGAAAAAAAATGAAAGACAGACAATATCCCTTTGAAAGACACGCCTATTTCAGATCTATACAACACTATATGCAGTTTAAAAACATGGTTAATGCCTTCTATTTCCCTGTCTTTTAAAATTCTTAGACATTTGCCTCTTATAAATATTCAGAATTATGAATAAAATAAAAGCAATGTCTTGCCATGCCTGCTAGAAAATATATGCTTTATTTAACTTATCGGAGATTTCAGTCTTTTAAATTCCCAATTTTTCTGCTATAAAAACATTGTCTGGTCTATTAACACAACAGATTTTACAATACTCTAAAGAGTCATAGAAAACATGAAACATATTCACGCTATCATTTGCTTGTTTCAGTCTATCATCCAGGCATCCCCAAGAGTTACATTCAATAATTTCAAAAAGATTAGATTTGGGAATTATGAAAAAGGTCAATTTTCACTCTGAGAAATGAGAAGCCAACAACACAGTGATGTGTTTACTTCAATTAAACTGCCAATGTACAGAAGAGAAGAGAAATAATTTAACAGATTTCTACACATAAAGAGAAATATGGTTCAGAGATAGACATGTGCACACCCAGTCAAACAAAACCTCATCTGGAGACATTAAGCTATGTTCTGAGCTATTTAAAAAAAATGGTTCAAGGTTTTAGTTTTATGTGTGAATAATGACCTAAATACTCAGGAGTTCACTTCACCATAAAAGAGAAATGAAACAATTTATATCTTTAAGAATGCTTTTATTTGCTTGTATTTGTGTTTTTAAAAACAAATGGAGCTCATTAAAGAAAAATAAAACTAGTGTTTTGCTTTTTGTAGAAAGCACTATTGATATCATGTTGATAAGATTGTGATTTCAAAGTAGCTGGAAATTCATCCGCAACACATACTTGATGTGAATCTCCTGTTCCACCAATACCCCAAAGGCGCTCTTTGTTAGGTTAGGACCTGGTGAATCATGGTCAAGAAAACAGTTTGAGATGATCTGAAGTTTTTGACATTATCCTACTTTAACTCATCATCAGAAGATAAGTACACTGTGGTTTCCATATAGCCCCTAAAATACAGTCGTCCCATATTTTATAGTTAATATGTACATCGTATTTTAAATAAATACAGAAAGGTATTTGTCTTGTATTTCCAAATTGTCTTGAGCGCCACATCATCTTATCCTCAAGTTGCATGAAAGTAGTGGTGAAATGGTTTGGTGTGATGTAACGTTTAGGTCATTGGGTGAGATGTTTTAGATTTGAGGCAATTACAGCTTTAGGAGGGTAGGTTTGTTAGGCAGAGTCTATTACAACAACACACCCTGCGCCTAATCCACCGTGGGCCATCACACCATAATTTATAATGATCAAGTGTTAATTTAGTGCATTAATAAACTATTTGTATGTTTTTTGTTTTAATGTTTATGTCTTCTACAGTATTAACACAGGTGTCATCAACGATTACCTTTAAAAGCGTTCTCGTTTTTCATTTTGTTAAAATTTAACTTTACTGGTCTTGCACTTTAAGGGCCTCATTTATCAATATTCTAAATAAAGAGATTGCCTGGGCCACAAAAAATTACACGAAGGGCATGTTCCTGATTTGCAGTTGATCTACTAAGATTGTGTAAGCAAATGATAGCAGGCGCAAAGAGCAGTATTCAAATGAGGACTTTGCGCCTCCGCTGTGTGTGCCAGCCTAAAGAGCATATATTCTTTGGATCTACCTGAATGTTTTAGGTATTTTATTGAAGGTTAGAAATTTACAAGTTAATTACATCTGGCTAATTGTCATTGTAGTATTGTACATGATTATTATATTTTATCAATTGGACCCCAGGAAGATTAGTAGCCACTCCGGTGGAAACAAATGAACAAATAAATCACAAGTGCAGACGCATTGAGCACACAGTGAGTTATGATGCCTCTTTGGCAAAAATGGAAAAAATCAACATAAATGTCAGGTTTATGGCTGTTAGAGTGTTAATTAATATTAGGTTAGAATGTGTGTGAATGATATTTATGTTGAATCGTGGTGGCACAAAGTTAAGACATGCCTTTCAGAGGCGCTAAAAATAGGTGGAAAAACAGTTGCCGCCGACAGTTTCATGTTTGATAAATCACACTGCGCGTGGCATGCCTACTTATTTGGATGTTGTCCTCCCAATATTTTGTGCCTTCTGACAGAAATGCCCACATTGAATATTCATCAAGGACAAATGCACTAAATGGAATGCACTCATCTTGCTGTGGTGTTAACAGGCGCAGTCCTCCCTGCTTAGTAAGTCACCTGCTGCATGTTTTTGTGCCCACTGTGAGGTTTGCACACGTTCTAACAAGCGCAAACCTTTGATAAATCAGGCCCTAAATGTTACGTATACGCATGTTGAAACGTGACGTCAAACGCCCAAGCTTCAGCACTAAGAAATATGTGGAATTGACAGACATTTTTATGACCATAAAACTGCTTTATATAAAAACTTGTATATCAATCTAGATGTGTACCAAAACCATGTTGATAGTTAGTATGTTCTTTATGTACAGGTCAGCCATCTGATGATCCAGATAGTCCTGCCTAAACTCCTTTCATATTTAGCTTCACACCACAGGCTCAACTGCCGAGGCCTTTTGATGATCAATATAAAAGGTGTATGAAGCATTGAGCACTGGGAGTTGTCCTAATAACTTGTATGCCTTCATTGCTTCTGCTGTGTAACGTCCAGGCATGTTGATCAAATAATTGTAGATAGCCCCATACTGAACTGGCGTCTGCTATATCTGAGGACTTTCATCCCGTAGCTCGTTAGCTATTTGAAACGGGTCTGGAAGCTTTGTGCTAAATACAGTTAGCTTTGCGATATATCTTTTTCGGTCATCTCCACAAAGATGGTTTAAATGATCTAAAGTTATATACCTACATTTCTAGGTTTCATTTTGTCATCCTAATTGTGTGGAAGCTCTTTTTGTTCTCCAGTGTTGTACGCATTCGCAAAAGTAGAAAACAATAACATTCAGTGTGCCTATAAATTGTAATACTTAGACTTGATTTCTGTTATGTTTAACCACCAGTGGTGCGTCACCTTTGCCTCAATAGGAGCAAAAACAGGGCTGGCCCTTGAGGTGTTCATTATTTAGTTTAAAAAAAGTGTGGCGACTCTTACTGTGATCATAAATGATGTACACGGCCAGCAACAATACTCGGGAAGGCTGTGGTGTTTAAACTTCAGTCGGTACTGAGGGGCTCAAAATGTGTCATGTAAATATCCTCCACACTTTTCCACCACCAGCAGCAGCTGCCTAAACCATTCATACAAGGCAGGATGGATCCATGCTTTCATATTGTGAGTCTATGTGAAAGGCAGTCTCAGTTTTCAGTCCTTAGCTAATGGGATTAACACTCAGTTTGTTTGTCATTTTCTGTTATAGCCCTTTTGCCTTAGGTTTTGTGGTGTTGTGGGTTCAGAGAGCGTACTTCTCATATCTTTGTTGTAACAACTGGCCATTTGAGCTTCTGTTGCCTTTTTCTCATCTCAAACCTGTCTGCCTATTCTCCTCTGAACTATCGGGTCAACACAAAAAAATTAATACTTCTCTACACTACTGCCACTCTTTGCATATTACATTCTCTGTAACCCAAGAGATAGCAGTGCATAAAAATCCCTGTAGATAAGTCATTTCTCAAATACTCTGAGCAAAATTCATTGACTTGCTGCCATGTGGTTGGGTGGTTGTTTATTTGTGTTAACTCGCACTTAAACATGTTCGCCTAATAAAGTGGCCGGTGAGTGTTTATCTGTAGTTTATTTCCCCTGATCTCTGTCTGGCATCCTTTTTCGAACATACGATGCAGTACTTTGTTCCTTCTCAGCACACGGAAGCCAATTACATGGCTCTTATTAATGTAGTAGTCCCATTTGAACACAGTTAATCATGCATGGAGTGGCAGGAGGATAGAGATTAGGCAGCATGGGCATGCACATCCTGTAACATGTCAAGGCGCTGGGGATAGTTATTTTCAACAATGAAGAAAAAGTCACATGGATGCTATGGTGGTAGTGTCGCCTTTCAAGGTGGTTGTATTTTTTTCTATTTTTTTGTCAGAATGTCAACTTTCCTAGAAGTTTCTATCCTTGGAAAACACACGATTGAGATATTTATCTTTCAAACTCACTAAAGATCTCAAATGAAATCTGCTCTTGGAAGTGCACTTACAGTATATGTGTGTGGCCAAGCAATGGGAATGTTTATGCAGCATTCACTCACATTGTTGGTATGAAGCAAGGTGACAAGTGGAGGAAAGAAAAAACACAGGGCATTGAGCTCACACACACGCACAGCTTCGGGGGCAAGGCAGAGAGAGAGAGAGAAGCATGTTAAATCAGGCTCTCATCAAGTGTAACACTCCCTCAAACACACATCACATGCTTACAAACATGCCAGGGGAAACACTGACACAGTCTCAGAGCAGGGTGGTCTAACGAGCCTCTGGTGATTCAGGACAGATTCGGGACACTTTGGCTTCATTAGTCACAACAAAGTAGGCCAGATACCTTTAGAACTTAACTCCTCTGTATCCGTCCTCCTCCTTCCCACTCAGTATCACTAACTCTTTTATCCTCGTCTTCCTTTTCTTCTCTTGACCTCCCACTTATTTCTCCTCTGTCTCCCCTCATCTGTTTGATCCTTTCCCTTCTTTTTCAAAGTCCCCTCTTATCTTTTGGAGACATACCACCATCTGCAGCAGTCCTGTCCTTCTCTTTGTTCCCCACCATCGTTCCCCCCCTTGGATAAGTCTCCCCCTCTCTTCAACCTTTTACTCTTGTTCGGTCTGTCAGATGCACCAGCGTGGACACAGACACATGCTGTGAGTTTGATCTGAGACATTTTGCTGCAACATTAATGAAAGCATAAACTTATATGAATATTGATAAGCTATTCTTTTGCAATCTGCACATTCCGGATGGCCTTGAGGCTAACTAGTGAGGCTCACACCAAAGATGGAATATTAAACTGACAAATATTGCTTATGAATATTCAGTGACGACATGAAATCTGAAATTGACATGGATTCTCATGTCTTCCACCCTCTGAGTGAGATAATTCTCTGCACTTGCACAGTCGCACATACTTTGGGTTGTGGCGTGTCCAAAAGGGGGTTTTCTGCTTGCAGAATCTCTTTAGTCAGAAAGGCATGGATGAGCCATTGCATCATGATCCTTTTGTCTGTGTCAATGTCTTGATTAAGCTGATTGTGTTAGAAAGTCAAAAATTATACTCTGCTACTTCATTCTTATATTCATTTAAGTTTTTTAAACCAATAAGATACCCTTGGTATTTTGTGTCATGTACCTAAGATAATTAGTGTAAAATAATATCAAACTGCTAAGATTCAGGTACTGTTAAAATATTTTTACATCTGACTTGTTGAAAAATATGATGCTTAAAGAGTAACTAAACCCCAAAACAAATTTGTAACTTATAAACTCTATAAATGGGTCTTTACCAATGCAATCTTTCAGTTTATGGGGATTTTTTTACATTTTCGTGTAAATTTGTTTAATTCTACACTTTTTGACATCTAGCTTAATCTGACATTGAAACATGGACAGGGCGGCGCTGAGTCAGCGCTGCCTGAGGCCGGCGCTGCTGAGGCAGAGGAAGACAGGATGTGTCCAGTCTCTGAGTGATGCTAATGCTAACATAGGCTAACGTTCAAAACAGATGGACGTCGATCAGATCGATCAGTCGCAAAACTGCCAACGTCGCTTTGGTCACTGTCCATGTTTCAGTGTCAGATTAAGCAGCTGTCATTGTCCTCCGGAACACACCCCCACGTCCCCCCCTCCGCTTTTCCTCCACACTTGGCCATACCCCTCCGTGCTTCCTGGCACTGCCCACTTTGTAGAATTTTTCAAATGTAGTCTGGGGGCGGAGTTATGATTTTTCATGGGGTTCAGTTCCACTTTAAGGTGCATTATTTTTGCTCAAACCTTTTTTCAAGGAACCAAGGTAGATTTTTGGAGTCGTTTTTCTCCCCTGTCATATTTTTTGCAAGAGTCAGGTCCAAATCATAATGGCAGCGTAGAAATCTACCTGAGAAAATGGCCCTAGTGGAAAGGTAGTAGTTTTTGGATAGACCCTGAACTGAAGGTGGAGCTTTATAATGGCAGGGTGTTAAGCATTTCTTACTTACAAAAGTTTGTCAACTACCCGTTTATCTTCCACTCTTGTTCATATTTTTATCAACTTTTCAGCTCCCCCAAAGGAGGAAAGAGTTTGCATTCAAATACACTGATAAAATCAAACAACCTTAGTAGAAAATAATTAAAGGAAGCTTCCACTTTCATCTTCTCAGTGGAGACATGAAGATAAAAACTAATCAAAACTTTTTTTTTAAAGACTTTAACCGGTAACATTATAATTTTTTACAGCGTTTTTGTTCTGGTTTATACAGATTAAAGCAATCACTATTCCATAAAAAGATTTGATCATTTACTGATTTTAAGTCTGATTGTAGCAGACACACTGCTGCTCTGCGAGCGTTGACTGTTTTTATGAGACACATCATGCAGGCTTTGATTATTAAATATATGGATTATAATACATTTTCTTTGAGTTAAACGTGGTTTTAATTCAGTATTAGAGTTGAAATGTCTATAGATAGCAGGTTCCTCTCTCCAGCATACAAAATTGGGATTGGCACAGTTCATTTAAAATTCATTGTAGGTACATAATTCCACAATTCCATAATTTTACTACTTACAATCGCATCCTGGACCCTGCTGTTGCGGTGGAGATGGACAGAGATCTGTGTTTTCCTGCAGGATCAGGCCACATAAACGCCCCTGTTTTAAACCCCACAGTGAAAATGCAAACGAGAAAGGTAAATTATGATAGTAAATTAAAATTTACTGGAGAGAGCACTCCGATGGTGGAGTATTCATGTACCTGCAAATACATGGAAATGTCCCACGATTAGAGGTATGCACTCTCTCTGTTCATTTTGACCAATATGATCTGATTGCTCAAAACGCTCCTCAGGATTTTTGGCAGGAATGTGATGCCATAATTCTGAATTGGTTTAGTTTTCAGGATAAACACTTCATAACAGTTTAAAATACTCTACAGCCTTTAACTTGTACTGTAATTGATTCTGCTCCCAGCTGTCTGTGGTGAAAGAGGGATTGAATCCTTTCATCAAAGTAATATTTGAAGCTTTTCAACTATTTATGTTCTAAAGCATGAATTAAAAAAAACCCACATCCCTCTGGATGGTTAGCAGGTTTTAAGTTAAGAAACCAATAGCTGGTGCTGCTCTGGGTGTGTGGTATTTTTACTACTTTCTGGTACATCTCTCTGGCTTTATTTGCTAAATATCTGTTAATGTTAAGAACTTCCTCTCACTTTGAAGTGATTATAATTCAGTTACACCGTGTAAATGCCAAGAAATGATTTCTCTCCTGTCCTACCCCCATCTGGCACCTCAGAAGTGAGTCAACATGGAACTCTACGTCAATGAAATCCCTTTGAAGTTTTTTAAAGCCATACATTTTTGTGGACTATGTATTATCTTATGAAGCAGAATCACAGATTCATTGATAGTGTTATTGATAAAATCATGAGTTGTTTACTCGTTAGGAGACTTTTAACCATCCCTAACTGATGAACAAGTCGCTGGTCAATGCTGCTGCAATGGAATTAATTACCTACGGAGTGTCTGTGGATGTATTGGCCCTGTTTTTGACTCCACAGTGGAAACACTAGCAAAAATACTGGCCAGGATAAATGAAGGTTCTGGGAAAATAAGATGTCATAGTCACAACAAACCTTAAGTAGAGATGACGCACAGAGAAATCGCCTGGCAACCAAAGTTGGATGATTTTCAGCTTGACTGTCGCTGACCTGTGACCAGCCAGAAATTCAAAAATCTAATCTTTTTCTGTTTACTGAGTGCTAGATTTTACTCTATCACAGTAACAATAACACTCTTCCATGTGGAAGTTGTTACTGTGAGAAACGGACTCAAAGTTACCTATTTTCAGTACAGGAAAGAGATCAAAAATAAAATCAGAGCAAGTACAATAGCTGTAAGAAGCTGGTTTAAAGAAAGTGATATTTTCTGCTGAAGCATGTCAGCTCTTCATTAAGACTGCTACCACAGGGAGCTAGACTTTGTCATCTCGCTGTTTGGTCATTATGCCGTTTTTGGATTGTGGATGTCGGTTCGTACTCATCTTGGGAATGTTTTACAAAATTGATAAAGGCGGAAAATGACTTGGAGACAACTTTAATGGATACCAAAAGACTTAATGTATTGCTGCAAAGTTGCTCAATTTCATACTTTTTACCTGTCAACTACTGACATCAAATGGATTTGAAAATGTTGGTATCCTTTTTTGAAAATTAAGGGTCTGTCTTCCCAGTGAATATACTGGGGCTGATATTTACAGTTAGTAATGCTAATCACACGGATTCTGTTAATCTCTAAAATGCAATGCTAAAGACAGTTTGAAATCTATACTCCAATTACAGCTATTCTCTCATACGCTTGGCATGGCGCTGACTCTGCTCCTAATACTAATTATTTATGACGAATCACAGTAGGAAGGCTAGAAACAAATGTTTTGAATGGGGTTAATTACAGTTCTTAAAGAGAAATCCTAACTGATTTAAGGTTTGTATCAGTAGGTCAAAGTTTTTCTATCACCAGAGACAGGAAATTGGTCACAATCTCTAAATGAGCAACTTTTAAATAAAGATATGGTGTTTTTCTGAATTTAGCCTGGAGCAACTTCAATTTTCAGAGAGGAATGCGTTATAAAAGGACCAGACTGACTGAGTGTATATAATTCTTTTCTAATCACACTGACCACTTAAAGACCTTTATACTAGAGTCACGGTCACAAACTAGCACACATTCAGGCAACATTTTCAGATCAGTAGGCAACTTGGGCTTAGGTCCCTTGCCCAGTGGCACATCGACATGTGGCTGGAAGAAGCTGGAATTGTACCCAAAACTTTCAGATTGCAGGACAACTACTCTGCCCACTGATCCACGGTTACATTTGCCTTAAATAATGGAAAGCTGCTTGAAAACATTTTTTTTCTACTTTTGAAAAATATATTATTTTAAACTGGAATTTCAATTAATGATTCAGTTACACAGAATCAGCTGCATACATGTCTTGACTGTTGGGTGTGTTCGTTTTCTATTACTGTACTACACATCCTAGTAAATTATCTGGTTAACAAAAGAGGCAATAAACAACGGAAACCATGCTGAAAATATACAGAGCAGATTACTTTTAGTGAATGGATGAGGAGCAATCTGTCCTGGCAATATCCTGGCATGGAGTAAAGAAATCAAAAGGGAGCAAGGGAAACACTTCTTCATAATAAAACATGAAGGCAGATAAATCAAAGTCCAGGAAGCAGAGAAACAAACATAAATGAACAATATATTAAATAGAAGCATTGTATGACATTAACCCCAAAACTCTGTCCAAATCCACCAGTCTTACACAGTGAGCAGTAGAATTCATCTCCAATGTTATTCAGTGCAATTTCTGAAGGCTTTGTTCAAGGAGACATGACTCAACTCAAAATAATGAGTGCAAAAACAACATATAATTTTGTACAATTCAAAAGAGTGCTGAGAGTTTGTAAGATGAAAGCAGGGCACAAACGGACAAATAATATAAATAAATTCTTTAAAAATCAGACAATGTGAATGTGATTTCCTGAATTAAAAACAAAATGTTCTTTCACAGTGGAAATACACCCACAATGTGAATTTCAGACCCCTCCGTAATTTCTAAGTGAGAGAACTTGCAAAATCCCAAGGTGTTAAAATTCTTATGTTCCTCACTGTATATGCATTAAATGAGTACTTCCTAAAATCAAATAATATTAAACATCTTTTCACATTGATGTAATTTGGCACGGTACAAATACAAACTGATTAGATTTCAATTAATAAAATTATATTTAAGCACACAACTGTTATCTTTATGGTTGTAAAAATGTGGTCCTCCAAACTCTAGAGGCGCACATAAATAGCTATAGAGGGCCGGATTTGGGTTGGGTTTGAGACATGTGGTCTAGACTCTCTCTTATAGGTTAAGCAGTTCTTTTTGGTGTAAAGATAAAATATATTTTTTGTTTACCCTACATTTTAGCCAATAGACACATTTAAATTACTTCAGTCCAATCTTACATTTTTTTATGTCAGAACATTGATGCATATTGGTCATTTATTTAGGTGTGTGTCTGCATTTTCTGTATTGGATATGTTCTTTTTTCAATGCAGTTATGTAACAGGAGATCAAATTTCTGTAGACTGTTCTTATAGTCAGACCTTTTAAAATGTTCTAATTAGATCTTATCAAAAATGTATCATAGTTCTGATTTATTTTCTTATCGTAAGTTATAATACCCAGCCACCTGAACACTATGTCAAATCTATAAAGATCCTTTTCACAAACTTTAAGTGAGCAAAGCTGCTTGACCAGGTGTACATTTGTCTGTAACACACCCACTACAAGAGGAACTTGTAGTGGGGCGACTGTGGCTCAGGTGGTAGGAGTTCGTCCCATAACCGTTGGGTTGCCAGTTTGAACCCCTGCTCCATCCATCTTGGTCATTGTGTCCTTGGGCAAGACACTTCACCCGCCTTGTCTGCTGGTTGCGGTCATAATGCCCAGTGGCACCTTTGTGTACGGCAGCCTTGCTTCCGGCAGTGTGCCCCAGGGCAGCTGTGGCTACAATGTAGCTTACCGCCACTAGTGTGTGAATGTGTGTGTGAATGGGTGAATGACTGAATGTAGTGTGAAGTGCTTTGTGGTAGTAGTAGTAGTAGTAGTACAGTAGTAGTAATAGTTTTTTCGGTCATTTCATTCCTTTATACATTAAACAAAACATTTTCATTTTTCGTGTCCAACACGACCGAAAAGGTTTAGGCTAAAGTTAATACTTATTATGCCTAACCCAGTTTACATACTTCCACGAGAAAACAAACACAAATATTTATAATAAACCGTATCAAGTGTCATACAAAAAAGAAATAAGCAAGCATTTGGAATTGATTTTAACTTAAATAGCAATATTCCAATAGATTGGTATATATACATTTGTTTTATGTTAATTTATTTTCAAATAAATCATGTCATTTAAATTCATTGTATCCGTTATGTTTGGTCTGTGGAAGTCTTGTCACTAGTGTCTTACTTTATTCATCCTGAGTTTATATATTTTTGAATTGTAGTAGATTTATACATCTTTTTGAAAGCTTTGATTGTTTTGGACTGTTTTAACTGATCTTGTGGTCCTCTGACTGAAAAAGCGCTATACAAATGCAGACCATTTTACCATTAACTGCTGACTTACTCTTTACAAACTTGAACCTTGTGTTGATGTGATATCTTGTCTAATTTTAACGTCACAGAAAAAAGGTTATTTTGGATGAATAGACCTTTAGCTATCATTTCAAGGTATTTTAACACAGCTGCTCTTGTTTTGTTTGAATTCATACAGGTTCAGCTGAAGCTCTCCATCCCAGAGGGTTTTGCCACTTTATCTGCTAATGCAACTGGTTGTTATTTAAATGTAACCTCTGTATTTATCAGTTGATGGGCTTAAAATGGGACAGTGCAGAAACAATGACTACTCGTCGTTGAATGTAGGCTAATGATCTCTGTGGCTTTTATTTGGGGAAAGATCCAATTATTCTGCACAAAAATAGATAATTAAAACGTAATTAGAGCAAAATAACTTTTGCTAACTCATTTTCTTTGTCCAACCCCATTTGGAAAACGTGCCTCATTTGAAAAAAAAAAATGCTTTCTGAATTTTTTCCAGAATCTTTGTAAGACCATCTGTGCTCAGCTTATGCTAGTGGAGTTCCTATAATCATAAGTCATGCTAAAATTGTGTGGACTCAGTCTTTTTTTCTTTGCATTCATTTTGTTCTGAATGAATTCTTTGTAGCAATCAAAAATGAGCATATATTTTCACTATGCATGCTTGTTTAACTGCAAGGTTCACCAATATTTCACCTGGTGATTGGTTCACAAATTCATTTATATACCCCATAGGATAATATAAAGTAACAGAAATGCTCTTTTTAAAAGTTTGAAATTATCAATGAGTTCAGATGTTAGTTCATAATACATACATGCATCAGTGTAGATACTCTGGATTTTATGTTTTGAGATAGGTTTCACAGGACTGAAGTTGTTTTTTAAATGGCACACATGTCTTTATAGAATATTACTTTATATAGGGATCTTTGGAGACATGACCACAAGCCATGTGTACATTTTTATCAAAGAAGTGGCCTCTGTGAAGACTGTTGACATTGTCCCTTATGTTTATTGTCTGTAAAAATAGTCACTTGCCTGGAGCTAACTGACCAAATGAGGGTTGTTTATTTTTGTAAATGAACGCCCATGCTGTTTTGCACAAACCCACACTGCCGGCTCAGAGGACAGACTCACTTAGCTGTGACAAACAGGTACTTGGTAATTTTATGACCTGAGGTGCTGATGCAGCGGAGGAACAGTGGGGGCGTAGATGTGAAATGGGTTGAATTAGGACAAATTAATTGGAGTTGCGTTCGGACTTGTTAACTGCCAATGCTGATCATATCATCTAATTTTCTTCAAAGAAGTGTGCCTCTTTTAAACACAACTGCAGATACATAATGAAGAACATAATGTCAGACAGTTTTACCTATGAAGAACCACCTGTTCTTTTCCCCCCAGCAAGGTCCAGGAAGCTCCAAATGGAAGTTCTGCAGTGAAAACAAGCTTTCTTTATGCAGTATATTAATAGCAATTTAATTTTCTAGTTTTAAAAACATAAAGCTCTCTTACTTGTGTTACTTTGAAATATTGTAATAAAAAATGCTTCTAATATTTTTGCTAAAGTCACTAAAAGGAAACAAAAATTAATTCCCTACAATCAGAAGTATTTTTGGTGGCAGATGTCCTGTAGTCTTAAATATGTGGATGAAATCTATCATTAGAAACACTTCTGTCTACTCCCCCTTCTCTTTCTGTCCTAGTGAGTGGATTGTGGGTGCAGCGGGGCACTCAGTTGTTTTTAATGTGACGACACAGGTGGCAGCTGCAGCACTACCATCGGGCCGAGCAGACACCTGATGGAAAAATTTACCCATTTCTTTTTCCTTTTTTTTTTCTTACTGGAAAGCTCCTCTCTTCCTCTCTTTTTTCTTCGTGCATCGTTTTTCAATCATTTCTTCTCCCTTACTCCCACCTTTCACATCTCCAGTAGTGTGTCAGCCCACCTGGGCTGTCACACAGAACAAGATGAGAAATGGGAAAGCAGCTCATCAGCTGCACCAACTGACAGGAAAGTAGGTTTTTGTTTGTGTGTGTTTGTGTAGTTGAAGGTGTATCTATATTTATCAGGTCTGTATGTGAAAAAGTAATAATTGATATTTAAAGTTCACGCATAGCGGAGTGTTCTGTATGAGTATAAGCACATTTCTGCTTGAGCATATAGACATTGATCCAATGCAGCATGACTGAACTGCTTGGTTTCAGACTGTGTGGAAGGACAACGCCACTGTTGTATTAGATCACAAAAACTATGAAAACTTTTAAACAAAAAAATGTAAGCAACCAGATTACTGAAAAGATATTAAATTAAGAACAGGCACCTATTTATTGCAGAGACATCAATGCTTTACAAAGAATTGGGAACATTTAGGTCCCTATCACATGTGAAATCTTTATGTTAATATAGGTACATTTTCTTTCATTTTTTTCAACTCTTGTTTGCTTGTGTTGTTACTTGACAGTAAAGACCTACATTATTTTAGCAGTGGCCAGTATGTAAACATGGGTATGTGGAAATCTTGGCTCAGAGTTAATGCGCTCCTCAACATGTCACCCAGGCTTCAACATTTCCCGGCCTACTTGTATTTCCTACCCACATACTGACTCTGTGCCCTTGGCATTTCGGATGGAAGATAGCTTCTTTTCATCGCTGCAGAAGTTTTAGGATGAAGCCACTAAAATCCCTCAAGTTTTTCAGCCTCTCTTATCCACCTTATTGCTATTACCAATCATGATTTATGTAAACTGGATTCACAACTGCCAGACCAGCATCTCTACCTTCCTCACTGAGAATGTCTGTTCACATGCATAAGTAGATCCAAAGAGGACTGGAATCCTCTGAGCATGACTCCTCAGGTGTGGAAAGTTATCTTCTTCGATGGAGGAATAAAAGTCCAGCAGTGAGACTGACCTGAAGTGATCTGCCAGAAATGTGTCAGACTGCAGGTCAATGAGTTCCATCTGAACATCACTTGGAGCATTATCCACACACAGGGAAAAGAAACCATGCGCATTTCATTTTCAAGAGCTTTGAAATCTTGAAATCGCCTTGAAAACTCTGCATCCAGTGCTTCTAACATGGCAGTACTTGTGGAGGTGATTGGCTAATCGTGTGGCCTCCTTTAGTGTTGGCAAGTGGGTCAGAAGGTTGTCCTACACTTGGCTTGAAATAAGCTGCAACTTCCCCATGAAAGCCTTTGCTGCACTGTACATCTCATGCACAAAAAGGCACTTGCAATGCAGTTTAACATTTAGTTGGTTCATTAGTGCAGTCACATCCACAGCGAAACCGAAGTCTGCCACCAAATCTTAATCTTCTGTGTGATCTTCATCACACAGAAATTCTGAATCTACACAACACTTCCTGATGTATAATACAATGCAAAAATATCAATTTCTGAACTCTTTAAAAGGCCTATATTTTTCCCAGTCAAATTTAACAACCAGCTGTTGTCACACCTGCCAGATTGTCCCATTTCAGTCCTAACTTGCCCAAACATGCATTTACCTCTGTGAATAAGTCATTGCCGGTGGTTGTCCCTTTCATTCACTGCATGGCTGCCAGCTCTTCCTTTGAGTTGAAAGTCTGCAGTTATTCCACGTAAGAAGATGAGAACCTGGATGGTATCACGCACATCACAGCTCTCATCCAAAGCCAGAGAAAAAAAGTATGCAGCTCTGTTCTTCAGCTGAAGCTATAACTTCCCAGCGATGTCCTCAGCCCGCCTCGTCACGGTACGTCACGAGAGTGAGATGTTCTCAAACGCGTCCTTTTGTCTCTGTGCATATCAGTCCAACCGAGTCCAGTAAGCACTCCTTAATAAACTCTCCATCAGAAAATGCCTTCCTTTTCCTGGCGATTTTATGATACGAATGCTGCTTCACTGGTGGTGTGAAGTTTGGTAAAAAGTCCTTGTTGGGTTTGCAGTTTTGCTAGCAACGCATCCGACACCCTTGCGCACTGTTTTTCAGACAGATTTCTGTATTTATCCTCATGTTTGGTCTTATAGTGGCAATTCAAATTGTCTTTTAACACAGTTGTGTACCACAGATCAAGCACACAGCTTTACCTTTAATTTCTGTGAAGAAGTACTTGGCAGTCCATGTATTCTTAAAAACACGACATTCGTTATCAACTTTTCTTTTCTTAGCATGTGCTGACATCTTGAGGGTAACCTCGGTAACATCATTTGTTGCTGTTCACCATCACTCAAAGCTCGCATCACGCACATACGTCAATATAGGCATAGCGAAACAGTTTTCAAAATAAAAGCAGCATTATTGTATTGCATGCACAACAGATATGACAATGATCTATCTAGTTGTAATTTACGATTGGCCTAACACGTGCCGGACAGGTATGCACAAAGGGCCGGATGCGGCCCACGGGCCGTAATATGCCCAGGTCTGTGTTAGAGGATAATGGGCAGACTAATTCAAGGGTACAGTTCATACAGATTCACCAAAATTGGACAATAACAGGCTGGATAAACATTGCTTGGATCGATGATTCTCAATTTTAGCTCCAAATTTCAGATGATGGGGTCAGAACTTACTATAAAGAGCATGAAAGTATAGATCTTGTATCAGTGGTTCAGGCAAATTGTAATGGTAGTACTAACTGAGCACTGTATAAACACCACAGCCTCAGGATTGTTGATGACCAGGTCCGTTTATAACTTCAATGTGTACTGTGTTTTCTTTAACATGACGATGTGAGCCACTGTGCTCCAGTGGCCTCCACCAACATCAGATCTCTATCCAGGAGAGCCTACAAATCTATAGCACCTGAGTGCTTTGATATCATGTAACTGGACCAAAAAGTATTAGGAAGGTTTCTGACATCTTATTGAATTTATTTATTTACCATTAACAATAATGGTAGTTTTAAAGCAAACCCAGAAATAGCTAGGTGTACCTAACAAAATGGTTGGTGAGTATATATGGATTCATGCAATATATCTTGTAATATATCTTTTGGTACTTTGAGAATTTTGGTATGCTCACTTTTTTTCTTACCAAAAACCCGGAGGTTAGTAATTTGCGGTATGTTGGTAACTGTTTAAAAAAAACTTGTGTTGACAGTTTGAGGCTTTATAACAGATTCACATGCAGATTCATATGTACCAGTCAAGACACAAGAAGTTTAAAATATTTTCCTGGTTTCAGCGTGACAGGTGCTTTTGTTTTGTTTTTTAGTAGTTTTAGTTTGAAGCTGATTTCAGGGTTGACTCTTCACATTATCATGTTGCATACTGCACACAACATTTATGCACTGTTTGGTTGTAAATGTACACATCCACATAAAGAGGTTTGTGCTCACACATAAGCATCACAGATTCTACAGTTCCTGAGTTTCCCCACATGATGTATCAGCCTGACAGCCTGTACCGCACTGTCATAACTTCATTCTTCATTGTTTTCCCTGCTGTCAGTCCATAGATCTATCTTGTCAAACTGCCAAGCCTTTATACTTTATTGCTGTCTTTGATCTAATATTTTTAGATGCATTCATCAGATGCAAAATGGTGTATACAATGAAATTGATTAAATAAACGGGTATTAAGTTATATCTAAGAATAAATAGAAAAAACCCTTATTGTCATACAGCTGACTGATCAGACCTATGTACCAAATCATTCCTCTAAATATCATCAACCTAATGAGTCATTTGTGGATGTGATTTGGAATATAAAATACAGTCCGAGTTTCAATGCAGAGGCAGTATGCTAACATCATACAACATACTCTTCATTTCCAAATGAATAAATTAAGCAGCAGTGCAGACTCTTTATTGTTGTTCTGTCAAAATTTTGGGTTTGTTCAGCTGGGAGAGGTTTTCTCTCTACATCGGAAAAGTGTAAGCATAGTTTTGGAGAAGTTCAAAAACATTTTTTGCCAGAAGTCCATAGCAGATGTACTGAACATATTCAGCCTGAAGACACTTTGAGAATATAAACTTGCTGTCCTTCAGACAATCCTTGGGAAGATGGTGCATTTTTGTGACACTCTACGCTTGGAATAAAAAACCATGTTTACATTTTTTCTCCATCGTTGTTCGACAAGATGCCAATGCTAGACATGTTTATCACTGTAACAGGGAATAAAATGAGCAACATCCAGTCGTCAAAGTTGAAAAGTTGAGACGTTTCTGAGAATCGCAGTCAAATGATTTGTGTATACCACTAAAGAATTCAGGGAATTTAAGATTCATTGTGAGAGGGTTGGGCTTTAAAGAAAAACAATACCACAGTTACAGCCATGTTGGTGGGGCTAATAGAAAATAGCTCCCACAGTGGTACCCTTATTAAGGTGAAATAACCTCAGGCCTCCTGCCAGATCTCGAGTAGATCAAAGAAATGTCAAACCATGGAAATGGAAAGAGTCCAGCTCACAGTGTGGCTTTTTTCATCATGACACCTGCTAAAGCAGTATTCTTTTACACAGCATAACTCAAGAACTTGGTGTTCTAGTTTTGTGTAAACAAATTTTATTCATTTGTTGTCCAATTCAAACTAATATCAATAAAAAAAAGAAACACTCCAAAATGCACAAGAGTGTTGTGGAGATTGATAATGACTATCAGTGACAGTGAAAGAAATGATTTAGGCTTTCAAAAAAGGTGCGGATAGATCACAGCTTTTGCAATAATTAGACAACTACAGCGGGTGCCATGTTAACACAGGAGGAGCTGCCAGGGGCAGCAATCCATCCAGATACTATGCAGCTGAAGTGCACAGAAAGTGAGGTTTAGCCTCATTAACTGGTATGGAGCTAAAAATCACTTGGATGCAATTCAGGTAAAGCACCCTTGTGTTTGTTAACTAAATCATTTAACATGATTCTCTTTTTAATTTGGACAGGAAAACCATATTAGGTCAAATCACCAGCAGCCACTACATAAATATAACTCAAGGCACAAAAAAAGAGTTATACAAGTAGTTTTGAAAAGATATATCTACTATATGCGATGTTATCAACTGTTGCCAATGTAGTCAGTTTTTGTCTAAACTTTTACACGTTCTTGTGTTTAATTTTCATTGTTATACATTTGTAAGACATTCATACAATTTTGAGCACCTAAACAAATTATCAATTAAACATTACACTCAAGGATCACATGAGAAGAGATTAAATTTCAATTAAATTTTCAATACAATTCAAACTTTATTGACAGACTTTAAGTCAATAGTTAAAAAACAACACAACTTGTAAACCATTATAAAAACTATAAAATATTTTATGTATGAAACTATATAATATATTTTATTCCAACTTTATGGGCAACTGTTTGTTCACGAAGGTCTTGGTCTTCCGTTAATCTCACTGGGTAAGAGCCTGGACACATCCTGAAAATATCTGAAGTCCAACACAAAGACACACAAGACAACAGTCTATGCACACTCATATTTATTCCTATAGGCCATTTACAATCACCAATTAAAACTTTGAACTTTAAATGGATATTAAGGAAAACCAAGGGGGGAAAAAATATGAGAATGAAACAAATTTGAGTCCATACAAGGAAGTTTTTTTCTAGGAGAGGGAAGTGCTGACTATTACACCACCCTCTTGCCACATGTGTTGACATGTTTGGGTAAATTATCATCGAAAAAGATGTTCCATATACAGTTTAGTCCAAAATAATTCATACCCTTGGCAGAGTTTGATTTAAGAATATTTTCATTCAACCAAAACATTATTTTCTGTTAGGAAATAAGAACGGCATCTCTCAAAAGATAATGAATCCATGTAAAAGGAGTGTTCATTTTGAAAATGGCAAAATCATCTATGCAAATCGCTTTCCTAATAATCAGTGGAAAAATCTTGTCATTATAGCAGTCAAACTCTTCTTTACATTTGGTGACCAGCTGTTTTGCATGTCTGTGCTCTGATCATTTATCTTTGGTGATAAGCATTAACTCTTTGGTTCCCCCCACATATTTTTTATATCAGATTTGAGTCTTGCTGCACCTCTCCAAAATGTCATTATGTCCAGTCAGAAGAAACATGTTGCCAAATTTCAAAAATGGCTTTAAACCTAAATCTCTCAAGGGTAATAATATTGGGCTTAGCTGTATCTCTGGAATACAGCTCCATTTTCTTTGTTGGATTCCTTGCGGACAGAAACTGATGTCAGATTCCTTTTTTCTCTGTCCACCTTGTAGCTGTCATGCCCTATAGTGATGCTAACGCTGTCACACTTTCTGTCTCTCTACTTTTCTCTCTTCATCCTGGTCTCTAGCTTTCTAATTATCTCTTTCTTTCATCTTGTGTAACTTTGGTTCTGCGCTGTCACCTTTTACTCTCACTTCGCTCTGCAGTTCCCATCATCTGTCAAGCTATCCTCTTCTTCTTTGTTGTTTTACCCCCATTCAATCCCCTCACCTTTATTCTTTGACCTGCTCTTCTCTCCTTATTATGTTATTTGCTTTTTTCTCAATCTCACACCCCTTTTCCTATCACTTTTTCCCCATCTATTTATACATCCTTTGTTTTTTGTGTTTCTTTCCTTAGCTCCTATAATTTCTTCCTCCTGCTGTTGTTTCCCTTTATCCCCTCCCATTTCTGTTTCTGATCTGTCACCTGTTCACATACTTTACCTTTTCCATCCCACTCCCCTTTCTTAAAGTTTTGGATGTTATTCCTCTAGCTTGTGGTTAACAGGTCTTTCTTCCACGATTAGGCACATGCGTTCTGAGTGACGGGGCATTTGGAGGAGGTGGTTGATGAGCTTTGCCAGACTCTCAGCATACATGTCCAACAGAGCTGCTCAAGAAACCTCATTGGGCCTCCTGGCCACAGCATGGTACTGACTTTGATACTGGCCAGTCTGTGTTTTTCATTCTCGGTGGAATTTTAAAGGCCCGGGGCAGCACACTATTCCACTGCCACAATCATAAAAAGTGACTGAGAATTTCTCATCAGACTCTTGTTCAGCAAATCTAAATCTTGGCTGTGATCACATTTGAAGCCTTTGCACAGATGTGTATTGGCAAGGTTCCGATCCTAGCAGAGATCCTGATGTTACTCATGCATTTTATCAGTGAAAAATATCACGCAACATGTAATACTCTATCAACCCGACTGACCACTAAGTTGGATATAATTATTGTTAACAGAGGGTACATGACGTATGATAGAAACATAAATCAAAGATTAAACTAATCTAGACTTTTTAAGGTATTTTCATTCCTTCTCAATGCTAATATTATGTTGAGTTTGTAAAATTAAGCTGCCCTAATTGTTGTTGGCTCCTCAAAATATCCTTGTAGACATTCTGCAATAATTTGCATAATGAGTATACAGAATTGGTTGTGCTGTCACCAAGTTCTTGGGGGAGGGTTTTGTTACATAATAAAAAGGAATTTTAAGACACAAATGAGAAACATATTATGTCTTTGCATGTACCAAATAGAAGCATATGGGTATTGTAATGTCTTGGATTGTGCGGTTAGCAGTTAAGCACATACTGTTTTGCATATCAGCACATCCATCAACAACGTCCACGATGTGACATCCTGCCTTCTGAGTGACAGTTTGCTGCTGTGTGGGCTGCATTGACTGCTCCTTTCATGTTTTCAGTCTTTCTTCATTACTTTGGACCCAGCCCCACCCAAACTGCCATCAGCATATCTCCAAGAGGGGGCTATCCATTCCATCACCTACCCCCACCCTTCCCCTGCCTTCTGTTTTGATCTTCAGTTTGCAGTAGCATGTCCTGTGTCTCTCTATGTCAAATTCAGTGTAGCTGTCATTGTTAACTTGTGCACTGCTGAACAAAGCTCAAATTGGGGCGGGTCTGTTTTGGAGTTTATGTTCATTATAAAATGAAATAAAGAATGTAAATCAAGTTTTTTTTTAAGTTTGGCCAAATTTATCTGAGGCATTATGAATGCACTTAGAAGAAAATCTGCACATATTTAGATCTATTAGTGTTAGAAATAGGTTGAGCAAACAAAACAAAAAACACATCAAACTCTAAAAGACTAGAGCTGTTTGTGAAACGCAGTTGGGTTGAAATATTTACGGTTTGCTGAAAGCTGGTGTTAATGTTGAGGCAAAAGTTTATGGTCAAATTAGGGTAGAATAGAAAATGTAAATGAAGGGCTATATATTAGGTTCTGTGTGCGCTTCCAAACAAATGGCACCTCTTTTTTCTTAGGCAGTTCAGCCACATTTAACTGCAGCTTTTTATTCCTGGATTTAGAGGATAATCCTACCATGTTTATGTTTGTTAGTGTAAATCAAAGGTTGGTCAGAAAGTGTCAGATTTTCAAAGACTAAAGCTGTTTTTGACAAGCAGATGGGTTAAATGTTTCCAGTCTCTTAAAAGTAGTTGATAATTCAGATGCAGAAGAATTTCACAAAACACATATTACATCCTTTCTTCCAGTCCACCCAGCCTGATGTTTTGATAGTCTGTTAAGGATTATAGTTATAGGATTTATTTGTATGCAATAAAAGTCTACTTCTCTTATTCATTTAAAAATATTATCCCGGATGTGATTCCCCACTCATACAATGAGATGTAGTCTTACAGTTTTTAGGATTGCCTTGGTTCTTTGTTCGTGAGAATCATGGAAATTGGCTCTGGAGAACCATTAGTCCTCTTTGTCCTTTGTTATTTTTGTGGCTGCTGTGTTTGTGGGGGAAGGCACAGTTTGATGCATAATTAGGTACACAATGCAGACAATTGCTATAATTAATGTGTTTGTTTAAGTTGGGAAATATTTAGAGCTTTTTGCTTTTTAAATCCAGCTGCCAGATGGAACAGATAGTGACCACAAAAGGAAATTAAGCAAATACTATGTGTTAGTCAGAATTTACAATAGTTTTTGTTTGTGACCATCTGAAATATAAAAATGTAAAAAAATATTGTGTACTTCATTTGATACAATTCTGTTCATTTATAGTAATAATGACTATAAAAAAATTTATTGCGTTAGATTGTTTTTCCTCACATAATGTAACTTTGGTGCTATGCACTGTTTCGAGGCAGGGCTATAAACTGTGTTGGTAAATAGTTGGGAAAGACAGGGTATACAGTGCTGACAAGGATGGAAGACTACAACAAAGTCTATATTAAGAGACTGAAGGAATGAATGATGCCGCTAAAGGCTCTACAACAGAGATTCACTTCCTAAGCCAGTGGTTCGCAAACTATTTCTGCTGGGCCCCCCTTTGGTTTATAAGAAAATGTTCACGCCCCTCTCCGGTGTAATTATTACTTTTTTAAAATTAATTTATAATTAAAAAAAATCATACGTTTTATTGTGTAGTATTAAATTACATTGCTTTCAATACATTTTTAATGCCTCTGTGCACAATTGTTTTAAAACATAAAGAACTCTGAGAGGGGAAAAAACTATTGAAACTGTTGTTCTACAAAACTGAGGTCTTCAATCATAACTTTTCAGTAACTGGTGTAAGCCTACTGTAATGTCACTTTATCTCCCAGGTGGAGGTGTGCGTTTGTGCCCTACGTCACTGAATTTGAGTCATTGAACATTGCTTTCAGAAATATGCCACTATATGAACGTTTCCTTAAAAACTTGTTACAATAAAAGACCCTGGAGGCACCTTCCAACATGACAGTTAGCGGGACGGCTGTATCTCGGAGCCCATTTTCTCGCACAGTACCGCAAATATCGGGGCTTTGACAGGTTGTGTTTTGATGTAGCTGACTGTGCCGAAAACATCGATCATTACTACATTCATCATTCATTTCATACACCAATGAGTCGCGGTGTAATGCAGCACGTGCACTGCATTACTAGGGGAGACGCGCTTCATGAACGCCTGCAGCCCTAGTTTCCCAGCCATGAGGCACATTTCCACTATCGGAACCTCAGGGTAAGCTGCCTGTACCTTCCCGATATGCGTGTCTCTAGTACTCCAGGCCGAGCCGACAGGACCGTTTTCAGGGCCCTTTTAGGAACCAACGGAGTTCCGGATCTGGGGGTGTGTAGTCGGAATGGCCCGAAGAGTCGCTCAGCGGGAGCTGTGGTTAACTCCCGCTAATTGGTTGTAATTCAAAGGGAAATGAGCAGACAACCAGCTTTGTAAAAATAAAGATAGTTGCTGGCGAGGCAACAAAGATAACGCAGCAACCATCCCTGCTTCTTCCATTGTCGATCATTGTTATTTCTGCTGCTCTGGGTGCCTTTTCGCGCTGATCAGTGATGCTGCTCTTTGCTGAAACAGTCGTGATATGCGGCTGTCTAGCTTATTCCTTAAACAGCAGATTGTGTATGGAGACACAGTGGCTGAGAGGAGCGGGCTGACAGATTACCCCATCAGAAAAAGATCTGGTTAAATTACCCTGAAGTTCCGATAGTGGAAATGCACCTATAGTCTTTGCCCCATCTGTGCAGATGTGTACAAAGTCCCTATCTGTCCAAGGACATTGCATAAATGTGCATATTAGACAGAGAAATAACCCATAGTTAGTTGACTTCTGTTATGAATCATAGATGGAACCATTTCCATAGTGCAGGAAAGTATGTAATCCTCTGCAGTTGTGTGTTGTTTTTCACACTGTGCCACTTTGTACAAAACTTTTTATGAGCTCAGTTGAGCTTTAGTTGTAACAAAATTAAAGGCAATATATGCTTTGTCACATTTTCTACTCTTTGGCTTGGAAGGAAGCTGGTTTAGAAGCTTATTTGGCGATGTTTTATCTAATGCTTTGCTTTTGTGTGGGAGCCTTGTCAAAAACCTGTCAGTTATATTAGCTTTTACATTTTATCCATTCATATTGCCCCCCCCCCCCCCACACACACACACACACATTGTGGTAACCACTGTCCTAAGCAGTTCATGTAGGCATTCTGGGGCCTTGAAATGGCAAACCCAGGCTTAGTTTCACCTTCTGTTTCATTGTATTTGGATGATTTATCCTGTTAACTGCACTCAGAGACTCTTCGGAGCACAGTATGTCTGTGAAAAGTCAATTTTTCAACTCAGAATAACCTGGAAAATGCCAGGTAAACCATTCTGGGATTCTACTAGAACTGAAATCTTGTTCCTCAGCTTTATGTATCACCAACTTTTATCTTTCACCTACATTGTAAATGTACTCTAAAGCTTTATGTAGCAGGAAGTGTTGTGGTAGAACATTTGCTCTATGATGTACTTAAATAGGTTAATAAATTTTTGTCTACACTATACCCCAAGTTGTTTTTTTTCTCTTTTTTTTGTTTCCATTGAGGATTGCTGTGGTCATACATAGTTCACTTTTCCCAGAAATCATGAATATCCACTCACCAAATTGGAATTTAGCGTAGGGTAAAGTGCTTTGCAAAAGCATTCATATCCCCTCTTTTATATTTTGTCACATACCAGCCACAAACTTAAATGTATGTTGTTGGGATTTTATGTAATGGAACATAACTGTAATGCTTACTTTTGAAGATAAATAATTGTAAATGATTTTCAAAACCTTACGTATATAAATCTGAAAAGTGTGGTGTCCCCTTGCATTCAGACCCCTTTATTCTGACACCCTTAAATAAAATTCAGTTCAGGCAATTGCCTTGAAAAGTCATCTAGTTATTAAATAGAGTCCACCTGGGTGTAATTTAATCTCAGTATAATAAATAATTTTTTCTGTGAAGGCCTCTGTGGTTGGTTACCACACCAACCAAACCATAGATAAAAGTGTAAAGAAGTTTAAAGTTGGGTTAGTTATAGAACAATATTCCAAGCTTTTGCCAGTAGACAAAACACTTTTCAGTTCTTCAGAATAAAATAAAAACATTCTCTATTGACCTACAGTGTAGAAACTCAGGTGTCACGGCAGCAAGTCAAATTATCAGGAAATGGCAAGAGTATAACTGAACTTCAAACCCGCAAAGACATGGCCATCCATTTAAACTGATAGGCTAGGTAAGGATAACATTATTCAAAAAGCCAAAAGGCTCATGGTAACTCTGGAGGCGCCGCAAAGGAAAACTATTAGTTACACACTCTACAAATTTGGCCTTAATGGAAGACAACTATAAATGCCATGTCCCATTGCATTTTAGTACAAACTATTTAGGAGACACTGAAAACAATTTGAAGATGTTGCTTTAGTCAGATGAGACCAAAACTGAATTTTCTGGCCTTATTAACATTGCACAATACTTACACATGGTGGTGACTGCTTCATGTCATGGCAACACTTTACTTAATTCAAAAAAAGGGAAGGTGGTCATAATCCAACTGGGAACCTGTGACAAGACTGATGTTCACAGACTATTTCCATTCTGACTGACCTTGAGATACTTTGAAGAGTAAATGGGCAGAAATGTCAGTTTCTATATGGACAGAGCTGGTAAAGAGGTAAGTCAATTTCTGCGCCAAGTTGTGATTTATTTTTAAAAATGTGATGGAAATTTGTGCGTCACATTTAAACATACTAAGAGACTTGCTCACATTTCAAACACGGAGGACACTGGCAGCGCAGCTGGTGAGATGGAAAAACTGTGAATTTAACCCACATTTTCATACTCGTAGAGCCTGTCACACACACGAACACACAATCAACAGTCAACCCCCATCCCCGTCTCTGACCTGAGAATAAAAATCTGAATGTTTTTACTTTAAATGTCCTGTTCTGTTGGGAGGTGCTCAGAAATCGTGTCTCAGTACCAAGTAGCAGCCCAACAGATTTACATTCACAAGTTGAGCATTACGGCATTTGCTGCAATACTCAACTTGATATATGTGTAAGGAATCTTTTTTAGAATTTACTGTGTTTTTTTAAAGATATTATGGACACTGGGACAGCAAATAAAGGGGAACAAAGAAAGAAAATGAAGAGATATAGGAAAACAAAGTTAAGAGGGAAGATGGTAAGTTGAAGATACAAGAGGGGAAGGGGAGATGAGAGAGATGAAATGAGAATCTGAATGAAAATATGTTGCATTGAAGAATTATATTACAGTATGTTCATATGTACGTCTTCAGATTATATAGCAATTGCACTTATTGGTGATGAGTAGAAATATAAATACTGCAGTGACACTCATGTATAATGCTGCACAATGGATGCTCTGGCGCTGATTGAAGATCAGCCAAAGGCAGCATCTGGATGGGGGAAGTTTTAAGAGATTTCATACTTTATATTTATTGTTATTTGTTTTATCACTTGTGCTGCTGCTTTTATTTTTTATTTGTATCTCTTTACTCGTGTTGTTAAACATTTTCTTATTGCTAACTATAATTTTGTCTGTTATTATGAAGCACTTTGGTTGCTTGTTGGCTGTGTAAAGCTCTGTATAGATAAACATTGATTGATTGATTGATTGAAATACAAAGTTTTTTCGTGCATATATGTCACCCATAAACACATTACAGTCTATGTGGAATTGTACTATCTCTGCCTCTCGGTTGCCATGGTTACCCATGAAACACCCAGTATCAGCCTGCTTAAATCTATGCAGAATATTCAGTAGGCACTTTGCATTGACCATTTATGGCAGAAAGTGGGTGTGTAGTGGGTGGGATATGATCCAATATCACTTGAGCACATTTCTAGGGAGAGTGTGATTTATAAAGCGGAAATTGTGTGCAGCTGTGCTTACTCAAAGTTTTATAGATCTGGGGTCTCATTTATAAAACTTTGCGTAGAATCATTACTAAAACCGTACTTAAGCTCAGCAACTTTTTTTTACTTACGCCTGCCTAGTAAGTTTCGGATCTATCAAACTTGGAGTACGCACAGCTGCACGCACTTTCCGCTTGATAAATCCAACTCTCCCTAGAAATGTGCGCAGGTGTTTTTGGATCTTATCCCGCCTCCTACACACCCACTTTCTCCCATGAACGGTCCATGCAAAGTATCTAGTGAATATTCTGCATAGACTTAAGCCAGATAATATAGGGCATTTCACAGGTAACCGTGGCAACCGAGAAGCGGAGAAAGTAATTCCACAGAGACAGCTGCAGTCTCAGAGGCACGGTAAACTGTTTTATTTCAATCAATCACTCAATCAGCGGTTTACTCAGCCAAAGACAGCCAAAGTGCTTCACATTAAAAGACAAAAATACAGTTGCAAAAAGAAAATGTGTGACAAGAAGAGAGTAAAAAGATTTAAAAATGTAATAATAAAAGCAGCACAAGCAAATAAAAAGGACAAGAACAATAAAGTTTCAATTAGGCCTATATGATTACTTCTTGTAGCAACACTAAGACTGGGATTTATTAAACCAAATAAAACTAGATATTTAAAGCATGACAGAAAAGGTGCGTTTTAAGTCTAGGTTTTTAATAAGTATAATCCTTGCAAAATATTGATTTGAGGTCACAAACAAACGGAACAGCTGCAAGTGACACAGCCTTGATGCAGCAGCGTTCCTGATATAAATAAGAAGAGCGGGGGACGGGGTACACGGTTCCAGTAGATCTAACACCGGGTCCAGTTCAGCACATGGATCTAATAAGACTGCTTTAAGGAATCTACACCGGGTCCCCCATCCGGATGCTTCCAGTGGCGTGATCTTTAATGAGCGCCAGCATCCATTGTGCATCATTATGCAGGGGACGCTGCAGTATTCCTACTTCACACAATTAATTCACCAATAAGTGCAATTTCTATATAATCATATAATCATTCAGATTCTCATTTTTATCCTCAGTTCAGAGACGAGATGGGGGGGTGACTGCTGGTTGTTTGTCTGTGTGCGCAAAGCTCTACAAGTTTGAAATTGTGGCTTTCATTTTTGCCATCACTCCTGCTGCGCTGTCAGTGTCCTCTGTGTCCACAAAGTGCGTAAGCAAGGTCCTTAGTGTGTTTAAAGTTGCGCACATTTTTCAGTCACGTTTTTTTCTATAAGTCCCAGACTTTGCGTAGAAAGTTGCTTACGTGGTTTTCAGACCCCGTTTTGTGCGTAAGCAAGCTTTATAAATGAGACCCCTGAAACTTTGTGTAAGTTAAACATTTTTGATGGGCTTAAATACGGTTTTAGTCAGGATTCTACGCAAAATTTTATGAATGAAACTACTTTGCATTGGTCTGTCACATAAAATCCCCCCAAAAAACATCCATGTTTGTGGTTGTAATGCAACAAAACATACAAAAATTAAAGCGATGTGACTAGTTTCACAAGACTGATTTTCCAGTGTTTCCGTCTTTCAAAGATTTACATTAGCTATAAGGTCACATAATGTGTTGACATCAGAGAAGATAAATGATTGACGATAACAAACTCTTACTTTTCTAATTTCAGTGGGAAACGTTTGGTTTTTAAACTTTATTTTGTAAAGGGGTTTAACTGGATTTGACTCAGCTTTTCATTGCCTTATTTTTTAAAGTTGATCCAAGTTGAGCTGGCCACAAGTTGCAGTTCAATGTAAACATAGATCATAATGACAGCAAATGTTATACAAGGGAGGTTTTTAAGTAGCTATTTAATGCAAACTTGTCTGTGGCCTCATTGCTGTATTCTTCACGACCCAATAAATGAGAGAGAGAGAGGAGCCCCATCAATACTCTGATTTACCTTGGTCTAGGTGTGTATGTGTATGTGTAAGTGTGTGTGTGTGTTTGTGTGTATTACTAGGACCATGTGTGAGACAGAGTTACTCTCCAGAGTGTTTGCACACAAACACACACTGACAGCCTGGTTGCCGCAGAGCGTGTACTTGAGAAAGGACACCTGAGTTTTTAAATCAGTCTTGTTCTCTTTTTTTCTCCACAGTTTGCTGTTCGCTCTAGTTTTATAGTCCTGTTTCTTTATCTGTCTTTTAATCTTTCTCTCTAGTCCCTCCTTTTTTAACTCCTGTGTTTTTACCTGTTTTTCTTCGGTTCCCTGTGTTTTTGTGTATTTCTCCTTTTGCTCGACCTTTACCTGTTGTAGCTGTGTATTTTGCACCCCAATGCACTCAAATTTAACCATCTAGCTTTTATTTGATCATCCATCGAAGATGATTCATGGTGTCATTTTCAGATGGACCAGAAATGTCCCTTTGATACACAACATATGTTTCCTCAATCAGCCTTTAATGCTGTCTCTGGTAATTGTTTTCTTCAAAGGCATCTGCCAACTTCTATCTCACTATTCGTGCCTTACCTTCTGTTGTTTTCTCAGATGTCTATGGGTGGACAAACACTACAGTCTTTTTTTTCATAGGATTAGCGATTTAGCCCTAATTAAGCCGCCCCACATACATTGACAAGTCCATGGTAGATATTCAACGCCGTAGCAATTCCCCCATGTTTTCTTCGCAGCGCCCCATGTTGAAAATTTGGCTGGTGTGGTAATTCTCACTCCTCTTAATTAGATCAAGGAATGTGTGAGATGTGTTGTACTGTTTATCCACCCATTAGAGCCCATTAGAAAGTAGGGATGCACTCCCCAAGCTCTTTAAGTAAGCTGTATGGACAACGACACTGTTTGATGTTTTGGCAGAGTGTTGCATGAAAGCATATTGCAGCTTCGCTGCTAGGGTGCAGATTTCTAAGCTTCAGTTCACAATTTTATTTATTTGAAGCTAATGAGGACGTCAATTAGCGTTTCTTTATACTGAAGATGTAGTATAATGTATGTGACAGACATACAAAATAAAGGTTCAAAGGTTTTACCAAGGAAAGGACAAACTCCTTTTTAAAATGACACACAGTGTTTTATGTGTATTTATTCCAGCAAGTCAAGGTCTTTTTTGGACAGTTCAGAAATGTGCAGTTTTTTATTATGAATGGCACAATCAATCAATCAAACCCCTCACAGTTTACTTTTTTTTTAAAGTCCTGCAAACTGAGGATCTATATCATTAGAGCTCATCCTAGTTCACATTTCTTTCATCTTGAAGATTATCCTAAAACGGGGGTCAGCAACCTTTTTAGTTCAAAGAGCCACTTTTTCTACCACCGCTACAAAATAAAATGTCTAGAGCCGCAAAAAAAGAGAGTTTATAACTATGTACTAAATAAATTGTTGTGTATTTTGAAATTTACAGAAATGTAAACTAAAATGTATTTCTTTTTTTAGATTTTAGAAAAAAATGAATCATCTAACTTTTACAACAGGAAAAAATCTATTTTGTCAAATGAAGCCGGCTAAGTGAGCCCTTTCCATAGAAATGGAGAATTAGGAAAGATGGGTAACCTTAACTTGAAATTTACAGCACATTGCTTGAAGCTAAGAAACATTAAATCACTTTAAAAGCCTTATATGTTTGGTGTTCTTATGTTGCAAATATTCAATCCAGATATTTCATAAAAACATAAACTGCTAACAGGACCCTTTCTTGTTATCTTTTTAAAAAAAATCAATTTTATTTGGTTTTATAAGAGCCACAGTGGAGGGGCCAGTGAGCCACAGGTTGCAGACCCCTGTTCTAGAATATGTTCATGTTTGCCTCATCTTGTTCTTCAAACAGCAGTTTGAATAAGGGCTAGAAATAGCACATCAGAGCAATAATTTTGAAGTCTGTTGAGAGAAAATGTGCCTACTACATATTTCTATAATTAGCTTTACATTTACTTTTATTGCAAATATTTTCTAATCATTTTATCTGTCTCAATACATCTTAAATATGTATACAGTATGGAAAAAAAATTTTTTTTAAGGTCCAGTCCTCCATTCATTTGTTCTGTGGAAGAAGCTCAATTGAGCTGCTTGCATTTAGAATGTCTTCCTTTTATTCATGGGTCATATATTACGACCGTGTTTAAGAGTTGAATTACAGCAGATGAGGCTCCAATCCGTCTATCAGTCTCTGATTTCAGACTTCCATCACTGGTATAAAATAAAGAAGCCATCAAAATATTTGAACTCCTACGCTTTAAGCGACTGACATCCGACAGTGAGGGAGCAACCCACCTTTTTTCAGTTGAGAACAGGGTCTCAGAAGAGCCCTGCCCTAGTAAACATTGACTAACATAACGTACTGTAGCTAGACTTTGTGCCAAGAACAGGGACCCAGCTCCTATTTTGGTGACACAAGGACTGAATTGATTTTGAAAGGCATCTCTGGCCACCTATACTGCCACAGCAAACACCCCACAAAATGCTTTGGGGAACATGACAGTGAGCATTCTCCATACATGTGGATGGAAAAACACCTGTGATCCCCTTAGCAACTCACCAAGGGTGAGCCACATCACTAATTTGATCTTTTTAAGTTTTAGATGTTATCTGAAGATAATGACATATTTGAATAAATCAGATACCCTATTTTGTCTTTCTAAAATAGATGAACTGTGGTTCAATTATGTTGTGAGCACTGTGAGCAGTGGTTCTCAAACGTTTTATAAATACCAATTCTGTAATTGCCAAGCTTTACAAGTGACACTATACTGGCAGACATATTAAAACAGTAGTACAACAGAACTTATAAAATGAAGAATAAACAAATGTTCTTATCCCGAAAGTGTGAATTTAGAAAAAGTGAGAAGTTCAAAAGTTAGTCTCTGACCTGACCTTAAAATCAAATACAGCTGCCCAGTAAAAAACACACACGAACAGTGCAATGCAATCACATTTGGTAAACACGTGGCTTTGGTGGTTGAAGAAAAGATATTAGCTTGCATTTCTAACAGTCTTTGATTGGTCACCTAAACTTTTTAAAGCTTTATACCCTGCTAGTAATTTATACAAAAATCTCTACCAGTACCGGTGGTAAGTTTACCACATTTTGGAGAACATGGAACCAAAGCATCAGCATAACACAGTAAAAGTACTTTCTTTAGATAATTTGCCCAGTTGCACTCACAAAGTAAAAATTTTTTGCCTAAAAGGAACAAATGAGTACTTTTTTTTTGCGGTAACTTTGTTCCAACCAGCTCTCCTCTGTTTGCAGGTTGACAGTTTAAGCACATGTGCAGCTGGTAGAAGTAGCAGGACAGTTGTTATAGTCCATGCATTCAGCTAGCTGTGTGCTGACTAATTGCATTTCTGCTGACATGCTCAACACTGCGTTTCATTTTATATTAAGTTGCAAGCCGGGACATGCCGAAATGCGATGAGAGCACACGGGCATCATGTTGCACTCGCGCACACCGGGAGCCAATATACATTCCACAGACACATGCTCATGCATATGTACGCAGCACACAGTAAAAAAAAGAAAAGGAAAGAAAACACACACACACGTACACACACAGAACCATTGTGTTAGAAAATGTCAAATCCGCTCACTTTCCCTCGAGGTTCAGTGTCAGATGAGATTTTGTTTCTTTGCTGAACACTGCACAGTTGGTCCCGGCGTGATTTCGGCTGCATGTGTGTGAGATTGAGAGCTACAGAGAGAAGAGGGGCAGTGATGAGATATGTTGCATAAGGGGGTGCAGTGGAGTGTGAAAAAGAACAGGTGGCTCCTTTTTCTGCCATCTAGCTTTATGTGCCATCTTCCCTATTGTGTCTGCGTGCGTGTGTGTGTATGTGATAAAGAGTGAGAGCCCGTGTCCTTGTGAGTTAGGATTTAAACATACCATAATAACATATCTCCATAAATGTGCTGCCTTGTTCTGCTGCTCTTTGAACGTGTATGTTTGCTCTTTGAAGAGCTACGGTTCGTTTAGAAACAATTAGATGAGACTACAGAGACCCAAAGAGATGGTTCTCCAAATGTCATCCAATTAACAACCTTTCGCAAACACCGGACAGAACTCTCTCATGTTGCCTGTCTCTTCATTTTTCTCTGTCTGTGTTTTGTTCTCAAATAATCCCTACTCTCTCGAGGGAGACATGTTCGGTGACTAACATTTGAGAAATGGCAGGTTGTGTCACACACTCGCTGACAAAAAGAGCAGAGTGAGTTGTTCTCAGTGAAGCCTCTCTGATATCTGTCTTTTTTCCATCTTCCTCTCTCAGATCAGCCTGCCAGGCCGGTGGTCAGGACTCGGCAGCAGCAACTACAACCTGGCTCCAAGGGAGCGAAGGGTGGTGCGGGGAGCATCAGTGGCACAAGGAGGGGACCACTATAACCAACACCACCCTTACCACTGCTGGCCCACTGCTGCTCCAGAGCGCCACACTGCCAAGGAGGAGCGCCACCATCACCAGGGAGCTGGTAACGCTGCTGTTAATCTGACTTCTGGCTCCTCCAACCCGCCCTTGGCCCAGACCTCACCCACCACACCAGCCCAGCCCAGTACATATCAGTCCCCTGGGTCCAGCTCAGCTTCACCTCCCATCTTCATGCAGCCTGAGAGGGTTTCCTCCTCCTCTGAGTCCTTAACTCCAGGAGGAGTTACCCCTCTGTCCGGAGGGGTAAAGAGAGGAGGCGGGGATCACCATCCTCTAAGCCTCATCCCTCGTGCAGTCGGGGCCAGTGCTTCTTCAAGCCTTCACAGTCTCGCAAGCAGGGGGAGCTCCACACAGAACATCTCATCATCAGACCGGGCTTCACCGACACCTCCTACACCTTCGTCAGTGTCCTCCTCTTCCTCCTCCTCCCCATTCACCGGCCGTTTAGGACAACCACCTCGCGGCCCTCTGTCTCTGCATAGCTACAGTCGGAAAAACGTCTTCCTCCAGCATTCCCTGCACACGGCCGAACTGCAAGCCCTCACGCAGAGAGACAGTTGATGCCAAAAAATCCATCCAAGCCATAAGCAGCCATATCATCAACTTAAGTTATTATAAGGGTGATTGTTTGGGAGAAAACACTGCTGCTACTTCTGTTATACTTGCGCCAAACTCACCCATAAAAGAAGAAGAAAATAAAAACAATCCCCCCCATCCTTCATCACCTGCGCTTACAATCACTCTCCAATCCAGACCAGCCCTTCATTCACTTGTTTAGAAATTTGCTTGATTTTACACGCGCACACACACATCAGGCGGTGAGATTGAAAAAAGGCACTCACCCGTCTATCATTGCTCCCACGTTGTGTCATGCTGACAGTTCAGATGAGCTTACGCCCACAGACACACAAACTCCACACAAACACAGTCACCCACAGTCAAACACACACTTTGACACAAAGACGTCGCCTGTGATATCTCTGCTCGGCCATCTGCACCAACAGCACGGCGGTAAAACTGAATGAAAAGACGAGGTGTCTGCATTGTTAAAGCTCAGTCCATTATTTGACTGCTTTTAACAGTGAACCCATTTGCTGCTGAAGAACTTTTGGACCTGACTGTGATTTGAGCTCGTGATCATGTTTTCTCAGACTGCCAAATCTCACATCGAATCAATTCCTCATTCCACACGGGTCCAGATAAAGGTACTTCAATCCTTGTAATACTGCATGCTTTTTTAACATTTTTGTGAGAAAAAAACCACAGCTGGGCATTTATTACTGCTGCAACTTAAAACTCATTACAACATAAAGTTTCAGTATGATCTTTCATGTCAGTGTTTTTAAAAGGGATTCAGATCAGTCAAAACTTCCATGACATTAATTAACCTGTTTGTATAGTCTTTTGAGAGAATAATACCTCATATGTATTTATTGCTCACCACTTTTTTAATTGCAGGGATACAAGGTCAAACTATAATCCACAATATACTGTATAAGATAAGTTTCCCGAAAATAGTAAGGTTAAAATAAAATTTGAACAAACCAGGACCTGGATAAGCTATTCTTATACTAGAGTTTAAACAAAACAGTTTTTTTATGTTTGACACACTTTTCAAAGATAAGCATCAGCGCTTGGAATGAAAACCTGAGCCGGATATTGGCAGCAGCTATCTACCGGTGCTTAGCTGAATGACATCAAACTGAAGAATAGATAGATAATCGCATTAAAGGGATAGCTTGGATTTTTTATTCTTAAAGTTCTTAATAATAATTCTCTTACCTGCTGTAGAAAGATACCATATTACAGTGAGTTTGTTGAAAAGGAAACAATGCAGTAGAAGGATAGCAACTTCAGAGATAAATCCCCCTTTTAGTTGATTTTAGCTTTTTAAAACAATTTCAACAGGACATGCTCAGATTCATGGAATATGATACATTAACAGTTATTATAGGTTTACAGTTTCACAAGATACTTTTGTTATGTCTGCTGCAGGTTTCTCATCCAAACAGCATCTGTTTTTGCCCCATAAATTACTTTGGTTGAGGCTAACAGCTGCACCAGTCGGCCTGGTAAGCTGTGACTTGTCAGCCCTCTCTAAGTCCCCCTAGAGTGGAGTACACTTTTGGCCTAATTTTAATTTAAGCTGCTAGGTTTCTGTGCCTTTCCAGATCTCATTCAATTAGCTCTTCGGGCAGCATCAGCTGGCGTAGTTTTAGTGTAGCAACTGTTAAGTTTAAATCAACTTTGCACATTTTTTTAACTGAAGATGCTAGTAAGGTGAGTTCCTCTTCAGACGATTTATTTGAAGATTTGTCAGTTGCATCATGCTCAAACGAGGACCAGTCTCGGCCAGGAAAATGGTAAAGTATTGCTGGGCATAACTTTGTTTTGTTTAATAACAATGACTTGTCAGCAAGATCACAATTGTGGACCAGTTCTTTATCAGCCCACACGAGCTGTTCATGCTTCATCCACATGATGATATCAGCCAGATGACCTTGTTGTCTTTGCTGCCGCTGCATCTCAGGCAGACAGCAGCTCCAAAGTGAGATACTACATCTCCTCAGCCTCAGAGGCTGACTGGTCATGCAGTCCTGACCCGTAGAGTGTTGCAGATATGTTTTCATACCCCTCTACAGGCGTTTTCCTTTAAATGACAATTTTCAATCTCGACACAACCCAGACATTGTGTGTGTCCAAATTCAGGGGCTGCATCCTTCGAAGGTCACAATTGAAGGTTGATTACGTCACAGTGATGCAATGAAAGCTGCCCAAATTCAATTCAATTTTCTATTTTTTTTATTTATATAGCGCCAATTCACAACAGATGTCTTTTCAAGGTGTTTTACAAGAAAAGTCATTTCAATACAATCATACAAACATTCCAATCAGTTTAAAAGTTTTTTTATTTAAGGAATCCCAGCAGATTGCACTGACTCATTGACTTGAGGTTGTGCCCCGTTCATGCAGACTCCAACCACAGCAATCCTTCAGCAATCCCTCATACTAAGCAGGCATGTAGTGACAGAAGAGAGGAAAAACTCCCCTTTAACAGGAAGAAACCTCAAGCAGAACCAGGCTCAGTACGAGCGTCATTTTGCCACAACTGTCTGGGGGTTCGAGAAGACAGAGCAGAGACAGACAAAACAAAAGGAATTGATGTAAGAGTGGTTTCTATTTTAAAGAAAGTAAAAGTTCATAACAGGACATAGAGGATGTTCAGTTACTGGGAGCATCATCCCAGCTGGTTCCACAAGAGAGGAGCCTGATAACTAAAAGATCTGCCTCCCATTCTACTTTTAGAAATCCTAGGAACCACCAGTAAACTTGCTGTCTGAGAGCAAAGTGCTCTGTTGGGAACATATGGAACAACCAGATCTCTGATGCATGATGGAGATTAATTATTAAGGGGTTTATATGTGAGAAGGAGGATCTTAAATTCTATTCTGGATTTAACATGGAGCCAATGAAGGGAAGCTAAAACAAGACACACGCGAATGCTCCTCCAAATGTGGCCCACAAATGCAGTCTTCTTTTCACGGATTTGAAAGACGGGTCTGGTGTATCCGTCTCAGCGCACCCTATCCCAACATGCTTTGCTGGCCAAACAGGAGATTTTTGTCCTCGTAACAATGGCGGACGAAGGGGGAGATTTAGCATTTTACATCCAAGTTTATTAAAGTGTAGTTAAGTATATAAGTATATAGAAATTTTGTGGTACAAAAATGAAAAGCTTAAAGTGGCTGTATTGTTAGGCTTCTGTCATTTGCATAGATACATTTTTAATATAATTGTTGTAAAACAAATTTAAGTAGTTAATTTGGTTAACTAAAAAGGATTAAATGAATAATAAAAAAATATTGCAAGTTTTTGAGCTCCATTTTACCAGCCCGTGTTTAGTGCAGTCACGATTGTCAGGCAACAGAACATCTGCTGAGGTAAAGGTGGGAATAAGTCTGAAGGCTAGACCGTCAAATTTCACAGCTGCTCAATTCCAGCCTACCTGTTGTTTGAAGGCTACAGTCCCTGAATGTGGACACAGCCATAGTTCCATTGAAAAAACAGAGACAAACTTAACCGTCTCTTATGAAAGTGTAGCTGTTGAGACTTTACCTGGAACATTTACAAGTATTCACATTTCATGCTGCTGGATCAGAACCGGGTTGCATGTAACACTTTAAAATGGCAAAAAAAGGAAATAAGAGCATGTGCCAAAACAATTAGAGAAGGCAAACTACTGAAAAAAATGTTGAAACTCAGATTGGTTATCAGCTTAATAAAAGTATCAAGAGTGGCTCAGTAGTGAGTAATCCACTGTTCTACTTGATCACTTCAAAAATGTTTTCATGCAAGATGGCTTGAAAGCTTTTTGTATAGCTCCTCTGTTATACATCCCCAAACATTTTCAGTGTTATTTTAATCAGCAAAACTTGTAAAATGCTCCAAAAGAGCGATGTTATTCTCCTGGGAAGAAGTCCTTCATCAGACAGGCATTGTGAACCCCATAGATGTCCCTTTCAAAGACCCAATCATTACCTCACACACAAGGACCCTCTGTCACGAGGGATGATCGCTGCAACATGTCCACTTACCTAGCCATGATTTGGCTCCCCTGCTCAAATGGAAGTTCCATTCTTTCATTGAAAGAAGGGGATCATCATGGAGCTTCCTTCCTTGTGGTGAATAGAAGACATTTTCATTTGATTCTGGTTTTGGATTTATGAAAGCCACTCAGCACTCTTGCCATGTTCAAAGACAGAGGGCCTTTTTAATGATAATAATGGCTTGGATTTATATAGCGCTTTTTGAGACCCTCAAAGCGCTTTACAACTATCACATTCACACACTGGTGGAAGCAAGCTACGATTGTAGCTGCAGAAACAGGAATTGAACCCACAATTTCTGGGTCGTGGGCCAACAACTCTACCACTGAGCTAAAGCCACCCCATCAGGTGGTCATGACAGTGTGAATTCCTGACATAAATTGAGCTAAAAACCCAGACTGAGAATATTTAATGCCACTCTTTTTAAAGATTTGATCAGCTGATGAACAGTCTGTTTTTAATCATTTGTCTACTCTGATTTTTTTCTCTCTTATGCTCCTGTTTCTTTTTTTTGAGTTTTGAAGCTCTACTTATAACGTGGTTAATATCAGCACAAAATGCAATTACTTTAGATTCTGATCCAGAGTGTTCTCCATTGTATTCCACTGATCTTAACAATTTTAGTTCGAGTTGTTTTAAATAGCTAAAAATCATCAAAAACAGGGTGTCCCTCTGAGCAGCTGTCACCCTTTCACCTTATAAAGAATTTGTTTCCTTTTCTACAAAATTACAGTGATACATCTTTCAACCGTGTTCTTCTGTTTCATTTTAATGATGATGTCCCATTTAAACAAGACTACCATTTATGTTTCTTTTGACAGTAAGGCCATTGAAGCTACAGTTATATTACTGCCAATATTTTCTCATACCTTTTGGGACAAAGTGTGTCTCAGTTTAATAACTAAGAAAGACTCATTTTTGTGTGTAACAATCTATGAGGTTTACCACAGATGATATATGATTTCGGTGAACTGACCAAACCCTGGGACCAGTCTTTTCCCCTTGGCTTTGAGGTAAATGGATCCCACAAAGTCAAGCAGGAGGTGGGAATTTGCACTTGTTCTTGGTGCGGGCGAGTACTTCACCGCCGCTGGCATCTACAGACCGTGTGAGATGTTGGAGGGGTTGTTGACCTTGTCTGTCTCTAAATAGCACCTGGCTTGGGGGACCTGTGTGTGTAAATGATGTGTTTGTGTGCTGTAATGCACACATCATGAGGAAAAAGAACCTGGTAGTAGCGAAGAAAAGCTTGAAACCCAGCGGCTCTGTTCCTAGTGGTGGAGGCTACAGTTCTGCTTGTGGTCTGTTTTGTTAAGACAAGACTGTCTTTTCTTTTGATTTTATTTTTTTCCATTGTTCCCTCCAGCTCCATTATGTTGTCATTTTTTACATTCATTCTGTTACTGCTGGACTTCAGCATCCTTCTCCGGCATGCCAACATTAGCCATCTCCGTCCTTGTGTCGCCTCTCTTTCTGTTGGACCACCTTCTCTGGGTGCTGGAACATACAACTGTGTTGATTTTAACCCCATTTTTCTAACGGAGAGTCTGATATATAGACAAACAGACACAAGCAAAACATGAGCCAAACATTTGGTGCTTCATTAGTTTATAGGTGATCCTTCTGTGTCATCGGCTGACCTCTTTAGTAATGCTTTTTTTACATCCCTCATTGATGCATGTTATAAAGCTGTTGACACCATGTGAAATATTGTAAGAGTATTTAACTGCCCACACAGGTTTTATTTTTGCTCCTCATTCGAATTGGCTGTTCTCGTTTGAGCTGCACTGAAGAACACGGCGCAGAGGGAGGCAGCTGGTTATGTCATGAGAGAAATGGGCTACGTCTGACATTGAAGTTCAAATCTGGCCTTGAGGTCTTTTACAAAGTCATGTTTTTTTATTTGTTTCTAAATTGAAAGGATGAACTGATGGTGGGGTTTTACTGCTGGGAGTCCACAAACTTTATGAATCTCAATACTTTATTCTTTATCAGGATGTTGTACATTTAAGACACTACATGTGTTGGGAGTTGTTTTGGGTTCTTTTGTTTGTTTTTGCCTCATTTAAATGAATTCCCATTGGAACATATTTATGAAAGGGCTGGGACTTACAGGTAAGGTAGCTGGCATGACAATAGTAAAAATTAAAAAGAAAATAATGATAATCATGTAAACTTTTTATGTTATAACCCTTTAGTTTTCTCACAAATTATATTTTTTCTTTTTGATTTCTTGTAATAGATTGATTGAAATGTATATATTGTGCATAAATTATTGATTTGTTGATATTAATTTTGATTTATTGTGTTTCTCTTAATTAATATATTATGATTCTAATGTCTTTGTCTGTTTGTTGGCATAAATCAAATAAAATCAAGCTTTATTTATAAGCGCTTTTCATACAAGAAGTTGCATCACAAAGTGCTTTACAGATAAAAATGACCCCACATAAAACCACCTTCCCATCCCTCCCCCACAGATTTAAAACCACCCCCCAACCCATCTCCCATGAGCACACAGTTAAAAGAAAAAGTAAAAAAGGACATTGGGCCGAGTGTAGATGAACCATGCAAGGAAACGCCGTCAGAGGAGCCATCTGCCCCGGCAGCGGTAGATCAACAGCAGCAGCCGAGGCACCGACACAGGGCACCCAGTGGAGGCAAGGCCAATACCCCCACCTCCACCCAAGCTCCACCTGGAGAGCACCCAGGGAGCCACAGCCGACCACCGCTCCCGGGGCAGAGGGCTCCCACAGAGGAAACACTGGAACGGGGATTAAGATAAATTAAAGTATAAAAATAAACAGTAAATTAATGTGCTAAGATTAAATAGTAAAACTGATAAAAATATAATCACATAAAACATGCAGAGCAATTAAACAGACAGTAATAAATAATAATCAGTTAAAAGCTAGCCTAAAAAGGTGAGTCTTGAGCCTGCTCTTAAAAACATGAACGTTCTCTGCAGCCCTGAGGTCCTCTGGCAGCCTGTTCCAGAGGTGAGGGCCATAAAACTGGAAAGACGCCTCGCCATGCGTGTGTGTCCTGACTTTTGGGGTGACAAGGAGACGGCTGCCAGAGGAGCGCAGAGACCGCGAAGGTTTATATGGTAAAAGCAGTTCAGAGAGATAAGAAGGCCCAAGACCATTAAGACACTTAAAAACCATTAAAAGAACCTTAAAGTCGATCCTGAAATGTACGGGGAGCCAATGCAATGATTTTAAGACCGGTGTAATGTGCTCCCGCCTCCTGGTCTTCGTCAGGACACGTGCTGCTGAATTTTGTAGTAGTTGTAAACCTGATATACTCTTTTTGGGAAGACCAGAAAGCAGGGCATTACAGTAATCAATTCTACTGGACATAAAAGCATTCATCAGCGTCTCCGTATTGGCCCGAGAGAGAATGGGGCGGACTCTGGCGATGTTCTTTAGTTGATAAAAACCAATTTTAGTAATATTTTTAATGTGGGGAATAAAAGTCAGCTCTGAGTCAAAAATCACGCCCAGGTTCTAAACTTGTAAAGAGGGATTAAAAGACAGTGATTGTAGTTTTGGTAAAAGTTTCTCTCTCTGAGCCTCAGGACCGATTACTAAAACTTCAGTTTTGTCCTGGTTGAGCTGGAGAAAGTTTTCTGCCATCCAGGATTTAATGTCTAAAATGCAGTTAAAAAGTGCATCCATTGGCCGTGTGTCATCGGGAGGCATGGATATGTACAGCTGTGTATCATCAGCATAACTGTGAAAGTTGACTCCATGTCTTCTGATGACACTGCCAAGAGGGAGCATATACAGGTTAAAAAGCACTTGGGATGAAACCCAACCCTGGGGCACACCACATGTAATCCTACGGACCCTAGAGGAGCAGGTATCTAAACTTACCATAAAAGTCCTGTCTGTGAGATAGGATGTGAACCATTTGTGAACAGCACCAGAGAGGCCAATCTGTTTTAAACGGGTTAAAAGAATAGTGTGGTCCACTGTATCGAAGGCAGCGCTTAGATCCAGTAGAACCAACACTGTCACCCTCTGTTCATCATAGTTTAATCTAAAATCATTTAAAATCTTTAGAAGGGCCGTCTCTGTGCTGTGGTTCACCCTAAAACCAGACTGAAATTTCTCCAGGACATTGTGCTCATTAATAAAATCATTAAGTTGAATTAAAACAATTTTTTCTAAGATTTTGCTTAAAAAAGGTACGTTAGATACTGGTCTAAAATTGTTAAAATCATTCAAATCTAAATTGCTCTTCTTCAACAGGGGCCTCACTACCGCCCCTTTAAAGGCGGCAGGAAAGACCCCTGTCTGAAGGGAGCAATTCATCAGGGTTAAAATCTCATCTCTAAAAGATCCATAAAATTGCTTATAAAAGGAAGTGGGAATCTGGTCCAAAACACATGTGGTGGGCCTCACTGAGGAGAAAACTTTATCAAGTGTCCCAGCTTCTACCAGGACAAAACTGTCCAGCGTTTCCTCTGGTAAAGACACACATTCAGATTTGTCTAAAACCATGTTACTTTGAGAAGGTAAAATCTTGTTTACATTGTTTCTGTTGTTTCTTAGAAACAGACAACTTCACTGCTGTATTGCATTTAAAATACAGGCAGTGAACTATTAAAGCTGCTCTGGGCTGGAATTTAAGGACAGCAGGGAAAATTTGTATTGATCATTCCAACATTTATATTATTAAATATATATATATATAAAAAACTTAATGGGCTGCACAGTGGCACAGTTGGTAGCGCTGTTGCCTTGCAGCAAGAAGGTCCAGGGTTCAAATCCCAGCCTCGGGTCTTTCTGCATGGAGTTTGCATGTTCTCCCTGTGCATGCATGGGTACTCTGGCTCTGGTTGTTTGTCCTGTATGTCTCTGTGTTGCCCTGTGATGGACTGGTGACTTGTCCAGGGTGTACCCTGCCCCTTGACTGCTGGAGATAGGCACCAGCCTATTTATATTTCTACATAAACAGCCTTATCATATATATATATATGTATATGTGTATGTGTGTGACAAGGCTGTTTGGACCAGATGTCTGTAACAACCCACATGACCAAAAGCAAAGAAGTAAAAAATGGTCCATATGATCACGTGTATCGCTTTACTGTGATTTACTCAGCTGTAAGCCTCTTCAAATCTTGAAGGTTCAGGGATTCTGTTCTATGTACTCTTTCCTTTGCCCTAGATTTTCAACTGGATTCAAGTCAGATGACTGACTTGGCCGTTTTAGCAGCTTTATGTTGTTTCTTTAAAACATATGAGTTTCCTTGGCTTTGTGTGAAGGATCATGGTCTTGCAAAAAAAAAAAAAAAGAATCCACCCTTATTTCATCTTTAGATTCTTATTTAAAAAAATCCTGGTGTAATTTTCCATTTACTATTCCCTTGGTTATATAAAATCTGTCTCTACCACAAGGCCTGTGCCATGGTGTTCTTACCTCCAAACGTCACTTTTAGTATGTTTTTTGGTGTAGATGTGCTGTGCAATTTCTCCACCACAAAAAGGCATCACCTGATGAAACTCAAATCTCCTAGTCTTTCACTGGGTGTTCAAATGATCTGCAGCAAACTTTTACCAAGCTGCAACCTGCTTTTTTTTCTGGAGTCTTGTGCACTGAACTTTCATAGAGGCCCTCGTTTCTTTTTGAGTGCGTTGCCTATTGTTTTTATAGACAAACTGCACCAAATAATTCCAGGTCTTACAGAAGGTCCCTGTGGGTTGCCCATGGCTCTTCTGGTTACTCTTGACTCATGTAACAGTTTATAAATCTGTCTGTAACAAATGGCATCAGTATGTTTGCAAACTATTTAGGGGAGCTCTTGTTCATTTTGATTTTCTTATATACTTTCTTTGTTAGCTGGGTTGTCACCAACATCTGGTGTGTAATTTCATTTTCAACAACTTTGATGTGTTCAATACTTTTTCCCCACTGTAGATTAAATAAATAGGCAGACTCATACTGTGAGCATCTGACCAGTTAGCCTATCAATACCTTTGACAAACAGCAATGCAACCATGTGGATGAAGTTGTTTCTAACATTGTGTGGTCATTTGAAACCGTATTTACACTGTACCTCTTCAATAAGAAAATGGTTAATGGATTAACCTGTGGAAAATATACTTTGCTTTGTATGTTTAGCAAAAGTATTTCATCTCAGTTTTTGTCTAACTCACTTTATATCACTCACATGACAAATATTTGATCAAAACATTTCTTGTCCGCTGTGTCCTTATTGGTCATATTTAATAGAAATAAAATGAATAAAAGCCAAAAAAGTAACTTTTTTTGTGGATACTTTTTATTGCAATATCAGCTGTTCCTGGAGAATGGCTAAGATGTCTTGAAGCAATGAGAAGCAGTCGTGGAGTAC
This sequence comes from Valencia hispanica, assembly GCA_963556495.2. Classification (NCBI taxonomy): domain Eukaryota; kingdom Metazoa; phylum Chordata; class Actinopteri; order Cyprinodontiformes; family Valenciidae; genus Valencia; species Valencia hispanica. Next base: position 35,850,545 of record OY747704.1, read on the forward strand.
ATTCCTATTAAAAGGCACACTTCAATAAAGCAGCAAATCTTAGGGACCTGCTTGAATGTCTCAGGCAGTGTAGACTTTACTGTACAAATCTCTAAAGAAAAGAATGAAAAAAGAATCAAACCAATGAAAAGGGATCTCAATGGCCATCGCTCAGACAGGCTTAGGAACTTTCTTTAGCTGTATAATATATGAGGACTTAAAAAAAGATTTCATATGACAGTGGGTGCATACATAAGTTAGTTCTATCTCATTTAAAACAATCTTCTAAACTATTTAAATATATTTCCATTTGGCAGTGACCGTAAAGTATGGAAGTATTTAGAAAATCAATTACATCAGTATGAGTTTGTGGGCGCACGTGTGTGTGTGTTTGCTTGTGTGTGGGATGTAGACTCTGTTTACCCCTCAGGGAGAACCTGTGCATGCTTCTCATTTCTGGACTCACTCAATTAGTGTTGGTGAGGTTCTTACTGGATGAGTAGCGCACACACAGGATTAGAACACAGCAGCTCTGCTTCTAACTTGTTGTAATTTATATGACAAGGTCAGCGAATCAGCAAACACACCTCTGATTAATAGAGCTTTAAAAACACAAAAAGATCACCTAGTCAGAATAAATGCTTGTTCAGCTGATAATAAATCCTTTGCCTGATGTCAGATTTGCATTTCTAGTAATATCCTGTTTGTAATTCTTTTAAAAGTAACTCACTGGTTTGCTTGCTGGCAGAAAATGAATCATTAAGTAACACAATGAAAACATGTGAATCTAAAAATTGTAATCCTTCATGACTAACATACTGAGAGATGTTCCTAAAAGCTTTAATGGTCAGTGTAATTAAAGATGAGTCAAAGATGCGTTAGTGTTTCTCTATTCGTCTTTGCAAAGAAACACAGAGGAAATCAAATGCAGACCAAGATGAGCTGGACAAGAAGAGCAAGCATTCTGGTGAGACTGCCGACTGAATGCAAATGACACAGACTGACCTGTAATCGGAATGAAAAAGTGGCTGATGGTAATATTTCTCCCAAGCACGCTAGATAGTTAACCAGATTCCAGTTGTCTTTCAAAAAATATTTTTCTAATGTATTCATAATGTGTTGTCCCAAGGGCTTTGATTGTTGTGTTGGCTTTGCATTTTGACTCATTTTTGTATTACTTTATGTTCTGTTGTCTGTGTTGATAAGACTACTGTTTATGGTTTGTGTGTTCAATTGTCATGTTCGGTTGTTTAGCTGTTTCATTCAATTCAATTCAATTTCAATTCAGTTTATTTATATAGCGCCAATTCACAACAGATGTCATCTCAAGGCACTTAACAAGAAGTCATTTCAATACATTTATACAAACATTCATATCAGTTAAAAAGTTTCCTATTTAAGGAATCCCAGCAGATTGCGTCAGTCATTGGCGTGAGGTTGGGCCCCGTTGATGCAGACTTTCCAACCACAGCAAATCCTTCAGCAATCCCTCATACTGAGCAAGCATGTAGCGACGATGAAGAGGAAAAACTCCCCTTTAACAGGAAGAAACCTCCAACAGAACCAGGCTCAGTAGGAGCGGCCATCTGCCACGACCGTCTGGGGGTTTGAGAAGACAGAGCAGAAACACAGAAGGAACAGAAGATCTGATATAAGAGAACTTTCTATGTTACAGAAAGTAAAAAGTTGATAACAGGACACAGTGGATGTTCAGTTACTGGGAGGATCATCCCAGTCGATGCCCCCCGTCCAACAGGGCATTGCAGCCAAGCAGGATACCAGACCAGGTATATCTTCTATGGAGAGAACCATGGTATTCCCTGGGATTAGAGACCACAGCCGCCAGCTAAAATCTGCGAATACTTGAGACCCCCTCTAAAAATGCTAACAACTGCCTATTTTAATAGCACAAACACCAAATATACCTTAATATGCATTCATACGAAGAGTGGAAACTGTCTAAGCACCACTGCAGAAGCTAATATCTACAGTGTTCCTTTTTTCCACTCTTGGGTGTATAGCCAATCAGTGCCAAGGAAAATAAATGAACGCTCCTGGATTAGCAGCTTTGCTAAATGGCAGCCAATAGCATATCAAGTAGCATTGCCTCTAGGTATCTCAGCTTCCCAAGCTGCATTTTCTTCAGAATATTTTAGATATGCTTTATGAAAAAAATCTGCGAATAATTTGAAGTCATGTTCCACAGAAAAATGCGTGACTACTGGACTGCGAATAGGTGGGGGTTCACTGTATATATTCTTGATTTCTTCAACTTTTTTTTTTTTGCCTGTCTCTGCTGGTATTTTTATTTATTTGTTGTTGGTGAGCTTCAGGTCTTTGAGGTTGAGAGCGTTTATGTCATCACGCTATTTTTTTAGGTTCCTTCACAAATTTTCTTGTCAGAACCAAGTCCTCTTCACTCTGTGCTTTCTCTCTATGAAGTGTTACCTAACATGCAGGTAAGATAAAATTTTTTATTTATTTAAACTGTTATTTTCTGTTTACTTATTGACCAAATCACCAATATAGCGTGTTTTTATCAGAATTTTTTAGGCTGGACCCCTCAGGATTGGCTGACTGCTGTTGCACCTTTTCCTCAACCGTCTTGAGTTGTCATGTATGGAAATGCATAGGGGTTCATTTAATATGCCACTGATGACTCAATTACAAAATGCCATCCTGGCAACTAAATGACTAAAGCCAGAGAACTATAAAACTTATTAACACCTGTTTTTCTTAAAACAAAAAATTAATCGAGCACTGTCTGTTTTCAAAAATGCTCTCTACTATTGTTCTCTCTGTATATATATTTAACAGATACTTGGTTGTTACAGTTTTCACTTAATGCTGCTTCAATTGTAATAAGGGGAAGGAGAAAAACAGCTTTGCTTACTCTGAAATGTTCAATATTAGTTTTATGCATCTACACTCATCTCATCTTCAATGTTTAAAGGTTGTGCACAATACACATTTTGTGACATTTACATTTTATTTCACTCTCCCCCTAAGCTTCTGTTTCCAAGCAGGCCAGAATTGGTGAGGATGTGCTGGACCCATTTGCCATCTGTCACTTGCTCACTTCTCTCCTTTTCCTCCCTATGTTTCTCACTGTCATTGTCTCTCTTTGCCTGTCTGAGTAAATCACTCTTGTTGTCTCTTCTAACTGTCCAAGGCAAAGTTTATTATTGCACTGGATGGCCAAAAGGCTATTAGATTGCTCACTTTGCAGCAAAGGCAGATACACAAGCACCCAGCACAGCTTGCAGCCGGTCCCTTCTGGTACACAGCCTTCTTTCTCTTGGGTCTGAAGTTACAGATCTCTCACTCTTTTGGTTGCACACATGCAAACACAAACACACACACACCCACGCGCACACACACACACACACACGCACGCACGCACGCACGCACACACACACACACATGCCCACTTACTGTAAAATGTGTCTTTTTTATAGATTTTAGGTATTTGCCAGTAAATTGGAGTGGGTAAATGAAACACAGACCCCAGAGGTGCTAAACCAGTCTTGATTTAATAAAGTCTGTACTTTGTCTTGTACTTGTCAGAGATTACATTTATTTTATTCATTCAATTCTAAAAGGGAAACTTGTATAATATATATTCATTACACACAGTGATACATTTCAAGACTCATCTGTGATGATATTGGTTTACAGCTAATAAAAACCAAAAATATAGTTTTTCCTAAAATTAGATTATCACATAAAACCAGTAAAAAAAGATATTTAATACAGAGATCTTGGGCTGCTAAAATGTATGTTCAATTACTTTAAGTGTGGCATGTTGGAGAAACTTGACTTTTAGTTCTGCTGAGGTGTTAAAGAAGGCCAGGTTGCTTTATTAGTGGCCTTTAGCTTGTCAGCTTTGTTGGATCTGGTGTCCCTCATCTTCCTCTTGACTATTCTATGTGGTTTAGGGAATTTGACTTTGCTTGCCAATCAAGCACTATGATGATTTGTGGTCAATAAAGCAGGTATTGGTACCTTTGGCAGTGTATGTGGTTGCAAAGCCCTGCTGGAAAATAAAAATTCAATTCAATTATGTATTCCAATCAAGAATACAATCATAACTGTAGACACAGTAGCCTAAACGCTTTTGTCAAACCACTCAGAAAGCAAATAATGTGCAGCTCATGTTCGAAACCACATATTGATCACAGGAATGAGCCATCTCAAACAAAGACAGTCTTTTTACATCCACAGCGGTCCAGTTAATGTCCTCCAATGAAATATTGTGGAGTGACAGTGGCTCAGGTGTTGAGGAGTTTGTCCAGTAATTGGTTGGTTACCGGTTCAAACCCCCACTCCATCCACCTTGTTTGTTGTGTCCTTGGGCAAGACTCTTCATCCGCCTTGCCTGCTGGTGGAGGATCCAGTAGCGCCAGAGTTCAGCAGCCTCACTTCTGTCAGTAACAATGTAGCTTACCACTACCAGTGCGTGAATGGTGCTTTGTGGTCCTCTGACTAAAAAAGGCTATACAAATGCAGGCCATTTACCATTTAAGTCCACAACAGGTCTTATGTCCAAAATCCAACATAATCTGCCTCTCAAAACCTTAATAATTCCCTTCCTTATATATATTTCTCACAAAGTTTTCATCTGAACTACTGTTAGCATACATTTTAGTCTAATAATGCACCACACTCCTTTATGTTTATTTGCAGCCTGCAAACAACAAATTGGTACATTACCGCCACCAACTGGTATGAAGTGTGGACCAGAATGTCCCTCAAGGTTGCATTTGCTGGTTGTACTTGGGTCAGTGCATTGCATGGTTGCAACTTAATTTACACAGGCGTTGTAATCTGTCTTGGACGGGGCTGATACCTAAATGGGTGGGCCCAGCCCTCTGGCAACTTTTGACAATTGGAAACTGTTCTTTAAGCCTTTATATATTGTATGCAACTTTGTTGGGGCCCAGGAGTCCTGATAAATTGCGAAATTCAACCCAATAATAAAGTCCTACAATTGAAAGACTGGTTTTCCCCACCGACTCATAAATACTAAATACCTTTGTGCTGATTGGCCAATTCACCCTGATGGCTCTATGATGATAGAATTAATTTTTCTGTAATCAATAGTTATATACTGAAGTGGGCAGGGACATGTAAATATAAGGGGGTCTGTCTACAGCTTATGAGGCATTTTCAGAGCTGTGCTCGGACTTGCCCGTTTATTCGCAGCAATAACAAAATTAGGAATTTGCATAGGAAAGCAAGTCAGAGATGGCACAGACTTTTTGGTATGGTACATTTGATACCCCAGCCATTTGGACCCAGGACTGTGTTCGGACTCACATTATCTGGGTTCCCGCTTTGCCGACTGTCCCCCCGGTGTTGGTCCTCGGAGGTATGAGGCTGCCCGCCCCTCCACTCCATGATCCTCCAGCCGCCATCCTAGGACCGCTCCTATCCTTTTCCAGGAGGGTCCAGGGGACGTCTTCCCTGTTTCCCGCAGACCCGCCAAGCGCCTAGATGGCTTGCACTCACGTGTCGCTCCTACGCTTCTCCAGGAGGACTCGTTGGGTGTTTTCCCGGATCCCCACAGGGCTGCCCGTTGTCGAGGACGCCGCCAATCGCCGCCAATCGCCGCCAATCGCCGCCAATCGCAAGCCGCTCCTAATCTTTTCCAGGGGGGTTCGGTCGACGACCTCTAGGTTCCCCAGCAGTCTGTCCAGCACCACAAGTTTCAGGCCATCCAAGTTCCTGACCCGGTTCCGCGGAGCTGCAATCCGGCGGTTAATGCCACCTGCGTGCAGCAGTCTTTCCGGGGTTCACTCCTGCTGCCTAGTCAGCATGACCAAGCTCCGGCCCCGTTGCCCCGGCGATCTCAAGCTCCGGTCCGAGCCCCCCGGCGATCTTTAGTTCCGGTCCCAGCGCCCCGGCGATCTCAAGTTCCGGTCCCAGCGCCCTGGCGATCTCAAGCTCCGGTGCCAGCGGAGGGAAAGGAGGCAGACCTACCTCTTTCCCTTCAGCCAGCTCCTGCAGCAGAGACCAGCGCTGATCCATCTAGCCTAGAAGTGGCTGTTGTGGCAGCAGTTCTGCTGGCAGCCACAGTAGCAGCTTTTCAGCCTTCGGCAGAGACTGCTCTTGGTTTTGGGGCTGCAGACTGGTTTCCTGAGCTCGAGTTCCAGTCTTCACAGTGTGTTCCGACGGACAGTCCTCTCATCGTGTCCCAGGCGCCGCCGACCTCCAAGCCTTCCGGTCCCACATCGTCCATGTGGTCCTCGGACGGGTTGCCTCCAGAACTTTGTGCCGGATTCCTGCCGATCCACGGCCGGCCTCCAGAACTTTGTGCCGGGTTCCCATGGCCCCATGCCCCCCCCCGAGCTATTCTCTTATTTAATATCTACATGCTCCCACTAGGCAAGATTATAGCGACCAATAACATTAACTACCATAACTACGCAGATGACACTCAGCTCTACATTACAATGTCACCAGGTGACTCTGAACCCATTCAAACCCTAAATCAATGCATTGACCAAATAAATGGATGGATGTGCCATAACTTTCTCCAGCTGAATAGAAACAAAACTGAAGTGATTATTTTTGGACCCAAGGAGGAACAATCAAGAGTCAGCAAACAGCTTCAATTAATACAGCTAGAAACTACTGATCAGGTTCGTAACCTAGGTGTAGTAATGGACTCAGACCTGAACCTCCAGGGTCACATAAAGGCAATAACAAGGTCAGCCTTCTATCACCTGAAGAATATCTCTAGGATTAAAGGACTGATTTTGCAACACGACCTAGAAAAACTCATCCATGCGTTTATCTTTAGTCGGATTGATTACTGCAACAGCATCTTCACAGTTCTGCCTAAAAAGTCAATCAGACAGCTGCAGCTGATCCAGAACGCTGCCGCTCGCGTCCTCACTAAAACCAGGAAAGTAGAGCACATCACCCCAGTTCTAAAGTCCTTACACTGGCTCCCTGTAGCTCAGAGAATAGACTTTAAAATACTTTTACTAGTTTATAAATCATTACATGTCTTAGCACCAAAATATGTTGAAGACCTGTTGTCATGGTACCAACCACCAAGACCACTCAGGTCCTCCAACTCTAGCCTACTAAACATCCCTAGACTCAGAACTAAACATGGAGAAGCAGCTTTCACTTTTCATGCTCCCCTTATCTGGAACAGACTTCCTGACGAGTGTAGAGCTGCTGAAACTCTGAACTGCTTTAAATCGAGACTAAAAACCCATCTGTTTAGAATTGCCTTTGAGTAAATGCTTGATGTCATATGTATGAAATGTGTTCATGCTCTCTTGCTTTTTTTTTTTTTTCTCTTGCTTTATTGTGTATCATGTGTAATGTGTGTTTCTTTTATGTGTTTCTTTTAAATCACCAAATCATGTAAAGCACCTTCAATTACCCTGCTGTTGAAAGTGTGCTATACAAATAAAATTGCCTCGCCTTGCCTTGCCTATTCTTATAGAGTTTGTTGTGAATTTTTGTTTTTCGGGACATGTAGGAACTCCTTGTGTCTTTTTTGGGACTTTATCAGTTTGGTTCTGGTCCTCATGTGGGCTATGGATGGAGTGGGATGGAGCATCCTTTTACATACACATCCAAGGGAGTTTTTGTTTGGTCTACCAAGGCCAGGGAGTCGAATTCCAGTAGACAAGAAGTTGTTTGAGACACAGGCAAATATCACTTTTTCTCTTGCTATTAAGAGTCTGTCAGTGGTCCAAGTTCAGTCCAAATGGCCAAATTGTGGGTCGGATTACCTTCCAGCCGGCTGTGAACTTCTCCAAGTTATTACCCACGCAGCAAAACGAGTCAAATTTTGCTCGCACATCGCAAATAGTCTGAGTGTTGACAGCACAGCAGCCTTCCTGTAGCCCGGGCAGCCAGCCAATTGCTGCCTTTAAGCTTGAAGTTTACGATACCTCAGAATATCCACCTGCAATAATCGGCAGATATCCGGTTATCATGAATCCAATTATATAAATGATTCCAACGTCCTTGATGGTCAAAAATGAGAGACACAAGATCCTCCACAATGTTCCATCGGGACAACTCGGCTCTCCCTTTTTGCTGTTCTCCGGGATGTGAACAATTGCATTAAGAGACCAGCTGACCAGAACCAGATCCAGAACCATAGTTGTTCTTTCCGGAGGAGAATGCAGAGAGAGGCTCCAAATAGTTAACAAGACAAAAGAGTGCGGAAAGCAGGCAGAAGTAGGGAGGGAAAGAGAAAAGCGTCCATCCTCGTGGAGAGAAGGAAGTAGGATGCAGATCCCAAATGTAAAGTCCAAAACACATGGGTATCCCAAAACTTATGCCAATCCAAAACACTTACAAATCCAAAAACACATGCAAACTTCATAATGGAAGTGCTCCAGGACACTAGGGGCAGGAGCTTTTGTTACCTAGTGTCTTCAAAACCAGGAAATAGATCCACATTCCAAACAGGAGACAGAATTGGCCATGAGGGTAACCCGGTTTACATTTAATCTCTTCTTTTCCCATCTCTGGCGTCTACGTACTGTTTGCTTCATAAAATAAATATGTTTGTGCTGAGTTCCAAATCAAAAGTTCTCCTTTTGTAATAGCCCTGTCTTTTTATGATTTATGTTTTTAATTCGGCACTAGTTTGTTTTGACCGTAATTAGAAAGTAGTAACGTACGCGGATTTGGAGAGTAGCAGCAATGATGAAGAAAGAACCTCTGAATGTTCTACAAAACCAAGTAAACGGGTATTTACAAAGTGCTACATGAACTGGATTTCACACTTACGCTATGGAATACTACACGAAGCCATCATTCACAGTAAGTAAGCCCTTTCAGTATTAGTGTAAAAATAATTTCTGATTGATTGATTGATTTGATTGATTGATTGATTGATTGATTGATTGATTGATTGATTCATTGATTGATTCATTGATTTTGACATTTATTTGGATTGTGCAAAGACTTACATTGGTGTAAACATCACTCATAAAAAGGCCTTTTTTATAAAGGTGATCATTTCCGGGGGTGCTCTTAAGGTCCACAAGTGGTAATAATAAACTGAAAAGAAGGATCTCCACATGACTGTTTTATTTACATTAATTCATTACATTGCAGTAATGAACTTGGGGAGAACTAAGGAGCTGGAGGTGAATTTCTACTGGCACAGCCACAGATCACACTGACACCTTATATAAATACCTCGATGTTCACCTGGACAACAGACTGCTCTGGAGAGTCAACAGTGAAGTTGTCTACAAGAAGGGACATAGCAGACTGAACTTCCTGAGGAAGCCCAGGTCCTTTAAGGTTTGCAGCAAGATGCTGCAGATCTAGAAGCCTACAGGTGAAACTAAAAAAGAATAGAATATTGTGCAAAAGTTAAGCTATTTCAGTAATTCAATTTAAACGGTGAAAGTAACATATGATATTTCATAATATATGATATGATAGGAGCGAGATATTTCAAACATTTATTTATTATAATTTTAGTGATTATGGCTTGCAGCTTATAAAAACCCCAAATTCAAAATCTCAGAAAATTAGAATATTCCATGAAATCAATAAAACAAGGATTTTAAATGGAGAAATGTCGGACCTCTGAAAAGTATAATTGTGCAAATTCACTCATTACTTGGTTTGGGCCCCTTTTGCATCAATTACTGCCTCATTGTGTCATGGCATGGATGTTATCAGCCTGTGGCGCTGCTGAGGTGTTATGGAAGACCAGGATGGTTCAATGGCGGCCTTCAGCTCCTCTGCAGTGTTTGGTCTCATGTCTCTCATCTTTCTCTTGGCAATGCCCCATAGATTCTCTATAGGGTTCAGGTCAGGCCAGTTTGCTGGCCAATCAAGCACAATAATTCCATGGTCATTGAACCAGGTTTTGGTACAGGTGTGGGCAGGTGCAAAGTCCTACTAGAAAATGAAGTCAGCATCTCCATAAAGCTCGTCTGTGAAAGGTAGCATCAAGTGCTCCAAAATGTGCTGGTAGATGGCTCTGTTGACTCTGGACTTAATAAATCACAGTGGACCAACACCAGCATTTGACATGGCTCCCCAAATCAACACAGACTGTGGAAACTTCACACTGAACTTCAAGCATCTTGGATTGTGTGCCTCTCCATTCTTCCTCCAGACTCTGGGAACTTGGATTCCAAATAAGAAACAACATTTGTAGTTCTTTTTTCTTTAGCCCAGGTAAGACACTTATGACATTGTTTGTTATTCAGGAGCAACTTGACAACAGGAATACAACATTTGAAGCCCATGTCCAGGATCCGTCTGTGTGTGGTGGCTCTTGATGCACTAACTCCAGCCTCAGTCCACTCCTTGTGAAGGTCTCCAACACTTTTGAATGGTCTTTTCCTGACAATCCTCTCCAGGCTGTGGTCATCCCTGCTGCTTGTGTCCCTTTCCACGCTTTTTCCTTCCACATGACTTTTTATTGATGTACTTTGTTACAGCCCTTTGGGAACATCCAACTTTTTTTCCAATTACCTTTTGAGGCTTTCCCTCCTAATGGAGGGTGTCAATGATGGTTTTCTGCATAACTCTCCGGTCAGCAGTCTTCCCCCCGATTGTGATTCTTACTGAACCAGAACCATCTCCTACTGAGATTTTGAATTTAGGGTTTTCATAAATTGTAAGCCACAATAGTCAAAATTTTTACAAATAAAGGCTTTAAAAATATCGCTTTGCATGTTATGAGTCTATCTCATTTATTAGTTTCACCTTTTAAGATCAATTACTGAAATAAATGAACATTTACATGATATTTTAATTTTTTGAGTTTCACCTGTCTTGTGGAGAAAATCCATTCGGCCATCATCTGCTGGTGTAGCAGCATCAGAGCCAGGGACTTAAAAAGCCTTAACAAGCTGATAAAGAAAGCTGCTCCTTTCCTGGGGACGACTGTGGAACCTCTGGAGATGATGATGCAAAGAAGGATTCTTCATAAAATCAAGAACATTAGGGACAACTCTGAGCATCCTCTTTATGACACTGCTCTACAGCAACAGAGTATGTCCCGTCTGAGGGTTTTTCAGACTTGCTGTAACATAGACCACAACAAGAGATCCTTCCTGCCCACAGCCATCAACATCTACATAAACTCTTTGAAAAGAATTAAATAATATAAATCTGTGTAGCTCTAGTCCAGTTTATTGTTCAGGTGAACACTCAGGTACATAGAAGAGTCCACTAGAGTCTCCCTGTCCACTTCCTCGATGTTTACCTGTGTCAGTGTGGTCTGTGGCTGCGCCTTTGGAAATCCAGCTCAAGCTCCTTGGTTCCCCCCTCGTTCATTACTGGTATAATATGATGAATATATGTAAATAAAACAATCATATGCAAATCCTTCTGTTCAGTTTATTATTACCACTTGTGGAGCTTAATAGCAGCACTGGAGATGATCACCATTATGAACATAAACATTTATACAAAGGCTTTTTAAATTAATGTTTACACCAATCTAGGTCCTCCAATCCAAATAAATGTCAAAATCAATCAATCGATCAAATCAATCAATCAATCAGAAATGATTTTTACAGTAATACTGAAAGGGCTTACTTACTGTAAATGATGGCGTTCCTGTAGTATTCCATAGCGTAAGTGTGAAATCCAGTTCATGTAGCACTTTGTAAATACCCGTTTACTTGGTTTTGTAGAAGTTTCAGAGGTTCTTTCTTCATCATTGCTGCTACTCTCCAAATCCGCGTACGTTACTACTTTCTAATTACGGTCAAAACAAACTAGTGCCCAATTAAAACCATCGATCATTAAAAAAACACGCTATTACAAAAGGAGAACTTTTGATTTGGAACTCAGTACAAACGTATTTATTTTATGAAGCAAACAGTACATCGACGCCAGAGATGGGAAGACATTAAAAGTAATCTGGGCTCCTTTATGGTCAATTCTGTCTCCTATTTGGAATGTGGTTCTATTTCCTGGTTTGTGTAGATACTAGATAACAAAAGCTCATTACTGCCCCTAGCGTACTGGAGCACTTCTGTTGTGAAGTTTGCATGTGTTTTGGGATTTTGCATGTGTTTTGGGATTTGCAAGTGTTTCTGGAGTTTTTCTCTAGATGCCACCTTAGTGAAATAGGTAAAACATCAGGTTAAAATATAAATGTGTTTTCAGCTTTTTTACTTCAATCTCAATGAAGTTTGGTAGCATTCTAATGATGTGTAACTTTTTATAGAAAACAAAGTCAAGCATATAGACATTATGCTTTTAGAACAGCACCTATTTCGCATTTTTAAGACGTAAATTTGAAAAATAAGAAGGGGGTGAAAAATCATCTGTCTTTTATTTTGTTAGAGGAAGCCAGTTTCGACTATGGGCAGTTATGTTTCTCTAACGTCTGGTCTTAGGGTGTAGCCAGTTGTTCCCCTGAAGAAAATTGCATTGTAAGGAAATTATCAATGTTACTTTCCTTCACTGCCAGTGCTTTTAATGTGATTTATTAGTCTACATGAGCTCAACAAGGTTGAACAGAGGTTACTGTAACTCAGTGGAAAATAGTATAAACACTCTAAAACAAAGTTCTTCTTTAACTCAGCCTTGGATATCACAAAGTGTCACTTTTAGTCTTGCATTTAATTAATTCTTTATTTTGTAAAAATGCAGTAAAAAGCAATTATCTAGAACACCACTGATCACTTAGGAAAAGGTAAAAGCAATTAACAAAAGAGATTAAAAAAGCATAGCTGCATTGTTCAATTTAGATCTCTTTTCAGACAGTTTCTATTGTTTGTATATTAGTTGTTTTTTTTAGCTCTGACTCCTAATTTTGTTGCTTTTTATTACCCTCAGTTTAATTATAGAGCATGTTTTCTGACTTACCATTCAAATTTCTAAGTTCACATATGCTCATCAGCTGCATGGAAGTAATATTAACGTTGGGCCTTTAAACACTAAAATATTTCTCTTCTTTCAGAACAAGAACTTCGTCTATTATTTCTGTAATCCACAAAGGGTCAAAATAACACATGCAGACTGAGATATGCCCACACAACCACCCAGCCCAATTGACTGCTGTGCCTGCGTCCAGGAAAAGAAGATTATCTGAGATGCACCCCCACCCTTGACACTCTAAATAAATCCAATCAAACTAATTAATATTTTAAAATTAAAATACATGGCTGATACTCAATTCTGTTTCCTTTCCTCCTTCTTCCTCCTATCTGCTTCATGCTATATTTATAGATTTTCCATTTTCCTCCTTAGAACAGGTTTGAGTAGATATTCATGCTCTACAAGGTTAAAAGTGACAAAAATCCAAAATTCGAAATTGATCTATCAAATAATTTAACACATTTGTATCTAGTAAAGTCCTCATTTCGTTATGCATAAATGCATTGAGAGCTATTTAATAATTTTTATAATTAATTTTTTTTTTGCTGTCCTAAAGTATATTGTGTAATATTTTTAGCTGCTTCTGTGTCGTATTAATTAAACCCTGGCATCTGATTGGTTAACCTGCACAGTAACATTCGTTATATCTATATCTATTTATATCAGTTTTAGCCCTGCTGAGTGATTTCAAATTTGAAACGCAGAGAGATAAAATATGGATAAAATAATTACTAAAAATTGACTATCTTAATAAAAAAAAATTCTATATTTATTTATTTAAGGGACTGCGGATGAAAATTAACTCTAAGACCCAAAGTCTGGTACATAGCAACTTTTCATATTTTTGTGCCCTCACCACTTCTGTCCACTAAATTTAAGCAGCAATTTACAGCAGCAGCAAAGTCGGTTAAACCACTTTTTATTTTCAGCATGATGATGTTCTGGACCACACCTCTAAATAAAATTAGGGCAAAAAATTATTCGATGGTTTTATGTAACTTAAATAACATGCCTGCCTTATTCTACATAATACACTGGAAATCTCCATTGAGCCCAGGACAATTGACCCAGTCTCCCAGCCCACCCCACCCTAGTCAGCATACCTTCCACCCACCACTAGTATTTGTATTTGGTCAAATGTACCTTGGAGAGTTACAACTCACCTGCATGCTTTTTATATGCCATTGGCAAGCTTCTCATGAAAACAAATTTCCTTTTTTTTTTTTTTTTTTACGTACCAAGTAAAAGCCCAACTGATTAACTTTCAAAAGCGGAGCTGTACAGCTTTTGCTATAGTACTTCACTTGATATATGTGTGAAAAATCTTTATTATGAATTGCTGGGGTTTTTATTTCCTGATGTTATGGACCCGGAGACGGAAAATTAAGGGGAAGAAAAAAAGAAGATGAAGAAGAGAGGTAGGAAACAAAAAGTCATGAGAGAGGGTGAGTTGAAAATACAAGAGAGGAAGGTAAAACAAAGAAAACACAGGAAAACATTGAAGTCTGCCTTCATACCCAAAGGACGGCAGAGAGAGGGGAAAAAACAAAACAAAAGGAAAAAGGAACATCGACAAAACAAACCAAACATTGTGAACTAAGAACTAAACAACCACATCACACAAAAATGGATATAAAAATACAACAACAATGTCACAGAAAAACTCATGGTACCGATTAATCAAGCTCTAGTAATGATAACGTCATTACGGAATACAGTATATGATCCTGGAAGAATAAACAACACATTTAAAGAATTTTACAAGGCTTTATACTCACCAGAGATAAATCCATCAGATCATGAAATTGAAATTTTTTTTGATAACATAACACTACCTAAATTATCTGAAAGTCAAGCGATGGCCCTGGATTCACCACTAACAGCGGCTGAACTCCAGGAGGCCCTCCAAGGCATGCCCAATAAAAAGGCTCCAGGCCCAGATGGATTTCCAGCAGAGTTCTATAAAGAATTCTGGAATATTCTGGCACCAACATTCCACAGAATGCTGCAGGAAACCAAGGAAAATGGCCGACTCCCACCAAATATGAATTCTGCCTACATTAGTCTTCTACTAAAATCAGGTCAAGACCCTTTGTTTCCTACCAGCTATCGTCCCATATCCCTCATTAATGTTGATCTTAAAATAATCTGCAAAGCCCTCGCAAAAAGGATAGAGAAAGTAACCCCTCTTATAATACATCCTGATCAAACTGGTTTTATTAAAGGGAGACATTCATCCACAAATTCACGTAGATTAATAGATTTAATAGATTTTTCTCACTGTAAAAACATTAAAACTAATATATTATCTTTAGATGCAGAAAAAGCATTTGATAGAGTTAACTGGAAATTCTTATTTGTAACCTTACATAAATTTGGCTTTGGAAATTCTTTTATAAACTGGTTGAAAATATTATACAGTTCACCAACAGCATGTATCAGGACAAATAACTAAACATCATCTAGGTTTTA
This sequence comes from Valencia hispanica, assembly GCA_963556495.2. Classification (NCBI taxonomy): domain Eukaryota; kingdom Metazoa; phylum Chordata; class Actinopteri; order Cyprinodontiformes; family Valenciidae; genus Valencia; species Valencia hispanica. Next base: position 35,865,842 of record OY747704.1, read on the forward strand.
TCTTCAGAGAGGTACCAGGCAGGGATGTCCTCTCTCTCCCTCCCTGTTCGCTATTTTTATTGAACCACTAGCTGCAGCAATCAGGCAAACTCACAATATTAAAGGCATAAAATGCAATAACATAGAACATAAAATCAGTCTTTATGCAGATGATGTATTACTTTTTCTCCAGCATTCACAAACCTCTTTCTCTCAGGTAATCGGGTTGATAAACTCTTACTCAAATGTTTCAGATTATTCTATAAATTGGTTAAAATCTACAGTTCTTCCAATCAATTGTTCTGTCCAGAATCCAACTAATACACAACTGCAGTCAGGGAATATTACCTATTTAGGTATCAATGTCTCACCAAGACTGGCAGATTTAATAACGCTAAACTACATCCCACTTTAAAAAAAAGTCGAAGATAATCTAGCTAGATGGAAATCCCTACCCATATCACTTATGGGAAGGGTTGCTTCAATAAAAATGATGGTTTTGCCCAGAATCAACTACTTATTCTCAATGATCCCAAGTAAACCATCACTAGACTGGTTTAGATCTCTGGACTCCTCTATCTCTAAATTTCTTTGGAAAGATAAACCCCCACGTGTCAGCTTAAAAACACTGCAGAAGACCAAATAAAAAGGAGGTCTAGATCTACCAAACTCCCATCATTATTTCCTAGCCAACAGGCTCCAATACATCTCAAGATGGTTAAAACATAGCTACCTAGACGAGTCCTGGATAGACGTAGAACAGACACTATGTAATAAGATAAAACTTTCAGACCTACCATTTATTAGCTCAAATATAAAACAATATGAATGCTTTAAAAGCATAAATATCAGCTCCTCTCTGACAGCATGGTGGGAGTTTCTAAAAATGACAGAGTCCACAATAATCCCATGCAGACGTACACCCATCTGGAATAACCCCGACATCTTGCAAAAAAAAAAAGTATGATAAGTTTCCCAGTCTGGAGGTGCAATGGAATTGAATACCTGGAACATATATTTGAAGGAACAGACTTTATCCCATTTAATACATTAATTACACAATATGGAATTGATAAAAACAAATTCTTAGAATATCAACAAATTAAATCTATTATTAAAGATAAATTTAGGCTCAATACAGCTGAATTACAAATTCCAGCAAGAGGTTTAGATTTTCTTAATCCCAATCCCCCAAATTGCTGTCTAAAATATACTAAACTTTATCTACATTAGATGAATCAATAGCCATCCCTATTTCAAAATGGGAGGTGGATTTATCAGCCAGCTTTGACCAAAACGTCTGGTCTCAGATATGTTTAAGAACCTTTAAAATAACAAAAAATCCTCATTTGCAATTAATGCAATACAAAATCCTTCATAGAGTACACTATACAGGTCAACGAATGTTTAGGATGGGTTTTACATCGTCTAATACCTGCTTGGTGCCAGATATGTGAGGACTTATCAAAGTGTCTGAAATGTAACATCCCACCATCTCCCCCCTGTGGGGGTTTTGGGGTTGGAGGCGTCTGGGGGGGACCCCTGGGGGTGGGATCACTGGGCGGATGGGGCGCTGGACGTCGTGGCCGGCCTGGGGTTGGGCTTTGGGTGGTAACTCCTGATGGCTGCATACGGTGCCTTGGGGGGGTTGCACTGGCGGACATTAGTTACTGGCCTGGTGGCCGTGCTGCGCCTGGGTAGGGTCTGGGGTAGGCCTGGGGATTCGGGGCTCGGGGGCGCCGCACCCCCTAGCTGTGGTCCTGGCTGGGGGTCGGCCGGAGTGGGGTCTCTGTTGCCTGTGGGGGTCAGGGCCGGCCGGTGGCCGGCATGTGCAGCCGCCTCTCTCTTTTTCTCTGGGCCGATTGTCATCGCCGGTCCCTGTATGGCGTCTCGCCTTGTTTGCTGGTTGGGGTGCCTGGCTGCTGGTCGCGGCGGCTGGGTGGCGTTTCTGGGCCGGATTAGTCCTTTGTCGCACTGGACTTGGCTCCTGGGTCTTGGTCTTTGTGCGGGGCACTGGGGTTGGGCATTTGGCCGGGTTCGGTCGGACTTGCGGGTGGTGTGGCCGGGTGGTGGGCATGCAGGGCAGGTGGGTGGGGCGCTGGGTTTGGTCTCCTGCCGGGCCGTTGAGCAACAGTGGTCGCTCCACAAGGAATGAGGCTGGTGGATGTCGGCCTGGTGGGTCGGCCGCCCGGCTCATCGGTTTGCTCCTGGTATGGGCAGGTACGTCGCCATGGTTCGGGCTACGGGGGCCTCCGGTGTGCGGGTGGCGCTGGGGGCCTCCTTTGCTGGCGGGGAGGCTGCTGCTGTGTAGCGACAGGTGCTCTCCCCCTACGAGGGCACTTGGACGGGGGGGAGGGGTGTGCTGGTGAACTCAACCACGTGCCACCACCACCCCGGGCCAATCCCCACCGCCAACATCTCAGCGCCCCATCGATAGCCGCAGCGGACGGACGGCATCCCCAGGCCAAGCTCAGCCAGCATCTGGACTCCAAGCTGTACCAGCTCCCGAGTCCCGATCCCACACAACGCAGAGCGCCGAGACCAGGCATCCAACAAAGGCCAGGGCCGGTCCAACCCGTTGATGAACTGACCACGCACAGTGCGCACAGAACAGGTGATTGAATGAGCAGAGACGCTGGATCCGTATCACGCCGAGCCACCGAGCAGGCACCACCCAACAATCCCAAACCTGGCACCCCTAAAAGAGGTGCCCCAACCAACCAAAGGAAGATATCGGCCCAGCGCGTCGGCCGACCGACACACCGGCCCCCCCAGGCCTGGCCGGGCACGCACCAGGTCCGAACGGATTGACCACCGACGCACCAGTAGGCAGGGGCATCACTGGCGGGGAGTGACGGAGGGGAAATAGGCCCCCCATTAAATGTAAGGCCTGAGGTGCGCCAGGCGAGAGGGCAGCCCAAGACCCAACCTGACAGGCAGACAAAGACATACAGGCACAGTCATACGTTCCCTCCCTCTTAAACACATACATTCTCACTAACTCCCAGGTTGAGTTCGCCCCCCTCCAGCACACCCCTCCCCCCCGTGTGCCCTCGTAGGGGGAGAGCACCTGTCGCTAGTTAGCAATAGCCTCCCTGCCAGCAAAGGAGGCCCCCAGCACCACCTGCGCATCGGAGGCCCCCGCAGCCCAAACCCCGGTGACGTACCTGCCCAGACCAGGAGCAAACCGATGAACCGGACGGCCGACCCACCAGGCCGACATCCACCAGCCCCATTCCCTTGTGGAGCGACCACTGCTGCTCAATGGCCGGGCAGGCAACCAAACCCAGCGCCCCACCCACCTGCCCTGCACGCCCACTACCCGGCCAGTCCACCCGCAGGTCCGACCGAACCCGGGCAGACGCCCGACCCCAGCGCCCTGCAACGCATAAAGACCAAGACCCAGGATCTAAGTCCAGTGCGAAAAAGGACTGATTAGGCCCAGAAATGCCACCCAGCCGCTGCGACCACCAGCCAGGCACCCCAACCAGCAAACAAGGCGAGACGCCATACAGGGACCGGCGATGACAATCGGCCCAGAGAAAAAGAGAGGCAGCCGTGCATGCCGGCCGGCCCCGACCCCCACAGGCAACAGAGACCCCACGCCGGCCGACCCGCGGCCAGGACCACAGCTAGGGGGTGCGGCACCCCAGAGCCCCGAATCCCCAAGCCAACCCCAGACCCTACCCAGGCGCACCACGGCCACCAGGCCAGTAACCCATGTTCGTCAGTGCAACCCCCCTATGGCACCGCATGCAGCCATCAGGAGTTACCACCCAAAGCCACCAAAGCCCAACCCCAGGTTGGGGCCACGACGTCCAGCGTCCCGTCCGCCCAGTGATCCCACCCCCAGGGATCCCCCCCAGACGCCTCCAACCCCAAAAACCCCCACATCAGCAACAGTGTCCCAAACGACAAAACCAAGTGCCCCCCACCCCTACTAGGTGATGGAGCCGATCAAAGGAGCCCAGTGAGATTGTTCAGATATGGAGCCAGAGCCCGTCTCAAGACCAATATGGTCCTCCAAGAGATTTCTATACTGAATAATATTAAGAGCCTTTTTATTTTTCCGGTTCAGGAGGATAGTTTTCTTAGCGATGCAAAAGGCAATGTGAACCATTAGAACTGACTTTGTGTCCATGGTGACATAATTTAAATCTCCTAACAGGCAAACTGAGGGAGATGGTGGGATGTTACATTTCAGACACTGATAAATCCTCAGATATCTGGCACCAAAATTTCTTAACAGGTGGACAGAACCAAAGCGCATGAATATAAGTATCTGGTATATTGCTTGTGCATTGTAAGCAGGTATTAGACGACGTAAAACCCACCCTAAACATCCGTTGACCTGTATAGTGTACTCTATGAAGGATTTTGTATTCTATTAATTGCAAATGAGGATTTTTTGTTATTTTAAAGGTTCTTAAACATATCTGAGACCAGACGTTTTGGTCAAAGTTGGCTGATAAATCCACCTCCCATTTTGAAATAGGGATGGCTATTGATTCATCTAATGTAGATAAAGTTTAGTATATTTTAGACAGCAATTTGGGGGGGTTGAGATTGAGAAAATCTAAAACTCTTGCTGGAATTTGTAATTCAACTGTATGTAAAACATATTTCCACTGATTCACTGCCTGATTTTATGGATTTACTGCAGTTTTAAGGCTAGGGCAATTCCTGAATCTTTATATTAGTCTGCTTTAATCATTCCAAACTCAGATTTGATTTTCATGCAGATTGTTGCCCTTGTGTAATAGCTACTTGTGTTCAAGTTTTACACTGCTGATAGTAACACTAACCCATGAAGGGGGAATAGTTTACATTTTCAGGAATAAGCTAAAAACCAACTAGGCTCAAGTCTTGACCTGTACATTGCTTGATAACCAGAGACTATTTCTACAATAAACTGAGGGTTATATTAACAGGAGTGGTGAAGGAAGAAGCTCCCGCTCCAGAATTGTCATCTTCGAGCCCTACTAACATATACAGCTGGACAAGCCAAATGCCATCTGGAAAAAAGTTTTTACGATCAGACAAAAAAAAGAAATTTTTAATTATGATAAAATGAAGAATGAAGCTGTCATGCTGAGAATTCTACTGGCCGCAACGCTGGCCTCATGAAGTACCTCGTGACCATGGCTGCATGGCCGGCCACCTGAACTTTGAGCATTGGTTTCTGGCCTTCCTTCCAAGGCCTCCCTCCAACCACCCGGACAAGCTTGTTTTTGTTTCTGACTTTTTTGTCGTCTGCTATCTGCCTTAACTCATGACAGACGATATTATATTGTTTTGGGGTTTTCCCTGTGTTTTGTATTAGTTTTCTATTCCTAGATCCAGTCCTGTTGTTGTTATATCTATTTGTATTCAGTTTCTTAGCAGTTCTCGCTTTTCTTTAGATCAGGGTATAGTCTTATTTATTTATTATTTATGACCTCCCCAGCTCTGTTCATGTTTGTTTTCCTTCCTTTGCCTGTCTACTCTCCACTCTCACCTGCAGCCTGTTCTCTAATCAGCCACCTGTCACCAGTCAGTAATCAAGCTACCCTGTTATTTGAGCTCCCCTCAGTTTGTCACTCACTGTTTCAACCTTAACTTATGACAGACATTTGATCAAATATTTGTATGTTTGTGATTTTAGCATTAATGTAGAATTTGAACCATGTTTGGTTTAAAGATAGTTATTTTTTATTTAAACTTGAACAACTTGAACAACTTGAGTTCATGTTCTCAAAATCCACTGATGTTTATAGATAATCATTCCACGCTTAAAAAGGAACAGTTCAAATTAAGTCCAAACTTCATAGTTCTGATGAATATTAAAAAGAGAGATCACATTTCTCCTGTTTCAGCTTCCCTTCATTGGTTCCCTGTTAGATCCAGAATAGAATTTAAGATCCTCCTTCTCACATACAAAGCCCTTAATAATCAAGCTCCAGCATACATCAGAGATCAAATTGTTTCATATGTTCCCAATAGAGCACTTCGCTCTCAGACTGCAGGTTTACTTGTAGTTCCTAGGATTTCTAAAAGTAGAATGGGAGGCAGATCTTTTAGTTATCAGGCTCCTCTCCTGTGGAACCAGCTCCCAGTTTTAGTCCGTGAGGCAGACACTCTGTTTACTTTAAGGCCAGGTTTAAAACTTTCCTTTTTGATAAAGCTTATAGTTAGAGTGGCTTAGGTCATCCTGAGCTAGCTCTGTAGTTATGCTGCTATAGGCTGAGACTGCTGGAGGACAGACTCACCAATTTTCTTCACTCTGCTACTTCCTTTTCGACTACTACTCTCCAGTTGTATTACAGTACATTCTGCTATTTCGACTGTTAACTTTGTTTTCTCTCAGTGTTTTTCCCTTCATAGAAGATATACCTGGTCTGGTATCCTGCTTGGTTGCAATGCCCTGTTGGATGGGGGGCATCGACTGGGATGATGCTCCCAGTAACTGAACATCCACTGTGTCCTGTTATAAACTGTTCACTTTCTGTAACATAGAAAGTACTCTTATCCTCTGCTCCTACTGTGTCTCTACTCTGTCTTCTCAAACCCCCAGATGGTCGTGGCAGATGGCCGCTCATACCGAGCCAGGTTCTGCTGGAGGTTTCTTCCTGTTAAAGGGGAGTTTTTCCTCTCCACCTTTGCTACATGCTTGCTCAGTATGAGGAATTGCTGAAGGATTGCTGTGGTTGGAAAGTCTGCATCAATGTGGCCCAACCTCACGCCAATGACTGATGCAATCGGCTGGGATTCCTTAAATAGGAAACTCTTTAACGGATTGGAATGTTTTGTATAAATGTATGACTTCTTGTTAAGTGCCTTGAGATGACATCTGTTGTGAATCGGCGCTATATAATCAAACTGAATTGAATTGATACTACTTCATTATCCAAGTAGGAGGTACATCTGACAAAATTATGCGTTGATTTATATTTTTACAACAACAAAAATAATAATCAAATAGCTGAGATGAAAGGTGTGGTCCACAAACATGCAACAGCACAAACTGAAACCCAAACAGAAACGTTTTTATTAAACTTTCACATTCATAATCTTGGGTTGTATTTATATTAAATTAAATTGGAATATTTTACTTAAGCAAATATTGCTTCCATTAATTAGGAATCACACTGAAACTTCTGGTTCCCATTATGTGAAGCAGTTTGTTTTTCCTACTGTAAAACTGAGTAAAGCAATGAAGGGACAAACATACCTTTGAAGATGCTGCAGAGTGTGTACTTTCCTGCAGTATAATTGGTGCGCTTATCTACAGCTAACAAAGTCTCTCTAAAAGATAAAAGTGAAAAATCAACAAATTCTGGTCCACTGCAGGGTACAGCAACTCCGGCCTTCCTTTAATAGCTGTAGTCCAAACATGTCCAATATTCAGCATACTATTTCTTTACCAAGTTACTCCTAAACCAGATTTTCAGTTACCATCTCAAGAAGTTTAGTTACAGGATTCTTTTTTTATCTTCCAAGTCTGCTTGTCCAGTCTCTCCTGACCTGAATTTGGTAATACTGTAATACATCTTCTTTAAAGCCAGCCTGAGGTGGAAGGATAGCTTATTTCACCTCACCAGTTAGATTTGACCAACTTCCTAATTATGGAGCTGATTTTCACCTCAAGGTTTTTATTAAATATCCCTGCTCTCATCAAAAATGATTAATCGTGTTGCCATGAGAAAGTTTCCAAGTCCCACTGTATGTTTAAGAGAGCCTTTTCCTTCTGGCTTCATGTTATAAAGTAATCTAAATAATACTAATACTGCTATTAGGTAGTTGGTCAGATTAATCAAAAAGATTTCTCTTTGCATTTAGGTTACAGTCAGATTCCTTTAATCTCTTAAGATGTCTTAATCAGAGTTCAGACAATATAACATGGGGGAAGCCCCCAAGCTCATTTGAAGCATTTTAGAAATAGATAAGGAATAAGCCAAGACTTTCACATCATTGTACATCTTCTAGTGGAATGTATATATTGGGCAATGGGAATTTTTATTGAACCTTGAGCCACCCACTGTCTGTTTTGCAGGAACAAGGACATGATTTCTCTGTAGCTACCCACTCTTGTACACTGCTCGATTTTGCATGTTGGAAAACACGTCCTTGTTGGAGCAATAGGTCTTGGAACTAAACTTGGAAGGCACTCCTAAAGCATGATTTGCTTGTGAAGCTGGACTCTGCTACTTGTGACAACAGGCACACACCAAACACACTGACAGTGTGGTTTCAATTTTGCTACCAAAACAGCCCCATCCTTTTAAGGCAGTGACTCCACTAGGCCTCTGAAGGTGTGCTGTGCTATCTGTGACGAAAATCTTTTAAGTCCTGAAAGTTTTAATGTGGGACCTCCATGGATTGGACTTTTTGTCAAGGCCACCCCAAATTAGCTCAATTGGAATGAGATTAGGGAAACTTGGAGACCAAGTCAACATCTCAAGCCTTTCCTGACCCATTTGTACTAAAGGGCAGGATGCATTATCCTGCTGAAAGATGCTAAAGCTATCAGGGAGAACCTATCACGATGTACATGGTTAGTTCACAATGTTTGTTTGTTTTTGTCGATGTTCCGTTTTTCCTCTCTCTGCCGTCCTGTGGGTATAGAGGCAGACTTCAATGTTTTCCTGTGTTTTCTTTGTTCCCTTTCCTCTCTTGTATTTTCAACTCACCCTCTCTCTTGACTTTTTGTTTCCTACCTCTCTTCTTCATGTTCTTTCTTTCTTCCCCTAATTTTCCGTCTCTGTGTCCATAACATCAGGAAATAACCCCCCCAGCAATTCATAATAAAGATTTTTCAGACATATTTGGAGTACTGTAGCAAAAGCTGTAGTGCTCCGCTTGTGAAAATAAATCTGTTGGGCTTTTACTTGGTACTCAGACACCAATTCTTAGCTCCACACTGCCAAACAGGACACGTAAAAAAAAAAAAAGGTGTACATGGTCTGCAGCAATGCTGTTCATGTATGCCATTATGATCATAATGTTAAGAAAAAAATATTTATAACCTTGGCAGATTAAGGTTTACAGTAACATTTTATTTTTATCAAAGTGTCTTCAAAATGAAAATCATATTTATGTTTTGGATTTTCCCCACTAGAGCTTTTAATTGAATCTGATAGATGTGAAGGGAGCTAAAGATTAGGGTGACGGCAAAGAGCCTTTAGGCCTTAAAAACTTGTTGCTCATTGCCGAAGAGAAATAGTTAAAATACCTTTGGTAACATGCAAAAAGTTAACCAATTAATGTAATATAACATTTTGAAAAAGGGTTACAAATACATTTGTTGTTTTAAATGTAAATTAATAAAAAAAAAATTGAAACTCATACTCCTTTTACATTGGTTTTTTATCTTTTGAGAGATGATTGTTTCATTTCCGGAGGACTTTTTCTCTTTCCAACATATTAACTTTTAGGACAAAATGTTTAATTGCTCCCTAAGATCTTTCGCCTACAAACAGGTACCTTGACAAAGAGATAATCAGTGTTATTCACTTAACTGGAAAGGATCATGGTTTTATGCCTGAGCACTGCACACATCAGTTAGAATCTCTCTCAAATAATAAACATAAGTTCTGGCATAGTCAAAAAACTGATACATCTCAACATTTTTTGCTCAGTGCAGCTTCTCTTTCTTTTATCAGCTCTCATTTCAGGTTCTGTGTTGGTTTGCATCATCCTCTTTGTTGTGAATCACATTTGTGGGTCCTGTCAGCCTCTCAGTGTGTTCTTCTAAAATCTCCCTCTGATCCAGTGCTTCAACCAGGGTTGATTCTGATGTGACTCGACTTGTTTGCACAGATCCACAGCTTCACTCCCAGCCTCGCCTCTGTTATCTCACAGGTAGATTTTTGGCTAACATCTGTAATACCTGTGATGCATTTAAAATGAGCAGCTGACCTAACCATTTGCTTAGGTTTATATGAGTGTATTCATCGACTCCTATTGCCCACTCAGAGACTCTCTCTGCTCTCCAATACTGGATTTCTGTGAGTAGAACACAAGTCAAATTTAGCCTGGCCTTTTACTGGAAGCAGATGGTATGGTATTATATTGAGGATACTGTTATCCGCTGATGACTCCTCCAGCCTACCCACTCTACCTTCCTGCTCTTTTCCACCTCCACTGAGCCAGAATACAAACCATAATGGGGCATTTTTGTCTTGCAAAGATAAGCTGGTGCACTGAGGAGCCTAATCCTGCTAGCAGTATATTTTTATTTATTCCTCCTTGTGCCCTCACCATCTTTTACCACTCAAAGATCATTTGCTCCTTCAGTCCTTCAGCATGAAATAAATCTGACATTGAACACTCCAACAGATCTTCCTGTTACTGTTCGTAATGTGTGAATCCCATCTGCAGAGACGTCATGAGACAATGTTTCACTCACAATAGAATGTGGAGATTGAAGATTTAGAGTAAATAATCCTTGTGTGTGACTCAGTCAATTTTCCCTTGTTACCTTCACATCTAATGTTTGAAATGCAGGAATCTATCAAGCAATCAGTTTGTCATATCACACCTCTTTGTCAGACAAACAGATCCAATTTATATCCAGAAATGTTTAATCCAATCAGAATAAATTAAATTACTACATTACAATCCAGTCACATTGATTCAAATTCCGTTATATAAACCTGTTTTTAAAGCAATGTAGTCAAATTAGCTTTATCGTTTAAGTTGGTGAAGTTATTGATTTAGCTATTCTTTCATGTAAATAAGTTAAACACAAAGTGTTTTACATGGATTGAAATTGACAGACATAAAAAGAAACAAGAAATTGTCAAACTAAGTAAACTTTTTTAAAGGTGAACTTGTTCGCAAATAAATCCAAATAATTATAGAGAATGAAAAAAAAGAAGAAGCACAATTGTTGTGAGGAAAAACAGAACATAAATATTATAAAAACACTAAGATTGTAATAGATATTGAACATGAAATAAGCCTTCGGAATAGTCGACAATTTTACTCTGGATTGAGATAGTGTAGGTAGGCAATGCTCTTCAGATGATAAACTGCATTCTTGGTAGCATTTGTAGTTTATGAAGCTTAAATTTGAATCCAACTTGATCTGATCTGATGATATCTTCACCAGTGCTGCAAATTTTTGCTTCTCTCTTCAAGGGGTTTGTGCTAATGGTAAATCTTAGTTTTGTTCTGACTGAGCTAAAGAAAATTCAGTGACGTCTATATCTTAGTAGGCTATCTAAAATGCAGTTTAATAGCTGTTTGACTGGTCTTGGGTCATTAGAAGACAGCTGTATACATCTGTGCATCATCAGCATCAATGTGAATAATAAGGCCATGCCTCCAGAAGTCACTTCCCAATGGGAGCATGTACCGGTTTGACAAGTTGGGGATTAAAAATGTCTCTGACATAAATTTATTTTGAATAGTCAATATGCAAAGAACTTAGTATATGTGAGCAGGGGTGGACTGGGACAAAAATTCAGCCCTGGCATTTTCTGTTCAGACCAGCCCACTACATTATCAGCCAACACTACATAAAAGTCCACAAATCTTGCATCATCTCCTCTCATGCATACTACAGTACAAATGAGAGTCATATTCCTTGATAGCAGTCAACAAATAAAGCACATGTGGCTTGACACATTAGTTCATGTTAAGGCAAAACACTACAGGCAAAAACATGGATTTTTCGTGACCTGGTCAATTTTAAGATTTGTGGAAATTTAACATCCTTAACATGTTGGCTTTCAGAATAAAACAAACGACAACACTGAAACACCTCTAAAATCGACTATTTTTATCATTTTAGTGCGGGTGAGACAGCAGATTTGGCGTTCTATTTTCCGTCTCACTGTTTCCGGTGGCCTGTTAAAGCAAAGCAGTCTAAACAAAAAGCCCCCAAAAAAGAAAAAGTAAAAAGAAAAATGTCCAAAAATGGTATGCCTGTTTAAATTAATGACCAATCACAAACACGAAATGAGGGATTCTATGGAGCTAGAATTGGGACTTTGTAAATTTTAGTTTTGTACCTGTAACTTGTGTTTTGTACTTGTAACTTGTACACATTTTAAAAATACAGGTTTCAAGTTTCAAGTTACAGATCATTTTTTACCATATTTGGCTTGCCTAGAAGAACCAATGAGTTGCTTGCTGATTTTGACCAACAAATCATGTTTCTGCAATTTCTATCCAGTCATGGCGAGAGGAAGGTAGGGCTCTGCACTGCTTACAACCAAACATGATTACATTCACACTCTATCTGCAGCTACCACAGCCGCTACAAACCACACCCCCAGGTGACTCAGGCACAAGTGAAGCAACATGGCTGCTGCCGGTCAGTTCTCTCCAAGCAGGAGAAATCCATCATGGCAGCTCTTCAGAGGGCTTCTCCCTCTGTGTCAACCGAGGGAGAAGCCCTCGGTTGACATATATGAAGAGATTGATAACTTTGCCTGAATTAAAGCTAAGCTATGAATAGCAAGGGAAACGTTACCATAGCAACGCTTGAGCACACTCTACCTGTTAGATCTCTGTTACGGAGTAACGTGAGGTTACAGACTTAAGTACATTCTTTATGTTAGAAATGAAATTTGGTAAACATGAGCTCTGCTAATATTAAAACATGCAGACGCCCAGATCACACATCTACGTTTTGCCCTGTTGTGTCCAAACCAACTTTTTCTTCCAATTTTATCTTCAAAAGTATAGACTTTTGTTTTTGAAACGGAATTTTCTGTTTTCAACATTAATTACTTTGCCTTGAAACTGTTTCGCAAATTAAGCACTCAAACTTTAACATTTCACCTTCTAGTTTCAGTTGTTAATTTCAGACTTTGGGATTAGACGTTCATGTCCTTGAGAAATAATCCACCACAGAGTAATGGGCTGTTGGGGTTGGAGATAATCTGCAATTTTTAAGGATTGACTTCAACTTTAGGGCCAAGGACTAAAGAACAATGGTTAAAGTGCCCTCTAATGGTATATGAACTAGTATATAGTAAATTATAATAAATCTGTTACATTTTGAATATGCTGACATCATACAGACACATACACAATATATATATATATATATATATATATTTTATTTTTATTTTTTTTACAAAACAAAGTGGCACAACCTAACATGTTTGCTTTTACATCAATGCAGGTCATCTCAGCATGCAGGCTTCTCCACATCTGCTTCAGCCCTGTGGTCTCTGAGGATGAGCTTGAGAAGTAGCAGCACATGAGAAGATGATGATTTGGAAGCAGTCAGCGGGGCTCTCTAGTGGTACCAACTGTCCTGTGAACATATTTAGTGATATTGCAACTTTGCATTGAGAAATTGCAAAGCTTGTTGATGGACAATGCAGTGGACACTACAATGAAGCTACCCAGAGCACTCTCTGCAGACCACCCTGTATGATGTTCCACTTGTCAACCACTTAAGACCAGCCACAGGTCTCAGTTGCAGCTCCTCATCCAAATCTCTGATTTTTCTTCAGTAGATCTAGCATGTCTGCCAGATACTTCCTGTTTATTCTATTAAATGTTAAAGAATGGTCCAGGAAACATTTATTCGGGTTCATCCTGTATGTTTATAAATATCGAATGAGCCACACAATCTTTCTTTAATAATTTTTGTGTCCTGTACAAATTCTTTTGTTTTATTTTCATTCATTTGACGTTTTTAAATTGTTCCAACTTGGTTTTATGGTTATGTTAAAAGCAATTTTTAATAATAAAACTTAATCAAATTAGTTAACGTTATTTCTTAAGCACCTTTCATACAGTGAAATGCAGCTCAAAGTGATTTACAAAATTAAAATTCAAAATTAGCCCCAGATATTCCCCCCCCCTCCCCGCCCCCAATAGACACACACAAGTTAAACATTTATACCCCCCTCCCCGGAATCATATCCCCATATACGCTCTGGAGCAACATGAAAATGACATTAAAATAGACAATAAAATGGACACTGGGCTGAGTAGTTAATGAGAATCACTAGGGGTGTTTCTCAATGTCAAGGCGCCTTGCTTACGAGGACACTGTCTTTCCTTGGTTGAAGAAAACTGTTAAATGGAAAAGACTTACATCACATGACCGCGGCTGCCTAGGGCCTGCCTTTTGCTTACGCACTCTGTTTACGTCCCGCCTATCGTTATATTTTTTATGCATAAGTTTCAATATGGATGTATAACGAGAGTTTTACTTTTTTCATTGTGTATATATTGGTTAAATCATATGTGAAAGCGAGTTAGTACCTGCTAGCAACCGAAGCTGCAACTTCGAAAATACCGCGATGTATTCTGGGAAATTTTTGACCGAGGGAAGGCATCAAGGAACCTCCCATGTATCCTTGGTCAGTTAGCTAAACGGCAGACAAAAGGAGGACAGACGCCTCGGTAGCACATGAACATTGGAACACGCCTTGGCGGTCCCTGATGATGTATCTCCTAGGAAACCGGGGCGGGACCAAGGTATCAAGGCGAGGTTCCTTGGCATTGAGAAACACCCTAGTTGTTTCAGTTTGTTTATTCATATCAAATATACAACTAAAAAACAAATGTGACAACAAACAGAAAATAGTTATATATATATATATATATATATAAGTGTTTTCAATTCAGATTCTGTTTTTAAAAGCAGTTATCCAAATTTTGTTTCTGATGACATAAAGTTCTGCCCATAGCAGTATATATGATTCATGAAATATGGATTCAAACACAGTTAAAAGTCTATACTTAAGATTAAATTGGAAGGAGGAGTTGTTTGGACATGGTTGCATCCATCTTTAGTTGATTTTAGTTTAGCCTGCTACACACAACAGGGCAAAACGTAGATGTTGTGTTATCTGGGCGTCTGCATGTTTTAACATTAGCAGAGCTCATGTTTATCACATTTGATTTCTAATGAAACATAAAGAATGTACTTAAGTCTGTAACCTCACGTTACTCCGTAACAGAGCTCTAACAGGTAGAGTGTGCCTAAGCGTTGCTATGGTAACGTTCCCCTTGCTATTCATAGCTTAGCTTTAATTCAGGCAAACGTATCGATCTCAAAACTTATACCACAGTGGACAAAAGTCAGTTGTACTTTCTGGACATGCTTATTATTTTTATGAGTAAAAGATTAACTAAATTTTAAATTTGAGTACAGCTCCTCCTCCTATCTGAATTTGCACCACTTGCAATACATATGTTAACAAACCTAAAATAACATAATAATTTTTTAGCACTTCCAAAAGTATACAACTAAATACATAAGGAAACACGCTTAACTTACCATGATTCCAGGGGTTGACGCAGAGGGAGAAGCCCTCTGAAAAGCTGCCATGACAGATTTCTCCTGCTTGGAGAGAACTGACCGGCAGCAGCCATGTTGCTTCACTTGTGCCTGAGTCACCTGGGGGCGTGGTTTGTAGCGGCTGTGGTGGCTGTCACTGCACAATCTGTTCAGGAAGCACGATCCGTACCATCAGCCCATTTGCGCATGTGCGCAAGGAACTACTTCCGGGGGGGTTTAATTCTCGAGACGCTGCAAGATGGATGGATTTGCGCTCTTTAAATTAAACATTGACTTCAACTGTGACTTTTGTCATATAGAACCAGAAACTATCATTCATCTGTTTTACCGCTGCACATATAGCAAAAACCTCTGGAGTCATTTAGAGCAATTATTTATAGGAAAGCCGGTCATGTGATCGGTCTCCAGGAGAGGCCGATCACATGACCGGTTTAAGATTACGAACGCAGCACATAAATTTATCAGCAAGTAAATGTATCAGATAAATAAGAAAGCTGTTAAGATTACAAATACAGCAAGTAAATTTATCTGTAATTAAATATATAAGATAAAGAAGAAAGCTGTTACGATTACGAATGCAGCATGTAAATATATCAGATCAGACAACTAGTGTTTCCCCGTGATTTCTTTCTGTTTTTTTCTGTTATGTTGTTAATCCTTTTTGTATAATGGTTCAGCAAGATTGCCTATCCATTTCTATTCATTTGTAAAGTGTAAATGGCCTTGATCTGTAAATTAACAAATAAAAAAAATAAAAAAACAACAACAAGAGAAATCTACCCGGAAGTAGTTCCTTGCGCACAGGCGCAGATGGGCTCATGGTACGGATCGTGCATCCTGAACAGATCGTGTAGTGACAGTGGCTGCAGATAGAGTGTGAATGTAATCATGTTTGGTTGTAAGCAGCGCAGAGTCCTACCTTCCAACGGAAAAGGAGCCAAGATGGCGTCTGCTTACCTTCTTTAGGTCAGAGCTCTGCTGACAAACTTTCTTTTTGCTGACTTCGGTGGTCTAAAAGATCTTCAATCTGCCCCCATAGTGACTGAAACGTCTTTTTCCATTAGTTTTTGATTTTTTTATGAAAGGATATCTTTCTTTTTTTTTTTTTTTTTACTCTTACACACTTTTGCTCCCACGTGGAAGAAAAACATGGAGCACAGCGATGATGTTCGTGACACGATACACTCCTATGCCAGAAGATCTCTTGAACCCGCTTTCACGGATAAAGATTCGGGATTCTCACCACTCCCCGAAACTCCTGACAACCGCCCAGCAAAGAAACCCAAGCCGAACGTGAAGACCCCTGAAGCTCCACCAGCTATGCTAGCTGTGATGCTACGCATAGAAAAAATGCAGGAGGAATGCCTAACTAGGATGGTACACATGGAGACTGCCGTCAAAGCTAATAGTGCCTCTATTAAAGATGTTGTCGATTCTCTGCAGTCTCTGGCTAAGCATATGGACGTTGTCTCGGAGAAAATGGAGAATATTGATTCGAGGGTTTCTTCACTGCAGAAGGAGAATGCTGCTCTTCGGGATAAGGTGGAAGAAATGGACTTGTATAAGAGGAGATGGAATCTAAGAGTGGCCGGAGTAGAGGAGAGCTCTGGTGAAAATGTAAAACAGCTAGTGATTGACCTCTTCAGTGCAGTCTCCCCAGACATCGCAGACCAGCTTCCCATCTCGGTGGACATCGCTCACAGACTGGGTCCGCGCTCGGATAAGCTGAAATCCTCTCGGCGCATCATCGTGCAGTTCATCTCTCGATCTCACCGGGACAAAATCTGGAGGGATGCCCGAACATCGACCGTGCTCAAGCAGAGGAAGGTCCAGATCCTGGAAGATCTTACTCAAAGCACCAAGGAAGCCAGGAATAAACTCTGGCCTCTGGTGGAGCAGGCAAGGAAAGAAGGAAAAAAGGCCGGTTTTCGAGGAGCACTTGCCATCATTAACGGCAAACGGTTCTCTGTTAATGACTAGTGAACTTATCATAACTGTAAGTATCACCTAAGATACTGGTAATGGATAAAGACAGCCTAATAACATAAATACAGGGTATAATAACCTGAGTTATATAACCATGCTTTTGCACCTTATTTCTGACAACACTGTCAGCAGAGCCCTTGGTTTGTATGATCACTAAATTCTATTTTAGTGTATTTCATTCAAGTTGAGCTAATACTTTATATATTGTTATTTACATTGTTTTCTACTGTTCTTGTTCGTTATGTCATTATCTTTACTCTCAGTTAATGTTAGGGGGCTTAGAAATATTGTTAAAAGGAAAGCCTTATTTTTATTTGCAAAAGGGCACAAAACTGATTTTGTTTTTTTTCAGGAATGTCACTCTCTCAGAACTGATGTAAATTTCTGGAAATCCCAGTGGGGAAATGATGTCTGGCTTTCTCATGGTACGGTTCGCTCTGCTGGTGTTGGTATCCTCAAAAACAGGTTTGAAGGGGATGTCCTGGTTGCTGACTCTGATCCTTTAGGTCATTTCTGCTTACTGATAATTACAGTAAATCAGACCACACTAATACTGATTAATCTATATGGATATAATGCCTCTTCGGAGGTAAATACTTTCTTTGATTCGTTGGAAATCAAAATAGAACACTGGTTAAAAAAATTCCCCAATGCTGGAATTATTATAGGAGGGGATTTTAATATAGCTATAGATAACAGAATAGACAGATGGCCACCCAGAAACACAGCCTCAACCAATCCTCGCTTAAAAGTTTTTATGGACAAGTTCTTTCTTGCGGATATTTGGAGAGAGCAAAATCCAGAGTTCGTTTCCTATACATGGGCAAATAAAGAAGGTTCACGACGGTCCAGAATTGATTATTGGTTACTTTCTAAATGTCTTATTACCTGTAATATCTCTACCAATTTGTTTATTTGCCCCCTGACTGATCATAAAGCAATCAATATTTCTGTCACCTTCTCTTGTAACTCCATCAAGAAAGCCTCGCTATGGAAACTTAATAATTCTCTTCTCAAGTTTTCAGAAGTCAATGTTGTAATCAGCAATTTAATAGGGAAATTTTGGTCTAAAGCAAAATCGGAAAATAAATTTGGTTGTAATTGGGAACTATGCAAATTTGAAATGGGTAAATTTTTCAGGCAATTTGGCAGTAACTTGGCAAAAAACAGAAAGGCAGATGAAGCTGACATACTTTTCAGACTCTCTTTTTTAACTCAACAAACAAACTTATCTGATACTGACACTTATGAATACCACAGGCTTAAAAATAAGCTGGATGACATTTATAAACTTAAGGCAGAGGGTGCATTTATAAGGTCTCGTAGTAAATGGATAGAAGAAGGAGAACAAAATTCCTCATACTTCTTCAGCCTGGAGAAAGTCCGTTCTAAAAACCATATTGAGCGACTAAAAATTGATAATGAAATAACAGATGATCCTACCAAGATAGCAGCATACTGTGCTAAATTTTATGAAAATATTTACAAATATAGGTACTGTGATAAAACTGCTTCCTCTTTCTTGGACTCCATTCATCACTTTAAAACGATCAATGACGATGAGAAAACTTTGTGCGAGAGCTCCATCACTCCAGAAGAAGTTTCTCAAACCATATCGCAACTTAAAAACAATAAATCCCCAGGAAACGATGGCCTAACAGCAGAACTTTACAAAAACTTCTCTGAGCAGTTAGCCCCATTTCTAACAGAAGTTTATAATGAAAGCATTGTTAATGGATCACTCCCTTCATCAATGACCCAAGGTGTCATTTCCTTAATTCCAAAACCTAAAAAGGATCTCCTCTCTATTGATAACTGGCGCCCTATAACGCTTCTAAATAATGATTATAAAGTCCTAGCCCTGCTTTTTGCCAACAGAATAAAAGACATCTTACACTCTATTATTGATGAGACTCAATCTGGCTTCATGAAAAAACGACATATTGTAAACAACATTAGACTAGTTTTAGACCTTCTGGACTACAGTGAACTTATTGACACGGAGAGCTTTATTCTGTTTCTTGATTTTCAGAAAGCTTTTGACTCAGTAGAGCACCATTTTATTTTCAGAGTGCTAGAAAAATGTGGTTTTGGTTCTAAATTCTGTAATACAACTAGAACATTATATTACAACAACAACAGCTCTATCAAACTTAAATATGGAACTTCTCAAAGATTTTTGTTATCACGTGGCATCAGACAGGGTTGCCCAATATCTCCCTATTTATTTCTAATAGCTGTCCAGTTTCTGGCCACTTATATCACACAGAGAATCTCTGAATGGTATTAGAGTTGCAGGTAAACACATTATTATCAGTCAGCTGGCCGACGACACTACCCTGTTTTTACAAGACGCCTCCCAAATCCCTGCCGCCTTAAGTTTAATAATTTTTTTCTCTGAAGCTTCTGGCCTCCATCTTAACTTAAATAAATGTGAGCTCATGTCTGTTAAAGAATGTTCCACTTCTGCTATTTGCAATATTCCAGTTAAAAATCAAGTAACCTATCTAGGAATTATAATAATAAAGGATGCTAAACTTAGATGTCCGACAAATTTCTCCTCCGTTATAGACAAAACTCAAAGAAAATTAAATTTATGGCTTCAAAGAGATCTGTCTTTAAAAGGCAGGATCCTTCTTTCAAAGGCTGAGGGTTTGTCTAGGCTCTCCTATGCAGCCCATTCTCTTTATGTTGATAATCGTACCCTCAAAATGATTGATAAATTGCTATTAGACTTTGTCTGGAAAAGAAAACATCACTATATCAAAAAATCAGTTTTGATTAATTCTACGGAATGTGGTGGCATGAACTTTATAGACTTTTCAACCCTGAACAATATTTTTAAAATAAACTGGCTTAAACATTATTTCTTCAATCCATCCTCTATTTGGAATGCTATCCCCTCCTATATTTTTTCTAAAGTAGGTGGCCTGGGGTTTCTTTTGGTCTGCAACTATGACATTTCCAAATTTCCTGTAAAGCTTTCAAACTTTCATAAACAAATGTTGCTCGCTTGGTGTCTTATTTATAAGCACAACTTTTCACCACATAATTGTTATATCTGGAACAACAAGGACATTACACACAAGAAAAGAAGCATCTTTTTTGAAAACTGGTTTAATGATAACATTACTTTAATTATTCAGCTATTCAAACCTACGGGTCAATTATACAGTTACAATGAGTTTATCGAAGCTTACCCTGTGTTAATCTCTCCTACAGAGTTTTCTATTGTCATGAACTCGATTCCTTCTGGCATCAAAATGCTGCTGAAAAGTTTCTCCCTCTCTGGTCCCATTATCACAAAATCAGATCCGTCCCAAACTTTTGTGGGTAAAATATGCCTCTCTGTCAGCCAATCTAAGGATAAAAATATTAGAATGCTCTTTCAACAACTTTATGTTTCTACTCCTCATATTATATCTTATTGGAATAGTTTAGTAAACAACATACCTTGGAAAAAGGTTTGGTCCTTACCTTATCGATACCTCCTAACTAATAAGGTGAGAGAAATTTCTTTTAAAATTTTGTATAAATATTACCCAACTAAAAAGTTCCTTTCACACAGATTCAAAAAAGATATCGACACCAGCTGCTCTTTTTGTAATAGTCTTCCTGAAACTCTGGCTCATTTATTCTGGTCCTCCATTCATGTGGAAAAATTCTGGTCTGAGATTTTAAGACTTCTACAAATGAACATCCTTCCAAATGCATCATTTTCTTTTAAAAATGTTGTCCTTAGTTTTTATGAACATGAAAAAGACAGCAGATACTATGTTATTGACCTAATATTCATTTTAGCTAAATTTTATGTTCATAAATGTAAATATTCCAACACCAAGCCATTCTTACCTCTCTTTGTCGCTGATATAAAAATATATTTTGTGTCTATTAAAAATTCCAATATTTCCAAAGCCATAAAGACCGTAAAATTGTTAGAGAAGTATGATGTATGTAATTGGTGATTTGCTTATATTTATCTTCTCAAATGCATCTCTTAGTGTTTTTCTTTTTTTGTCATTCCTGACTAATTTATTTGTGCTCCACTCTTCTATGTACCTACTGTTGTTTTTTAGCCCCCATGTTACTTCTGTTCAATTCTGTTTTTCTTTCTTGTATTTGAGCTTTTTTCAATAAAGCTTATTTAAAAAAAATTAAATAAATAAATAAATAAATAATAAAAAAAAAAAAAAAAAAAAAGAGTCCTACCTTCCTCTCGCCATGACTGGATAGAAATTGCAGAAACATGATTTGTTGGTCAAAATCAGCAAGCCACTCATTGGTTCTTCTAGGCAAGCCAAATATGGTAAAAAATTATCTGTAACTTGAAACTTGAAACTTGAAACCTGTAACTTGAAACTTGAAACTGTACTTTTAAAATGTGTATAAGTTACAAAACGTAAGTTAAAAGTACAAAACAAAAGTTACAAGTACAAATCATAAGTTACAGGTACAAATCATAAGTTACAGGTACAAAACTCAAAGTTACAGGTACAAAACTAAAGTCCCAATTCTAGCTCCATAGGATTCGAGGGTCATTTGCACTTCACATCACATTGAATTATCTAATGCAAATCTTTAATTGCGTTTTTCTCAAAATTAGTTTTTTCCAACTTAATCTTGAAATCAGTTATACCTATATACCCCAAACTTTCCACCATTGTTCTGTGCTATGAGCTGAAAGAAAATTACAGAGCGATTTGTCAATACATCATTCTAAAACAAATGTGCTATTTTGTGTAAAAAAACTGGGCGAAAATAAATTTTTTGGAGCTACTGACACTGTTTTTTGATTAATGAAGTAATGAAATGAAATAAACCTATTTCCCTCTGTGAAAAGTTTTTTATAACATATATGATTAGAAAATTAAAGAAAAATTCAATCTGTCTCTCACCAATTTTGAGATGATACGTTTACAAATATATGCAAATTAGCACATTTTTAACTAGATTACACCTAATTTGCATATCTAAACAAATTTATATCAAAACTTCTAATACAAAAGATGTTTGTTTTAATACTAGGATTAAGTTTGTCAAGTTTCATGAAGGTATCTTGAAGCTAACTTTTTTCCCTCTTCACCTGTAGTATCTCCCCTTAATGTTTACTGTTGCTATGGCAACCAGAGACCGGTGCCGATAGTAGCTGTTAGCTAGCTTAGCTAAATCATCTGAACAATAATAATCGAAAGTATCACAATTTGGCATATTTAACAAAATCAACCGCAACAACCAACAGTCAGCCCTTCAACTCTGGGCTAATATGTTGTCACAAGTATTCAGTTATTCTGGTCACAACCTAACTTTTTACTTTTTACTTACCATGGATGTCTCCACTTTGCGTGCCTCCTCGCGCAGCAGCACCTGCTGCTGGGGTGGCGACCCCAGCACCACATAGGTCTGTCATCATTAAACATTTAGCAGCTTCCACCTCCAGAGATTTAAGCTTTTTGAGCCGTACTTTTTCAGTGCCACTGGGGCGCTTCTTACCCTTCTCCATTTTCAGCTCAGCAGCATCCCGTCCATTGAATGTATCCCCGTCCCATTCCCACCACTCCGGCCCATGTCATGTCAGGTCTACATTTCTGCTTGGCGCTGGTAGTGAGTTTCTCCACATATTGACCATTTTCTTTAGCCTGCTTCTCCATTTCTTCTTAATGTTATCCGTAATTTCTCAGTTTAAATGCGTAATTCCAGTCGTCTTTCCTGCTCCGTCTCTGTGTCGCTCTGACAGTGTTGCCCATGGCAATCGATAGTGTAGCCTGACAACATGGCCGATGGGCTCAGACCCCTCCCAAATTGTTACGTGTCTCCTCATTCTCAATGGAAAATGAACCAATGGGCCGCTGTCCCTGCTTTATGGGTCAGTCGTTGGACAAAAAAAATTAAAATTATATCGGCCGGCCCTCAAGTGCGTCGGCCCACTGCCAGATTACCAGTCCAGCCCTGTATGTGGGATATAAATTGAACGACAGGCCCGGCGCCATTCACGTATCGGGCCCGCCCATGACAGATTAGGAAGCCTCATGCAAATGTATTGGCGCAACCACCAGAGTGTACAATAGGTTAATAATCGGGAGTTTTGGATGCGGGCAGAACCGAATATTTTTGTTCCAGCAACAATTGCGGCCGAAGCAGGAGGGAGGAGTACAGTTTTAAAAGTAAGTACATTAAAAACTTTAAGTGGTGGTGTTGTTTGGCTTTTGTTGTTGGTATAGACCATTGACTGTATAAATAATATAGACATGTATTTTGTAAATCATCGCTCGAATGTTGGTCTAATGATTCTCCATGTATTGCCCTGCTTATACAGCTAATTTCGGTTTGTGCAAATAAAGCAAAAAGACGGCTTATTGGGCTTAAGCCCCGGTTGTTTTTCAGAAGCCCCGGGTCTTTTGGAGTGTGCCATTTTTTCATAGTGAGATGTCTGACTGACAGCTGTATAGGCCTAAAACAAAAACTACAAAAAACTACACACAATATTAGAAGCACATAGCACACAGTCGTAAATTTCACCCTAATTTTGGTATGATCCAAGTGGGGAGACATGCTGCAAGAATTTCCTGTAGTGCAGGCAGACAGAGGAGAGCTCAAGTTTGACCAGGTATAGACCATTGACTGTATAAATAATATAAAAAATGTAAATATGACGATGTATCACAAAGACTGATGTCACCCTGCTAATCTGGCGCATATTACATTACTTGCTCTTCATATTTTTGCTAGCTCTGTCTGGACTAATCAACCTATAGTGAAATGAAAAGCCGAACAACAATTCTGTTTTTGTTGGGGTTTTTATTTTTTTACTTACATGTGTTTATTTCATATTTTCAGTTGCTATCCCCCAAGGCTAAATAAAGCACTCTCTAAATTGGTTTCAGTTATGTATTGATTTACAAAACAATGGACATATGGGGTTTCTTTCAGAGAAAAATCTCAGGTAAAATGTATTATATATATATATATATATATATATATATATATATATATATATATATATATATATATATAGATATATATATATATAGATATATATATATATAGATATATATAGATATATATATATAGATATATATAGATATATATATATATATATATATATATATATATATATATATACCAACCAGTCACGGTTGCAAGGCGACAGGACATTTGCAGAGAAATTAATAAGCCTAGACCAAATTCACAGATAACATCCGGTCTACCCGGTCGAGGAAGGAATCGTCCTATGTAGACTGCTGATGACGGGTCCTTAGAAGGATGCAAAATAGATATGACCCTTAAATGACATTCTGGTTCACACTTCTCACCAGTTGGTGGCAGTAACGCACCAATTCGTTGTTTGCCAAGTTAATAATTATCAAAAAGAAGCGTGCTATTAAGAGCATGCTAACTGGTAGTCATGATGTAAAGACAGAAATACATGCATGAAAGGAATTTACAAAGGTTTTTAGCGGCAAAGTTGGATTGAGGAAGACTTGCGGACTAAGTACTTTATTGGAGTACAATAACTGGACGTAAAAGGATCGTTTTTGTTCGAGATGATGGCTCTGTGGATGTGAAGGCGCAGCTATGAAGGGTGGGCATTATTTTCTTTCTGAGTCTATCAGGACAGTTTCAGCACCGAGTAGCGTCACTGATCAAAGCAGCAGAAAAATAACAAGACAGTTGAAATGGAAGAGGCTTGTTGTTGTGTTTTCTGTTTGCTGTTATTATTAACTGGTTTGCGAGCAAATCTTATTTTTACAAAGCCGGTTGTTTGGTGACGTCTGCTCATTTCCCTTTGAATCAGCGCGACTTAACCACAGCTCCCGCTGAGCAACAATGGTCTTCTATAGGAAGATGGGTCACTTACATACACAGTATGATTGTGACAGTGGCTCAATCGCAGCGACTTTTTGGGAACAAAAACAAATGTTCTGACCACCAATCTAGAACAGAGCGATCATTCGGAAAAACTCCAGAACCAGCCAGTCCCTATTTAAATTATGTATAATACGAATATTTACATAGAAAGAGTGTCAAAAAGGGCAGTTTTGACCCGGAAATATTGAACACACTGCCAATGGGAGGTAAAAACGTTAAGGGGTTAAATAAAAACTGCCCCCCCCCAAAAAAAAATAAGCTGCGCCCCCTCCTCCAGCTAAATTGCCATGGGATACACAGATCTAAGAACTTTTAACTGTCTGAGTACCTTTTTTATTAGTGTAGTCAGTAAACATTTCAATTGATTAAGTTTCTACTTCATTTCGAAAAGAAAACACAAAATTGATTAAAGACCAATAAGAATAGAGACACTGAGGCTATTTCTCTTCAGATAGACTTAAAGAAAGGTAGCCCTACAAGTAACAGAGAAAAAACATCAGTCTAAAACAATGTTAAAATACTAAGCAAATTAAAAAGCAGGTTTTAAATTTGAAATAACTTTCAACAATTTCAGCATCAGTCTATACAAAAACTCACAACACTGACATTGACTGTTGAATTAATTATATGTTCATGATTAGATCAATTGATTCCAATATTCACTAACTTTGACAATGGAATGGCAGTCAAGCTAAATGCATGGCATCAGCTGACATCAAATAAATTTGGTGAGTTGAGCTAGATCAGTAGTCAAACATTAACCCATTTTAGATTCGCCACACACTTTCATTGATTTTTCATCTGCCAAATCTCATAGCAGGCAGGATAAAAAAGGGGGAAAATTATAATAAATGACTGCTTTCTGAAGTTGCAGAACTGAGTTAGTGCACCTTTGCTGTCTGCAGACCTTCAAACTTAAATCATGAAACTGAATTTTAATTATAATGTTTCAAAAGCCAATAGCATATTTTAGCCTTATTCCAATGCCAGATGTCTATTTGTGATTAAAAAAATCCATACCTTTACACGGTAGTCGCAGAAAAACATCCGTGTATCCAAAATACACATCAGCTTGGTAAATAAAAGGCTAGATTTTTTTCAGTGTTAAAATGTATGCAGTATCAACCTTTTAGTAGATTAAATGCTGCACAGATGTTATTGAACTGCACATGTTATGATTGAATTTGGCTGTTAAAATGGCAACCTTTGACTCTTGTCTAAATGCACCACACTGACTGATTACAGAGAAGATGGTTGAATAATAGATTTTTCTGTCATTTGCTTTACAATCCATGTTTATTCTCTATCAGTCAAACACTTTCATTTTGGGTTCAGTGTCAGTACCTGTGTCACAGCCTGCTCGGAACCATGACATAGGATGAGAGGTGACACAACAAATCAAAGCAAAAGCAAAAACATAATAGGTTCTTATTGAATTTGATTACCTCTAAGCAAGCAGTAAATTACTGGTTTCAAATAATCAATAGTGTTGTGGATGTAGGTCAGTGAGGTGCTGTTCGATAAAAAAGACAAAAAGTAAAAGTGCAATGTTCACTGAAGAGAAAAGATCTTCTATTTAAACCCATCTGTGAACGTCTGTTCTGCCCAAGGCTGGAAGAATTCTTTTTAAAATAAGCCAATTGCTAAAAATACTTGATCTCAGTTTTGTTTTTCATAACTCATTTTTGTCTTGGTCTATGTCCTGTTTATATATTGTTAAATTTTTCCTTGGGCTCTGTTTTCTTGCAGTGTTACTTTTGTTTCTCTCCTTGTGTCAGTTTTCTGCTACATTCACAGCTCTGTTAATCACTTTATCACACATCTGGTTCCCATCACGATAATCACTCTCCCCAGTTTGCAGTGTGTTATAGAAGTATTTATACCTCTTAAGTCTATTCACATTTTATAAGAACCACAAACTAATGTATTTTATTTAAGTTTTAGGAGAAGGGCCAACACAAAGTAGCCCATAATTGATGGATGGAATTTTCCCCTTTCTTCTTTGCAAAGTAGTACAAACTCAGACACTTTGGATAGAATCTTCCCCGTTTTATTGATGTGTAGAGTTTGACTGGACCATTCACAAGGATATGCTTTTAAGGATCGAACTTCAAAACTTGAGGATTGGTGTCCTGTAACCTTTTGATGTGTCCTTGGTCTAACACACCTGAATCAAATGGTTGAGTTGCATATGTTTTACAGAAAGCTGCTAATGACATGATTGTTTGACTCAGGTGTTTTGAAACAAAGAAACACTCAAAGCTGCAAGACACTATTCTTTGAGGATTGTAGTTTGAGTTTTTTCTAAAAGGGTTTTCTTCCAAGATCCATCAACTCTGAGCAGTTTTCCTGTCCCTGCTGGAGAAAAATTCCCCCACAAGCAAGATAGTGCCACCAGGATCACATGGCAGCATCAAGCTGTGTTTCCCAGGATGATTCACAGTAATCAGTAACAGTAATCTGTCACAGTTTTTTGCATGTACATCCAAATGTTTAGATCTGTTCTTATCTGACCTGAGCTCTTTCTTCCGAGTGTTTGCTATGTCTCTTACATGACCAGTGGCAAACTGAAAATGGGATTTGTTATGGCTTTCTGTTTTCAATGGCTTTCTTCTTGCCGCTCTTCCATTAAGGCCATATTTGTGCAATGTACAACTGAGAGTTGTATGGTCAACAAATTCTTCCATGTGAGCTGTGGATCTCTGCAGCTCATACAGTTACTGTGGGTCTCTTCTACATCTAGGCTCTACTTTGCATTGATCTACCATGTACAGTTACAATAAATTACATAAAGAAATTGTGGTTCTAATATGAAAAAATATGGTTTTATCAACAATGCCCGAGCCAATCATTTTTCCCTTTTACCAGTTTTTTTTTATTATTATTTTCACAGATCTTGCATCATGCTGCATGCCATGGTGTTGTTTCTGCCATGAACATATATGAATTTGAGGGTGCAACGCCTGATTCATACAGAGTTCAGAACAGATGCGGTCCGGACTTCATACGGCTTCTGGAATGACGAAAAAACATTGAGTCCAATCAGAGCATTCTCACTGACTGCGGTGCAGATGCGGAGCGCCATTAACTTTCCGTATGAAGTCTTCTTCCGGATGCCAAATGCAGATTTCCATGAAGTTTTAGAAGTTACATGAGCCAGACAGAAAGTGAGAAGTGAGTCAGCAAGGTGCATATTTCAAAATAAACTCAGCAAAAAAAGAAACGTCCTCTGACTTTCAACTGTTTTTACTTTCAGTAAACTTAATGTGTGTAAATATTTGTATGAACACTAAAAGAGTCAACACCATAAGACATAAACTAAAAATGTTTCACAGACATGTGACTAACAGAAATAGAATAATGTGTCCTTGAATGAAGGGAGGCTCAAAATCAAAAGTACCAGTCAGTATCTGGTGTGGCCACCAGCTGCTTGAAGTACTGCAGTGCATCTCCTCCTCATGGACTGGACCAGATTTGTCAGTTCTTGCTGTGAGATGTTGCCCCACTCTTCCACCAAGGCACTTGCAAGTTCCTGGACATTTCTGAGGGGAATGGCCCTAGCCCTCACCCTGCGATCCAACAGGTCCCAGACGTGCTCAATGGGATTGAGATCCGGGCTCTTCGCTGGCCATGGCAGAACACTGACATTGCTGTCATGCAGAAACTCACGCACAGAACGAGCAGTATGGCTGGTGGCATTGTCCTGCTGGAGGATCATGTCCGGATAAGCATGCATAAAGGGTACCACATGAGTGAGGAGGATGTCTTCCCTGTACCGCAAGGCATTGAGATTGCCTGCAATGACAACAAGCTCAGTCCGATGGTGATGTGATATACCGCCCCAGACCATGACGGACCCCCCACCTCCAAATCGATCCCGCTCCAGGGTACAAGCCTCGGTGTAACGCTCATTCCTTCCACGATAAACACGAATCCGTCCATCACCCCTGGTGAGACAAAACCGCGATGCATCAGTGAAGAGCACTTTTTGCCACTCCTGTCTGGTCCAGCGAAGGTGGGTTTGTGCCCATAGGCGGCGTAGTTG
This sequence comes from Valencia hispanica, assembly GCA_963556495.2. NCBI lineage: Eukaryota > Metazoa > Chordata > Actinopteri > Cyprinodontiformes > Valenciidae > Valencia > Valencia hispanica. The sequence goes on from OY747704.1 coordinate 35,894,974, forward strand.
CTAGTGATGTCTGGTAAGGACCTGCCTTACAACAGGCCTACAAGCCCTCAGTCCAGCCTCTCTCAGCCTATCGCGGACAGTCTGAGCACTGATGGAGGGATTGTGTGTTCCTGGTGTGACTCGGGCAGTTGTTGTGGCCATCCTGTACCTGTCACGCAAGTGTGATATTCGGATGTACCGATCCAGTGCAGGTGTTGTTACACGTGGTCTTCCACTGCGAGGATGATCAGCTGTCCTTCCTGTCTCCCTGTAGTGCTGTCTAAGGCGTCTCACAGTGCGGACATGTCAATTTATTGCCCTAGCCACATCAGCAGTCCTCATGCCTCCCTGAAGCATGCCTAATGCACGTTCACGCAGATGAGCAGGGACCCTGGGCATCTTTCTGTGGGTGTTTTTCACAGTCGGTAGACAAGTCTCTTTAGTGTCCTGCGTTTTTAGAACTGTGACCTTAAATGCCCACTTTCTGTAAGCTGTTAAGGTCTTAACGACCATTCCACAGGTGCATGTTAATTAATTGATTATGGTTAATTGAACATGCATGGAAAACATTGTTTAAACCATTTACAATAAAGATCTGTAAAGTTATTTGGAGTTTTATAACATTATTGTTGAAATACACAGTCCTGAAAAAGGGACGTTTCTTTTTTTGCTGAGTTTATAACCCGTGTTGCATTCTCCCCCCCGACTTTTTCATTTATTATTAATGTCAGGGATATCAGTTCACAGTGTATGATAGTTCACGTTATTTTTACAAGTATATCTTTAAACAAATTATGTCAAATTTTTTCAGTGTTTTGCAAACTATTGCTAAACATTCATTGCTTTCACTCTGTCCTTTTTGGATATGTTCCACAGACGAACCACAGTCTGTGTGAATGGCAGTCCGGATGGCTTCCGTACGTTAACTAGACCGCATCCATTCCGCACTAACTTCTGAATTAGAACTAATATTTGGGGTGTGTTTAAAAATTTCTTAATTGAATCAAATTGTGAGCCCTTTTCAACAAAAATTGTGGCTAGATCAGTTTAGGTGCAATTGTATTAAGCCAACTCATTGGAGAAAAAAGTAATTCACCCCAGCATTTCCCAATCCTAGTCCTCAAGGCACATTGCCCTGCATGTTTTAGATGTTTCCCTGCTTTACACCTGCTTCAGATGACTGCAGTTCAGCAAAAGTCTGTTAATCAGCCATCCGTTGAAATCAGGTGTGCTGAAGCAGGGAGACATCTAAAATATTCCAGGGCAGTGTGCCTTGAGGAGCAGGGTTCAAAAATATTGACATTCTATTATTGTAGGTGTGTATTGTTTGTGTAGCACAGCAGAGCACACTGAAGTGTGATGCAGCTGTTCTCAGCTTTTCATATTTGAACACCATGAAACTATAACTCATAAGTACAAATATATTAAGTAAGCAACTATGTGCCTTTGAGCAGCTGCTCTGGGGGTGCACAGACAATATTTACAAAGTTCATCAACAACAGCCAACTGCTACCTTTGAGGCAGTGGTGTTCAGTTCCACACAGCTACACACACCAGATTTAAATCAGTGGGTCGTTAACAGAGTCTGATGTGATGTCTTGGAGGCAAATCCAATGTGGACTACACAGGAAAAACAAAAATCACATCACGGATCAAGAATGAAATTGGACAGAGCTTCTTTAAGGTTAGTTACCAAGTTTGTGCAAAAATGTTCTAATAAGATGTTGCTAAAAATATATTTCCTTAATTAAAAAGAGTGAGCAGATGTTTTATCATTCTCAAGATGATAAAATTGAAGTTGAGGCCTTGGTGTGTGGATTTCATGGTGTTCATGGATGTTTTTTTTTTTTTGCCTGCTCTGTGTCCAGTTGCTCTCTTTTTTTTCTATCTTCAGCTTCTAGCTCACATGAACACCTTTTATTCTGTAAAGCTGATGACTGTTTGTTTTGCTCTCCATCAATGCATTGCCACACTGTTCGCATCTTGGTTTGTTTCTGATGTAGTGTGCTTTTGCAAAGGTTGCCTGTTTTCCTTTGACTGTTGCTGGCTCATTGCATTGTGCCTGTAGCTCTTGGTTTCAGATCATTTGGCCTGCTGTTCGTTAACCTTGGATTTATGTTACCTCAGTTTTCATTACAAAAGGCATTTAGTTGGTGTCATCCCACCTGGTTTTCAGTCTGCATTTGGTTCCATCTGCCTTGAACTTTAAACAGTTGGTGAAAATTATAAACGACAGAAAATTGGACCAATTGAGAATTTTTATCTCGTGGCACTATTTATGTGACTTGTTTTTCAAATGTTTTGATGATGAAGCAAATGGGAAATGTGGAAATTATTCAATTATATTCAAATATACTTAAAATGCTAATATAGTACTATATGTTGCTGTCTATGGTACAAATGCTTCTCAGTGGCTTAGATTGTAATAAAATAGGAATGTTAAAATCAGCAAGTTTATGATTGCTATTTGTGCTCCAAGCAGTTGATTACAAATCACATCACAATTTCTGTTCATGTAAAGCAAGGCAATTTTATTTGTTAGCACACTTTCAACAACAAGGTAATTCAAGGTGCTTTACATGATTATGGGGTAAAATAAAAATAGCAGTAAAACACAGACAAAGCATGTACAGAAAAACAGCAATAAAGCAAGAAGCACACACAACATATGATGCATGAAAACATTACTCAAAGGCACCTATAAACAGATGAGATTTTAGTTGTGATTTAAAAGAACTGTGTTTCAGCAGCTTTGCAGTTGTCTGGAAGTTTGTTGCAGATTAGAGGAACATAGAAACTGTAAGCTGCTTCTCAATATTTGGTTCTAATTCTAGGGATGTTGAGTAGACTGGAATTTGAGGATATTATTTACATTTCTTTTTTCATCTTCTTTCTTTCCATGCTGGATAACTTTATAGGCACGACTAGTTTCTGAAGCTTTGGTTTAACGAAACAGTTTGCTTTACCTGAAGATTAGTTGGGTTATTTTTAAATCCCCCAAATAGTCTGTAAACAAATGTTTTTAAGTGGCTCTTTTACAAAAATCAACTGATTTGACATTTTAGCAATGCTAAATTTGGCCACGTAAGGTCGTATTCAAGCAAGGATGTGAATTATTTTTCATCTTAATTTCAGGATTTAACAGCTTTTAACAAAAAAAAATAATGTCATTAAGAGGCCTCCTTTGAGTGCCAAAAAATCTGTAATTATTTTATATTGTAAAAAAATAATTTTGCAGTAATGAAAATGGCTTTTGGTCTGAATAAAATGACTGTCAGACTTTTAACCTCAATTCTAACTATTGAAAAGGCTGGACAGTAATCAATGATCACCTTTACTAGTAATATCAAAATAATTCTTTAAAAAAGCAAGTATTTTTAAAGGTGTCAATGTAAACTAAAGAAGAATATTAGCTGTTAAAACAATGTAGCTACTCAGATTTTTTACATATTAATATTTTTCATTTTAAAAGTTTTTGCTCTCAGGTTAACGTGTGTGTGTGTTTGGGCGGGGGGCTTCATTTTATTTTACATGATCAGCTGAAGGGTTTTGGGTCCTTCCACTGTGGAACTGTCCACAGTTCATAAAAAATCTAGACTGGCGAAAGGAGAATTTGACTTTGAAAGTGACCAATGAGTTTATTTTTCGCTAGAAAAATATAATTGTCTTTGAGAAAGCGTGGTGTGGATGATGCTGACATTCAAGGGCATTTGGATGACATTCAAGGACATTTCCAATCATTCTATGCAAAAAAATGATCTACCTATATTTTTTAAGCATAAAGATTCAAACTTGCACATGTTGCACTGGTGCTTAGACTTAAAGATTCGATGGCCAAAAACGTTTTTTCAACTTAAATTTTTTTTTAAATGAGGACTTTTTTCTTCTTTTTTTGCCACATTTGCTAAATATTCTGTTCAGAGTCCTGGTTTAAGTTTTCTCTGCTTTTTGGGTGTTTAAAACATTGCAAAGTTTAGCGCTATTATGTCAAACTCTGAACTGGAAATTGTTATTTATACTTCATCAAAGTTTTTCACATTTTAACTATTTTATGGTTGCACTTCCCTTTAACTTGGAGCCCACTTTAAAAGTTTTGGTTTTGACTTGTTGAGCTTTACATGGATAAGCAACATGAAACACAAAGAAACAATAGGCTAGGTAATTTTATTTGTATAGCACACTTTCAATAACAGGGTAATTCAAGGTGCTTTAAAATGATTTGGTAATAAAGAAAAACAGAATATAACAATTGGAAATCAAAAGCAGCAATTTAGCATAAAACACACACAACACATGATACACAGTAAAGCATGAAAAACAGCAATAAAGCATGAACACATATGATACATAAGACATTGATCAATTACTCAAAGGCAATTCTAAACCGATTAGTTTTTAGTTTTGATTTAAAGCAGCTCAGCATTTCAGCAGCTCTGCAGTTGCCAGGAAGTCTGTTCCAGATGGGGAGCATAGAAACTGAAAGCTGCTTCTCCATGTTTAGTTTTGAGTCTAGGGATGTTAGTAGGCTAAAACTGGAGGACCTGAGTGGTCTAGGTGGTTGGCTTAGCACCATAATATGTTGAAAACCTGTTGTCACTGTACCATTCAATGATTTATAAACCAGTAGGAGTATTTTGACATATATTCTCTGAGCTACAGGGAGCCAATGTAAGGACTTTAGAACTGGGGCGATGTGCTCTACTTTCCTGGTTCTAGTGAGGACACGAGCAGCAGCGTTCTGGATCAGCTGGAACTGCCTGATTGACTTTTTAGGCAGACCTGTAAGGACGCTGTTCCAGTAATCAATCTGACTAAAGATAAATGAAGAAAGATAAATAAAGTTTTGAAGGGAGAAGGCGAGAAGGAGTGCAATGCTCCCTCCCCCTCCTCGACATTTGCCGGGGCAGTCGTTTTTGTCCCGGCGGTATCGGTGTTGGGACTTCATGCGCCAGCCTTGCTTGTTGTGCCAGAGGAGATACTTTATGCACCGGCTTTATCTTTGCTTGTGCTCCCTCTATAAGATGTGTGTCTGTCCTTAAGTCCAGGGCTTTCTGATTTAGATAGCAACACAGATTTGATACAAGAAGTTTCTGTCCATGCTTTGTCCCACAAAATATCTTGAAATTGTATATAAATCTCATTGAAAGGTCAGTACAGGTGTTTTTCAGAAATCTCTGGAGCATATAGAGTCTACTGAATCTTTCGTCATTCCCTGTGGGCAATTGTCCGCTGATAAAAAATTTCTATTTTCAGTATCTCCAGTTTCTGTAAGAACGCCCTCTTTAGAATTACTGACTGCTTTCTGGCAATATCAGTGGATCCTGCATGTATAACAAGCTTTTGCAGTTTAGGGTGATGGTCTGTGATTGTCAGGATTTTTTTTGATATTTCTTTCACTGTATTTTTGGCACAGTTATACACTTTAGTTATACACCTCAAGAAGAGTTTGATCCCATTAATTGATCCGTCATGTATGATGAGAACTGGGTGGGGTGGGGGGGGTTACTTATGTGTCCGTTTCATGTGGCTGAATTTCTCATGGTGATATTGGCAGATCCTAGGGGCTGCGTCGTTTTTCGGGAAAGTGAGGGGTGCGAATCTGTTTTTCAGCGGGATTCCGGAAGGATTAATATCTCTTGTTTTGGGTTGAAATTTCTTTTAATTTTTCTTCTTTATAGCAGAGGAAGCAGTTGTAGATATAGTCCGCTTTAAAGCCGGCCAGTGTTCTTCTGAGTGTGGTGTTCTCCCCGTTAAGCATCTTTTGGCTGAGGGAGTAGCGTTGTTCTGGGGCTTCTGTGTGAGACTGTGGGACCGAGGTAACATCTGGCTGCCAGGTTCTTCCTCCCTGTGTGTAGTCATACGTAAAGTTGTCTCATTTCCATATCCAATGTTTAAATCAATGTTAACCTCAAGACGGCTTGACTTCGTCTCTATTGCTTCCATTCTCTGGAGCAGTTTTTCTTCAGTCTTCAGCTGAGCAAAATGCCATTTTGGTAATCCACAGTCCTTGAAAACGTAATCCAAAAAAGAGATCCGGTCTAATACTGTCACTCCAGAGGCTGGGTGTATAAAGTAACTAAATTAGCAACCATATGTTCTCTGCAGATCGTTCAAGTTGTCTGCATTGTAGGCTGTGCAGCATACAGGCCTGAAAACTAAAGGCAATGAAGTATTTGCCACAGTGGCCCCCAGATTCTGGCTTCTTTTCCCCCCAAAGCAAGTTTAACACTTTTTTTCAAAGACATGTTTTCACAACACATTCTCACTCCCAACTCGTCATATATGGACGCATGGTCAGGCTCCCTCTGCGTTACATAATGACGCGTGGGGTACCCCCCTCTCGTCATTTTTTGACACGCTGGGTGCTCCCATAGAATGTTATAGAGATCCCTAAACGTTGGTAACTGACAACATGGGGCGGACAAGGAGTCCGTTCTCGCATTTTTGAAAAGCATATAACAGGTGCCACAATCCATGCAAAGTGGATATATTTGTACGTTTTTAAGCATTTAATTTATTTTACTGAAACTTCTAAATATCTAATCCTAGGTATCTCAGTGATTTCACCATCTGGTTTGGATTTTTAGGCCCTTACATTTTTGTTTATTTTATTTAACAGCAATAATAATATTATTTAAAGAAGGAAATAAACGCAGTGAGCACTGTTTTTAGATAACATGAAGAAAAATATTTTTTCGATTACCTTTTTTCCTTCAATGAAAATCAGCGTCACTGACATCATCTTATGCGACCAGTTCACACGGGTGAGTACAGACTTGAATTTGTTATTTTTTGCTATAAAAATAAAAAAAACGAGAGAATTGCTTAAAAAGTCAAGACTGGTAGTTGTAGTGGTTATTGGTAGCAAGTCCATGCAATATTGAATCATTTAAGACACTCAAATGTATTTTTATCATGTTTTGGCGCATAAAATGCGCGGTAAGCTAGTTAAAGTAGTTAGCTAATTGGGTTGTAATGTGGTTGTTCTTATGGTATATACTAATCCATGCTATGGTCACAGAGAAGTGTATAATCATGTTTGTTGAGACTTTGTACATTCTGTGTACCTATACTGGGCTTATTATGCCTAAAATCAACCTAGACTTCTTTAATGAGTTCAGTCTGGGAGCCCCGATCACAGGTAGCTCATTGATCTGCATTGTCATCAGTTTGCCAGCTGAATCTCTCGATGTATTCACGTTACTGTGGATTAAATGTATACTTGTTTTTTATCTACCGTACAAGCTGTTGCATTCACAGTGGTCCCTCATTAATTGTAGGGTTATGTTCTAAAAATAACCCCCAACCATTACCCCCGACAGGCGAAATGCGTGACGTTCTCATCTTTTTTTTTACATTTATTATTTATGTTTTAAGGCTGTAAAACCCCTCGCCACATTTTTTATACACATCTCTCAGACATACGTTAACATTTACTCACAGTTCTCACCAGTTTAAATACTTTCAAAGTTCAAACCTTCTAGATTTTAAAACATAAAAGTATTATGATTGGCCGTGGTTTTTCGTCTGCGCGCCGCTCTGGTGCGTCTTTTTCCACTGAAGCTCTCGGTGCAGATGTCTCTTTCTAAGTGAGGAACGTAGCTGTGGGAAGTTGTTTGTGCTATTTTTTCTTCTGGACGAGAAGATTCTCATAACCAGAAATGATAAGTTTGGCAAGTGCATGAGACAGGACATGGAGGAGACGGTCAACTGTCTTAAGTCGTTCAAGACTCAGAACGCAATTCCCGTTAGTACGCTGTAAAGAAACCGTGAAAGGTGAACCTCTGCGTTATAGCAAGGGACCACTGTAAAGGCAATTCAGAGTTGTACCAGGAAAGCCAGAATCCCCTCTATCTGTCCATATTGTCTATTATTGTGGGACAGACAGATTATGTTGTGTTTTGGTTGTTTTTGTCCTGATACATAAAGTGCTCTTGAATACTCAACAAATACTTTTTTTTCTCAACAGATCCCTCATTTAGATTGCATCACCATCAAGTTTTTCTTTATAAATATCTCCAAAAGGCACTTTTAAGAGCCATATTCGTCTGTCATATTTGTTATTCAGCTGTCTCCTCTGTTGCTGTTTGCCTTGTACTGTTTTGGACCTTCTCTTCATTTGTGTTGTGTTCTGTTTTGTTAGTGAATCAATTATCTGTTTCTTGTCCTTTATTTGTCCCACTTGTCCCCTCAGTGTCTCTACCTCTTTATTGTCAGGTTGTGTTTTAGTTCTTTCCGTCCATCACCATGAGTGAGTCTAATATCAGAGATCCTTTAATGATACTGGATATTGAGACCGATAAGCAGGAAATATTTGATGAGCTTCAGCAACTTGATGACTTGCTTGCTGATCTTCAGCAAGAAGAAGCTCCCTTATCTGTAAAGGTAACTGAACCCACAGTGAGATGGAGGAAAAGGGACAAAGATGGAAATGAAGTCTACGCAAGGCCAAGATCCACCAGGAATCCATCACAATACGGTTAGTAATTTCTTATAAACAAAAATTTTATGCAGGATTGCTGGCAAATATCAACTATGTAAACACAAATCAATAAATTGACATATTAATTAGTGCTGTCATGAGATTTAAAAACTGAGATTAATTAATTATGATCTGTAATTAATTTAATTAATCTCTTTTTCACGCTTGCCTAATAATTGCTGAGAAAAGCCCTCATCTTGAGGTATTTTCTTTTAAATTCATTACATTATTGTGGTACAACAAAAGTTTGATACATGTAATTTAAAAAAACTGGCTTTATGAAGTCATTGTATTTAACAGACTTTAACAGATGCAGTCCCAGCCATTTACATTCTGCTGTTTTTGTGACTAGTCCCAAGTGGTGCCTGCAACCTTTTGCTTCGAGCATGCGCGAATTATCAGTGTTCTGGATGCAGTGGGGTAAATATATTGTCTAAGTCCAGCTGTATTACGGGTTAAAACAACACCTAATATGCACATTATTTTTGATACCGATGGCTTGCCGTACCGGTGGACCTGGGCGGCCGGGTGGAGCTGCGGTGTACGGTGCAGACTGGTTGCTTGCTGTGAGATCTGAGACAGGAGAGCGCCCCGCTGCTCGGTGAGAAGAGTAACAGCGTTACATGCTTCAACCAAAATTTTACAATAACCACGATGGAAGGCAGTCATCTTCTGAAGAGTGTACAGCCAACCGATGTCCACTTCAGGGTGTGGTTAACCCTGGACAACTCAAGCACAAGAAGCCCAGTGCATAAAACGGGTTTTATTTAAAGGGAACTCTCATGCAGAAACTGTAAAATTAAAGCTACATTTTGTATTTTTTTGAGTTAATTCTTAGCAAAAAACCCTTTGTTCTTTCAAAAATATGTGCTCATTCATGTGCAATTACTTCCACCTACTAATGAAAGTATTCTCATAAGAGTAGAATCTGCTATTCAGAATACATACGCGGGAGTTGCACGAATGGCTGAATCCATGTTGAGCCTCCATCTTTGAAATACACTTCGCCAACGAGGGACATTCCTGGAAATTCTAGCTCCGCCTTTCGTGCTTTGGCCACACTCAGTTGCACCGTGACGAATGCCAGAGGGAGATTGTCTACTCGCGATGCGGCAGACGTCTGACTATATAACTAAATGCAATGTAGTTTTCTAAAGTAACCTCATCACTGGAAGGAACACTGGACGAAGTCGTAGTACTGGAAGCCATGTTAACCTTGGCATGAAACGGCCACCGTAGGAGTTAAAACACGCTCCGAATGGGGGGGTAGGAGGTGGGGCTAGAACGTAATATTCAGTTGGTTGTTTCACCGCTAGATGGGAGAAGTTCTTACACAATGTAGCTTTAAAGATTAAAAATGGCTGTAATTAATTGATCGCAATTAACGTGATAATTTGACACCCTTAATATTAATCATTAAAAATGTTTAAACAAAGTATATTAGTATGACTTAATAGATTAATTTTTGCTATTTCCTCCACATGGTATTCATATTTAACAGCTTTTCAAAACCAACTTGTATTTTTTTTACTTTTTTTGTAACTATGTCCATAATGTACATATTTTTTTTCTGTATTCTTAAATTCTGTTCCGTCCTTCCTTTGCTGCTGTGACAACTGAATTTTCCCTTGTGGGACAATAAAATATTGTTCTATTTATTGAAGAGGGTTCATAATCTCCCCAAAATCAAAATTTTATTTAATTGTATTATAATATATTTTAAGTCAAAATAACCTAGAAACATGTTACAATCAATAATTTAAGACAAATGACAAGTTCTACTATGTTTTGTCATGTAGTAGAATGTAGTTAAAACAGTAAAGATGCATTTCCAGCCAATTATGGACATGTTACATCCATCTGACAGTTTAAACTACTTACGTCTTGGATTCATCCCTTTTACTTTGTATCTGGTTAATTACAGATTTTGAGTGGGAATTTTGCATATGTTTTTTATGTTTTTGTGATTATTGTTTTTGATATGCTCTATGTATTTTAACAGGCCACAGTCAAAAGACCAGCTGTCCCTCTACCAGTCATTGTGAAGTGGCCTTTGCTCCAGAGACCATTGGTATGTACCTCATTGGGTCTTTAAGCCTAGTTTATGCTTCTTCGTCTGCAGAGGTGCAGAGATATGCGGCTCCATTATCCGTCAACACAAGGGCTCTCCAACAGGCATATAAACATGTATGGCACACAGATTAATTATTTAACTATCCGTCGAACACATCAGAGGGCGCATATTTGGGATTGGTCAGCCCAAGAACATGCCTCTATAGTAAATGTAATTAGGAGTCAATGCAGCTTTTGGACACTACATGCTTCATTTTGCAAGTCCACTTTAAGTAATTTGGTCTTTTGGCGGTTTTGAACACCAGAGAGGTATTCCATGAAGCAAGCTAAAGGGAGAAGAAAAAGAAAATAAAGGCTCATTTGAAATATCCTGTCTTGACTTAACAAGCCAGGCTCATGTGTGTCAACACTACATTAAATGTTAATCGATGCTAGATAACTGAGTATAGAAGTAAAATAAAAAGCCGCGTACTTATCTCAGTCTGAGAAAGACTTATTAATGGGCCCTATGACATCACAACTACATCATAACCAATAAGGGAACACCAGCTGCATATAAAAGTTCCTTTGGCTGCATTGTGGTATAATGTAAATTAGGTGATGTTCCTTACAGACGGTTTAGAGTGTGACACTGAGCGCTGAGAATCAATTCTATAAATCATACTACCTCGTTGGGTTGGGCAAGATAATCTGGAGTCTGTTGTAAAACCAGAATATAACACATGACAGAATAGCTGACAGGTTGAATGTTTTAGAACATGATTAAAGAAGGGTGTAAAAATATTTTATTAACTACAGTAATAACAGATTGTAGCCTTTATAATGTAAAGTCACATTAACTTTTTTCATTTTTTTAATAACACCTTAAGACAGGACGTCATGGTGTTTTTATTGGTCAGTCTTAGAAACAAGTGGCTTATTTGTAATCATTAGTAATGCTTGGTATCAGGAGTGACACGGGTGGAAGAAAACGTTTCTGGCAGCAAGGAAAGATTCAGTAGGGTGACGTCGGGTAAATTGGGCCACCTTTTGGGAACCATAGACCTATCAAATTATTATTTTTTAATTCGAGAACACTCGTGCCAACAATTGGAAATCTTTTTGCAGACATTGTTCAAAATCAAACCAGAAGGGGCTGATCTTATATGATGGACCAATTTTCCTGATGTCACCATATGATAATATTCTTCAAAATGGTAAAAATAAAATCTAAACTAAATTTGCTTTATTAACTTTTATATATTGGAGGATGGGTAGGGTGACAGAGAGCACAGCAGCAGAATACCAGTCCCACGGGGTGACATCACATTGATCGTCCAATCATTTGATCAAGCTAAAATAAGCCTCACAGTTAAGAGCTTAAGTTGCCATATTGACTGAGCGGGGCTTCAGGTTAACCTAGTTCGTCGAACAGAATCTGGGGAAATTGAGTCAGGATTGTGATAATAATTCTGGCTTTTGAGAGGAGCTTGCTTCATGGAATACCCCCTAGGAGGTGAAAAAAAGGAAAACAAGATGGCTGCCATGAGCAGTGGTGGTTTGTTGGGCTCCACTCTTGCTTTTGTATTTCCATTGTTGCTCAAGTTTTGTGGGCTCGATTTGGTTGGACTTGTCCACACTATTCAACATCTCTACTTGTGTATAACAGAAGTCTTAAACTGGGCAAATGAACCAAGAACTCCAACTCCAAACTGAAGTACAAGAGACAAAGGATACAACTGCACATGGCAATTATGTTGGCAGCATCTCTGGTCTTTCATGGACTATATCTGGACACCACTACACCCCAGTTCAAGAAGGAGTAAACACCAATACAATTCCAAAGAGAAAGCAAAAAGCTACGAAAGGTATGTCTTTATATGGCTAGTTTGCTGTTGGTATTTCTGTGTTCTACTGGGACCATGCTGGACTAAACAGGAAATAACATGTAGACCAACTCATGCTGTACCAATGATTGTGAAACCAACTCTAGGCTTTTTTGGATATGGATTTCATGTTTTGTATTCAACATGCTGGCAAAATAAACAAGAACTTTGCACCATATACAAGTCTAAACAACTGAGGAGCAGGAAGAACGGATCCTTCTGTACATTGCTTCTCCTTTTGCTCCTGTTAAGCGGTGATACACAATTAAATCCAGGTCCTCTAAAGAACATTTGCTCAAGTTTATTTACGGAATTACACACTGAAGAGTGTCTACAGCACCATCTTGTGGACATACCTAGTTATGCAACTGCGAGGACCCTTACTACTGCTGCACAAGATGAAGATTTTTCATTGAAGTTAAATGGGAGCCCTTTGGATGCGGCAGCAAAAGTTGTTGGGAATGTTGCAAACTCTGAAATGGAAAATGCAGCTACCATCCAGTCTCTCTCTGCTTTTCACCTTGAAAATCAAGCAAAATCAAGTGCTAAAAAGATCTCTGGATATGCGTCCAACAAGCAAAAAGAACTGAAATATTTTCAAACTGTGAATCATGCAAAGGTGATTTGGGATGCAAAAGCTAAACCTAAAGGTATATTTGGAGGTCATCTTAATATTCGAAGTCTTCTGTCGAAACTAAATGAAGTTAACCATTTGAGTAATTCAAATCTAGATTTCCTAGCCATGAGTGAAACCTGGCTACATAGTAACATCTCAACAAACATGATTGATGTTCCTGGTTACACATGTTATAGGAAAGATCGTCCAAATGGAAAAGGGGGAGGGGTTTGATTTATATTAGAGAGAGACTTAAATGTTCAGTTATTGATTTTAATACTTTTGGAATAGAATGCCTTGGATTAAACGTTGAGCTATCGTCTACAATGAAATTTAATATTATGGTTTTATATAAACCACCATCTCGGTGTATCTTTTTATAGTGATTTTGATGAATTATTAAAACACATTAATATAAAAAGTGAAACAATTTTAATGGGAGATTTTAATATTAATTGGATGGAGAATGGGAGAAAAGACAAACTAAATATAGCATCAAAACAAACTGCTTCAAATTGTTAAAAATCCAACAAGGATTTCTCGGTCTAGTCAAACTTTAATAGACTTGATTTTTACGAACAAATCACTACGAGTTACTAAAACTTACAACTTTGTGACAGGTCTGATCATAATCTGACGCTGATGGTGCGAAAATTAACCAAAAAACGACTGGAGGGAATTTACCCTGTGTGTTATTAAAAATGGAAAAATAATTCCAAAATATAAACGGCCCTTATTTGATCTTGAATTGAAAAATATAAACTGGAACGATGTGACACAAATGGAAAATGTAAATCAGTGCTCTACTTTTTTAATAGAGAAACTGACAAATGTAATTCAGAAATTTGCTTGTGTTTCAAAAACCAACAGGAGGAAAGTGACCCTGCCATGGATATCTGATCATATTTATCAACTTATGAAAAAGAGGGATCTAGCACTGAAAAAAATCGATCAAAACTAAATTACAGACAGATGTACTGGTCTATAAGGGACTAAGGAATGAAGTTGTTAGTGGATTAAGAAAAGCCAAGTCCGCATATTTCATGCATCTTTTTGCTGAATCACATGGAAACAGTTCGCTTATATGGAAACACATTAATAAACTGACCAATCGTAATTCGAGACAGAGTAAATGTATAACTAAACTAGATGTAAATGGAACAATCAGCAGTAATGCTTTGGAAATTGCAAATGAATTTAACTTCTATTTTGTTGATTCAGTGGAGAAGCTTGCTACAAGTTTCAATTCGATTTCTGTCGCATGTGATGAGGTGAAAGATTCAAATTCATCCTTTAATGTCACACAAGCTGATCAAAAAAAGATCCATACAATTATTAATCAATTAAATAGTTCGAAAGCCAAAGACCTTGTCATGTTTTGACGTTAAGGAGGACCCAAAATGCAGCAAGTATAAACAAAATGATTTAATGAAAACAAGGACCTTACATAACTCAGGAGGATCAAAAGGCAGCAAACGAAAAAAAACAGGAACCAGACGGGCAACCAGGAAGGCAGGAACCAGAGAGGGAAGAATGGCAACGGACCAGGGAGTAGTGAGTGAGAAGACCAATGATCAATTAGTGGGAGCAGATGCAGGTGGGAGGGAGAGAGCAGGTGGAAGTAATCAACTGGGATAGGAGGTAAAAAGGCTGGGAGACAGAAGACTCTTAAGAAACTAAAGATAAGTCTGGAAGGGAATCTAATGAAACACAGGAAAACAGAAGGAGGAATAAAATATAACCACTGGGACTAACGAAGGATAAGTATTAATATGAACTTGGGGAAAATAGAAATTAACACAAACTGCAACCAAACACAAAGACCACCAGAGGGAGACAAAGAACAACTAAAACATAATAGAACTAAATAAGGAAAATTAACAAAACACAAACACCCTGGAACCATGACAGACCTTTTTGATTTAGATACACATTTAATTAAAAAGTACAGTAACGAATTGTTAAAACCAGTATCGCATTTAGTGAATTTATCGATCAAAAATAAAGATTTTCCTGAAAATCTCAAAACGGCTGTTGTGACATCAATTTTTAAATCAGGAGCGACAGATAAAGCTTGCAATTGTCGACTTTACCTGTGATTTCCAAAGTGTTAGAAAAGCTTGTGGCTGAACAGTTGATGACCTACTTGGAGGAACATAGTCTACTAAATCCTAAACAATTTGGATTTCGACCAAAGCACTCCACTGAGATGGCTGTATGTCACTTTACAGAAACCATCAAAACTAGTTTGGATCAAGGTAAATGTGTGGGAGCAGTATTTCTCGACTTTAAAAAAGCTTTTGATACTGTAAACCACCAAGTACTCTTGAGAAAACTGAAACAACTAAATTTTTCCAAACAAGCTTTAAATTGGTTTAAATCATACCTTACATCAAGACAACAGTGTGTAAAAATAAGTGGTGTTAAATCTACCATCCAAAAATGTAATTTAGGTGTACCACAAGGGTCGATATTGGGCCCCTTGTTGTTCTGCCTATACATAAATGATTTACCGGTAATCTGCAAAATTACTAGCTGTCAATTGTGTGCAGACGACGCAATCATTTATGTAGCTGCAGATTCCCCTAAACAGGTTTCAGACTTGTTGAACAGACAGCTTGTTAGCACATCTCAGTGGCTGCAGGACAACTGTCTGACCTTAAACTACACTAAAACTGTTGTTATGTGTTTCTCTCTAAAGAGAAATTCACCAAATGTTCTAAACATTAATATTGACAAAAATAAAATCGAGCAGGTTGATGAGTTTAAGTATTTGGGGGTTATTATAGATTCTAAAATGAAGTTTGATGCCCATGTTAGAAAAATGTCTAAGACCATCAAGACAAATTTAAATTGTTTCCGTTTAATTAGATCTTGTGTATCAACTCAGGCGGCACGAGTATATCTACATGCTATGATTTTATCTCATATGTCGTATTGTTCAATCGTTTGGGGCCAGGCCTCACAATCTGTCATAAAGCCTTTAACATCACTCTACAAGCAAGCACTTAAAGTGTTTGATCAAAAACCAATGAAGTGGCATCACTGCACTACTATTCAAAAATATAAAATGATGACACTCGATAGCTTCATCAGTTTCTCTTTTATAAAAAATATATTCAAGTGTCTTAATGGTCTTGCTTCGTCTGTAATGTGTCAATTAGTACAAAAATACACTAATCAAGGAGTGAGCACCAGAGCTGGAGTCAGTGGGAACTGCAGAGTGAAGTTTTGTAAAACTGCTCTGGGTCAGTCTGCGTTCTCAGTAAAAGGGACACAGTTATGGAACTCTTTGCCAATGGAGCTAAAGTCCCAAATGGACCTGAGACTTTTCTCACAAAAGCAGAAGCTATGGCTAAAAAACAAACAACAGTGTGAGCACTGAACAGTTTGGCTGGACTTGGGATGGGAAATGCCTAGATATGTCTTCTCTTATTTCTTTTTATTGTTGTATTGTTTGATGTCTTTTATTGATTTTTTTTAATCTTTCTGCTCTGTTTTAAACACTTTTGAAAAGCCTAACCAGGGACGGGGGCTGCAAATTAGCCTATGGCTAGATGCCTTATGTACATAACATCGGCCACTGAGCTGGCAATGTTTTCCTGTACTGTCCCTGTCAAATAAATAAATAAAAAAAGGACAACATAATACACCGCAATGTTTGTATTTAATAAGCCGCACTTCTAGTAAAAAGCTTTCCAGCTCAATAAAAACTCTCTCTCTTTTGGCCAATGGTCCTTGAGTCGATGTGGGTTTACCAGATGAAGTAAATAAACCTTTATTAACCATAGACTGCTATGGTAGGCAGACCTGCCTGAAAAGGTCAGCACCCCCTGCTGTCATGGTGGGGAATTGCTTTGCAACAATGACAGAAACGGGGAAGTTCAAAAGGAAAATGTCTCCGTCAATACATGTGGGTGTTAACTTTCTGTCAAAGTATAAACCAGGATTTAGTAGGTCATGTTTTTAGCAATTGTAAGCAAAGTTGGGACAATTGCCTTTTAGATTTTACAGCTACTATATGCCATGCTTTAATAAACGGTAAAACAATCTTTTTTTTTTCGTTAAGTGTCTTTTCTACAAGAACTCCAGAGCTCACTGAATGATGCTTCAGAAGATGTTAACGAAGATTCAATGCCAAAAGCTCCCCTTGCTTCGTTGAACTGGAGCACAAGGAAAAGTCTCTTTTCAGAGAGTTGGAGGGCAGAAAGACCTCGTCTGGTTAATACCATGGCAGCTCAACAGTGTGTGTCAGCACACATATGCCAACAGTGTGGAACGAATCCAGCTGCGCTTTGCTGTCCTGATTGTTTACCACCACCCTTCTTTTGCGACAAATGTGATGTGATGATGCACACCAAATCAGTCCTTCATAATAGAGATACCATGACAGGTGGATTCTTCAAGCCATTGCCTCCAAGAACTTATGTTTTAAATAAGACTCTCTGTCATGATGGTAAGTTCAATATTTTAACTAGGGTCATTATTTGTACAGCTTAATTCAATTCAGTTTATTTATATAGCGCCAATTCACAACAGATGTCATCTCAAGGATAGTTCACATATTTATATTAATATTTGTATTTACCCTAATTGTTAGTGATTGTACGACCATGTAGGATGTCCCAGTTAAAAAAACGGTTCCCACAGCTATTGTAGATTAACAACATCTAATATGACTAATTTTGATCCTAGTCAATTCTGTAATGTATGAATTTTACTAATCATTTATTGAGGTCTGGGAAGGGATAAGTTGCACTTTTAGTAAGACACTTGTGTTTCTTTTTATAGATTTTGTCTACCAGGTCACAATGGTTTCATGCCTGTCCTCCACAACAGCCAAACAAAACAGAAAATGTAAATACCGGTCTCCATCAGTTCATGTAGAATTTAATGTAGAATTTTAATAGTATTATACTTTCAACCGATAAGCCACACCTGTGCAACTGCCATTCGTTATGCTATTTTTTTTCTCCATAGCCATTTGGATAATTGGAGACAGTTATGTCTGACATAGTTCTGAGAAAGCTGAAGAAACCATCGGAGGAAACCTCGGCCTCCCAGATGTCCGTATCTCCTGGTTTGGCTGGGGGGGCTGAGGTGGAAAGGAAGAAGAGCAGCTCTAGATGTCCTCATCATCAGCTGTGGTGGAGATGACATGGGGGTGGACAGCAGTGTCCAGTTGGTGAACATGATGAAGGAGGACCTGCACCAGCTTTACCTTCTCCACCCTCAGATGTCCATCTTCTCCTCCATCACCCAAAGGCGTTGATAGAGTGCAGGTGTAAACCCAGCAAAAGTAGAAAAGGCCAGCAGGTTTGTCAACAGTGTTATGGCTTCCAACTGGTGTTGGCCAGAGGGGCCGATGGCGCGATATGGCAGCCTCGCTTCTGTCAGTCTGCCCCAGGGCAGCTGTGGCTATAATCATAGCTTGCTTCCACCAGTGTTTGAATGTGAGAATTAATTAATAATGGAGTTGTAAAGCACTTTGAGAGTCTTGAAAAGCGCTATATAAATGCAAGCCATTATTATTATTATTATTATTCCTAGTTTAAATCCTGCCATCTTTACGCATCCTCACATTAGACATGACAGTCCTTTTGAACAATTGATGTTAAAGCAAAAAGTATAAATATAATCCTGATTGTTATGTCTAATGTGTTGTTGGTGTAGTTTTTTTATTTCAACAATTACATCTGTTGCCATAACACTGTTGACAACTCTGACCCCCCCCCCCCAAACTATGTGAAGTTTGAATAAATCAACATGTAAAGTAAATAAGAAATGTGATCATTTCAACCCATGTTCGACCAAGCAGCCTTATCTTAAATGCACAACATCTTAACCTGTTCAGTTTGTAGTTTCCCAGCGTGGTTAACTAGCTACTTTGTTAATTAAGGAGCTCAGCTGCAGGAGCTTCATCTACAAAATAATGTACAGAAATATTATTTTACTTACCGAAAAAAATGGAGCAGAGACTTCTTGGACGGTCTGTTAGTGCAATCAGTACCACAGCAAGCCATATTTGTCCAATGTTTTTTTTTTTCTTTCTCTTCCTGCTCTCCGCGAGGATGGACGCTTTTCTCTTTCCCTCCCTACTGTTGTCTACTTCTGCATTCTTTTGTCTTGTCAACTATTTTTGGAGCCTCTCTTTGCATTCTCCTCCGGAAAGAACAACTATGGTTCTGGATCTGGTTCTGGTCAGCTGGTCTCTTGATACATTTAATCAATTTTTTTCCCGGAGAACGGCTAAAAGGGAGAGCCGAGTTTGTCCGATGGAACATCGTGGAGGATCTTGTGTCTCTCACTTTTGGCCATCGAGGACGTTGGAAACATTTCTATAATTGGATTCATGATAACCGGATATCTGCTGATTATTGCAGGTGGATTTTCTGAGGTATCGTAAACTTCAAGCTTAAAGGCAGCAATTGGCAGGCTGCCTGGGCTACAGGAAGGTTGCTGTGCTGTCAACACTCAGACTATTTGTGATGTGCGAGCAAAATTGGACTCGTTTCACTGCTTGGGTAATAACTTGGAGAAGTTCTCAGCCGGCTGGAAGGTAATCTGACCCACGATTTGGCCATTTGGACTGAACTCGGACCACTGACAGACTCTAAGGCAAGAGAAAAAGTGATCTTCGCCTGTCTCTAAAACAACAACTTCTTATCTACTGGAATTCGACTCCCTGGTCTTGGTAGACCAAACAAAAACTCCCTTGGATGTGTGTGCAAAAGGATGCTCCATCCCACCCCACTCCCCCATCCCCCACATGAGCCTGTGAGCTCCCTGACTCAGCCCCAAGGTTGTTTATTACATCACAGGCGACAGACTCTGGGATTGAACTGAGAGGAGTTTCATTGTCTCACATTAATGCACACATACATGCACGCACGCTCACGCCACAGCTACAGACATGCACGCAGTCCTGGATTTCAACATGCTCGCGGTACCCTAAGACTCCTGCCCACTCTTCAGACAGCGAAATGATGGGCGCGTGCTTTGGATGGCCGCGACCGGTTTCTCTGTACGGAGGGTTCCCGAACCTCCCCCCCCCGTCCCATTTGTGTTCTCATATGTTATGACCGATACATGTGCTTATATGTTTTTGCAGTGGTTTTTTCAGCACCTCGGCTCGGCTCCCTGTAGGGGGCTGGGCTGAGTTGCCTTTTTTTCCCCCTGTTCACCCCCCCTCCTATTGTGAATCATTTCTATCTGCTAAAAGGGGCGCTGGTAAAGCCGGCTGCTACCGCGGTCTTCCAAATCCTGTAATGTGTTAATGTTTGTAATTGTTTGTATGATCTTGGATTGGTTGTACCGAAACTTAATTTCCCCACGGGGATTATTAAAGTATCTCTTATCTTATCTTATCTTATTATAAGTGCACGATTTATATCTAAACACTAATAAAGTTTGCGGATAGAACCGTTAGCCACCAGCCTTAGCGCTGACGGCTCATCCGAGACCTGTCAATCAAAAGGACACGCACCTAATTATTCATAATTTCAAGATTAAATTATGTCTAAACAGATGAGTTAGAAAAAAATTCACCCCCCTCAGAGTTGTCATAACAATAAACCTGACCTAATAAACCTAAAATGGTTTTTTGAACCAGGCTGTAAACAGGTTTATTTCTGCTGTGAAGTTGGCCTTTTTAACATGGGAGTCAATGGGAAATTGCTCCTTTCTGGAGCCAGCCCCCAGCGGATGAGGGGTGAACTGCAATTTTTGTTACTTCCGGGATGGCCTCAATTCTGAGCGGCGGAGTTTGCCCCTTGATTTTGGATCAACTGAAGGCTTTAAATGGCATTTTGTGGACTACCTGATAGTAAAGAATTACAGTAGTCCAGCCTTTAGGTAACAAATGCATGGAGTAGTTTCTCAGCATCACTCCTGGACAGGATGTTTCTAATTTTAGCAATATTCCTGAGGTGAAAGAAGGAAATCCTAGAAACCCTTTTAATATGGGATTTAAATGTCAAGTCTTGGTCAAAAATAACGCCGAGGTTCTATGTTATTACTGGGGGCCAATTTAATGCCATCCAGATGAAGTGATTGACTAATCAGTTTCTGTTTTAGAACTTCTGGTCCAAAGACAGCAACTTCTGTCTTGTCAGAATTTAAAAACAAAAAGTTTAGGCTCATCCATGTTTTTATGTCTTCCAGAGATGCATCTACCTAACTGACTGGGTTCATCAGGATTTATGGATAAATATAGTTGTGTATCATCGGCATATATCTGCCTCCCTAGCATGCCATCAAGTTTGGCAAAGGAATGGTAATGAGATATACCATTTTTGTGTTTTTTTTTCTGGCTGTTACGACCGAATTTCCCCTTGTGGGACTATTAAAGGACTATTCTATTCCCATAGATTTGATGTGTTGGAACAGAGATGCACCTAAAACTTATAGGATAGTGGCCCTTGAGGACTACAGTTGTAAAACCCTGTTTTAAACATTCCTATTCCTTTTTTCTGTCTTTGGTTCAATGTTAATGAGCTTTTGTCAGCTCTCAAGTAGACTATTTTATATATTAAACTTATTATTTTCTTTAGCACGGCTTGTACCTGTGGAGACCCTAAGCAGAATCTGTGATTTTTCCATCAGTGTTTGAGGATCAAACCAGGAAAGGCTGTTGCTCTGGTCACAATCAATGGTGAGAAAAAATTCTCTCCCCCCCCTAACTCAATAGCAAAAAGAAATAAAAAAATATTCATAAATATAAATACTTACAATATCTTAAGTTTTTATGTTATGTTTTAGGTCGCTATGATCTGAGTATGCCAGAGCTATGGTGTGAGGCATGTGAGACTACTTGGACCGCTGGAGTGCATGATCTAAATTTAAATGATTTCTGGCCCGCCACCCTTCAGTTTTCACATAAATACCTCTGCTGTATGCAGTCGGTTTCTAGGGAGTCCTGCTAATGACCAAATTATTTGAACCAACTGTGATGCCTCAGAGATGCAGCTAAAAGATGGAGGACACTGACCCTCAAGGACTGTATTTTGACACCTGTGTCCTACAGTAAGATTCTTTTGCTTTATATTTTGATGTTTATGTTTTTAAACAGACAGGGAAGATTTCAGCTGATAGCTTCCAGAAAAGTTTTTTCGAGTGGGAAGCTGTAAGATATGACTTGGATCAAATTTTGAACAAGGATCCCTTCAGGTGTCAAGCGTGTACCCCAGATATGCTAGCAGTTTCAGTGGATGGAAACCGCAAGCATTGCCGTTTCAAGAACACAGCTAGGTATGGGAAAATATGTACAGTATACAGTATAATAATTATTTGTATCCGTACTTAAGTTTGACTGTAATCTTTACTACCTTTTGACCACATGGCATTGTCTTTACTGCTCTTCTGTTCAGATCTGAGGAACCAGCTATATTTGAGGACATCTTTATAGCAAGGGATGAAGACGTGGGAAGATTTGTGGACTACATACACAAAACAACCAGACATGTAAACTTGCAGATTATAACTACCGATACATACAGTAACCTTTAAGCCTCTAATGAAGACATTATGTGACCATTATAATTAGAAAATGTGTACATTTTAGGTTTCTGGAAGAGGTGTCTGTGGTGGAGAGTGGTCAGCAGCCCGAGATACCTCCCACATATCCAGCAGTAAAGTGGATGAGGAGGGATTGGAGCTTGCAATGTGTAGACATGGAGTGCTGCTTAGAGCTCTAAATATGTACACGGGGGGAATTTTTGCTTATCCATCGTACCTGCAAAAAAAGCTGGCCAATAGAAATATGACTTTTTTTGTATGGATGTTACCTCCAAATATTGGCCATATCTGGAAAGAGTTACAAAGAGTTGCCCTGAGCTGCAGCACTTTCTTCAAATGAAGCCATTTCTCTCTGTGTTTCATGCCAAAGCTCATGATTTCAAATGTGAGGTATGGAACGCAGACTACACATATTATTGTAACACTGGTATAGCAACATGAACTCTTGACACAGCTATTTGTATTTTTGTGTGTGTGCTTTATTAAGGTCAAGTGGAGTGGAGCATATCAGGATGGTGCTGGTTTGACCCTAGGGGAGAGGTGGAGCAATGTAATGCCTTTCTCTCAAGGATTGCAGTTACCACTAAACACATGTCCAAAGCAGGTGAAAAGGCCAAGTATTGCTTTCCTAAATCGCAATTATATCACCATGTTGAGGGACTATGCTAATTTTTTTTTAAATGTTTTTGTTTGCAGGACGGACAGATATGCTGACTCTAATGGCCATGCGTTGGAATGAGCTGAAAGCGGACAACTTAGCCATATCACTGACCCGTGGATATCAGAAGGTAATGATACAATTGATGTATTTTGACATGCCTTCACCTCTGGTGTTCTAAGTTTTTGTTTCCTTTTTGAAAATTGGCAACGTAGACCACAAAAGCTCTCCAAAACCAGCTTCAAAACCTGGAGTCTGTAATAAGGGAGTTGTCAGTGACTGACAGTCAACTGGGTGACTAGGTCAATGATGTGAAGGAGTGGGCAGAAGATGAGCAAAAATTGTTTTAAAATTAGAGAAAATAGCAAAAACCATATATAAGTAAATGGCATTTTTATTTATTTGAAGGAGCAACAACAGGCACATCTGATGCTGACGCCTTGGCGGGTAAAATAGAAGTTCTGGTTGCGAGCATCAAGAGGCGATCCCAGCGTCTTTATAAAGACACTGATGGAAACAAAGCCCGTGCCAAGATAGGTTGTAAGATCAGGGAGGAGAAAGGCATCTTGGGATTTACTGTGGAAAAATACAACAGAATGGTTCCAGACACAAAATCCTTGCTTGGAAGAAATTATGTCCTGTGAAACAGCTTGGCCTTGGCAGCAACCACACAGTGGTAAGTACATATGCATTTGTGTAAAAAATGTATCCCCCCGGATTCTTTTTGCCTATTAATCATCATCACAAAAAAAAATAGTATTGGTCAAAGCCATCACAAGTAAGCACAGAATGTAGTTTTTACAATATATTTTTTAAGGGAGAAAAAAATTAAAACTTCCATGGCCTACTATGATTAAACGATTATCCCTTTAAACTAGATTCCTGGTTGAGCCGCATTAAGCAGCAACAACTGTAATTAACGTTCACAATAACTTGCAGGGAGTCTTTTCCTGCTGTGACAGAATGTTAGCCCACACATATTTGCAGAATTGTTGTAGTTCTGCCCCATTGGAGGGTTTTTGTGCATTAACCACCCTTTTAAGGTGATACCACAGTATCTGAACAAGATTCAGGTCAGAACTTTGAATAGGTCACTCCAAAGTCTTCATTTTGTTTTTCTTTTTAAAGTTACAAAATTACAAAGTCAGCAAGGGGTCAAATAACTATTTCCCCCACTGCAACTTCAGAGGTTTTTCTTGGATTGATCTATAACTTTGTCTTGAATGCATTTCAGGCTCCGCCAGTCTTGCATCAAAGAGAAGGGCATTCGATGGCATCATGGCAGTAAGGAGACTTGAAGAGGAAAAGAAAATTCTTGTTCGAGAGATGGACCATCATTGGAAATCTCTGTCAAACTATGGAGACACCCTCAAAAGGCTGTCCCGTTTGTTTTTGATTGACCAGTTACAAAGTATGTACAAAAAGGAATTGACATATAAACAGAGACAGTTAACATCTGTAAATCAAACCAATTTCTTTATGTTCAACTTTTAAGGTTCATTGTGTGCCCTGACTGAGGGTTTGAAAGGCCTACAGTGCATCATCCTCAGAGAGCGGGAAAACCTCAAACAGATCAAGCTGCTGGCAAGACGGTGTTATCTGCAGGTTTTATCGGGAGATGAGAACATTAACTTTGACCAGACTTCAGATGATGAGCTCTTCAGTGACTCAGAACTTTCTGATGAAAGTCCTTAACTGTTGCCTTTGAACTTGAGCTAAATAAAAAGTCAATGTACACTTTGACATGCAAGGAGGCCTTATGTGTGTCTTAAAGGAATTGTAGTTCCAGGCAGATCTGTGGATTTCCTTTTTTTTCTTTTTTTTAAAGAGTTTTATCACAGCCGAAGACGTTAACAAATAAAATATATAAAGTTGCTAGAATCTTCCCTTTGTTACTATCTGCATAGCTCTCAATGCAGGTACTTGTTAAGTGGACAGCTGTGGCATTTGTATTTAATGACTATGACAAATGGCCAATCCCGTTTGAAAACGGACATTGTATTGTCAAGTGGACTAATATGCATGACACTTTCTTAGTAGGAAATATTGAATCATATTTCATCATTCTTGGACCTACTCGGTCATTTAATTTTTTTCCCCTCAGAATCAAAGGGGGATTCTAAAGGTGTATTTGTTATTTCCAGTATTTCAATCACAAATCATTCTCATCTTCAAGATTTATTGGTTTGAACTCTTAATTCTTAGCACAGGAAGCTGTTTACTTTTGCATGTCATTGTCATTACTTCTTTTTGTTCACTTGTATAAGCACATTTACTGTACCAGTAAATTTTTCTGATTATTTTGTAGATAACCGTTATTCACACTGTTAATACCTTCACTAAAGTACAAGTACTTTTTCTTACAAAGGCAGCTAAAAAAGTGGGTATGCCACCACAATGAGTCAAGTTTATCTCTGCCTTTGAATGTTTTAACTTCGATGTTGCTTTTACAGTATACAGCACTGCTTTGTCTTTTTTCTATTTTGTTTTTCTTAATTTATCAAAAGGGTGTAGCGATGGAACAATTCTCACTTGATATGTTATGAAATTGTCAATGCATATCTTTGTTAAAAACATGGAACAATAAAATGCATTTCTAAAAACAGCTGTAACTGTGACGTTTTCATGAAGCAAAGCATTTATAACGAACATAGGTCTTTGAGATGTATCCAGATTTATAAAAAATCCTGCAACATCACTTTTAGATAAGCATTCACAGCCTTTACTCTACATTTTGTTGATGCACCTTTGGTGGCGATTAAAGCCCTGAGTCTTTTTGAATGTGGTGTCTCAGGCTTGGTCGCACTGTTTTTGGGTAGTTTTAACCATGTGCTTCAGGTCATTGTCCTGCTGAAAGATGTCTGAAGTCTGGAGCAGACTTTCATTAAGAATGTCTTTGTACATTGTTGTATTTATCTTTCCGTCTGTCCTGACTAGTGTCATAGGTTTTGCTACTATACCACATCCTCCCAGCTTGATTCTGCCACCACCATGCTTGACTGTAGGGATGATATTGGCCTGTTGAGCAGTGCTCAGTTTCTTCCAAACCTGACACCTGGTATTCACATCAAAAAGTTCAATCTTTGTGTCATCAGACCAGAGAATTATGTTTCTTTCATGTTTCTGAGTCTTTGGATTCCTTTTGGAAAACTGCAGGCAGGTTGCGATGTGCCTCTTACTAGGGAGCATCTTTCATCTGACCACTTTATCATACAGACCTGATTGATGGATTGCTGCACATATTGTACTTCTGGAAGGTGTGTGCCTTTTTAACTCTTATTCAATAAACAGAAATATTGACACATGGACTCCATTTATGCTGCAGGCACATCTCAAAGAGGCTCTGTGGAAACATTATTCACCTGAGCTCAATTTTGTGTTTCATGACAGGCTGTAAATATATATGTATATATTTTAAAAACTGACTTTGGGGTTTTGGGTGCAATGTCGATAAATAAAAAACATTTAATCCATTTTGGAATAAAGCTAACATTACATAATGTGGAAAAATTGATGCACTGAAAATACTTTCCTGATTCTTTGTGTATTATTGCTTAGTTTTCACTGTAGACATGGGGTAAATGACAATCATTTCTGAAAATGTATTTAGCTATCTTTTAGAAATGTGTGCATACTTATTCGCTCCTCCATAACATACCATCCACCATCATTCATAATTTAAGCACCTCCTTGCATACTCATTCTGCTTTTTTGATTTTGGGGACACTTAAATCTTTCAGAACAAAGTAATTTCTATATCAAATTAACATAACATGAGTATATACAGGTAACAATTTACAAATGATTATGTCCTTTACTCTGGGGAAAACAAGCTTTCCAAATCCACTTGGCCCTGTGTGAATAAGTTGCCCTTGGATATTTCCTGATCAATGCAGGGAAAACCAAGGAGCTGGTGGTCTTCAACCCCATGCATGAAGCTGTTTCTTAACTGGAGAGCTTCAATGACACTGCTGCATCCTCTGCATAGAGGAGGGCTATAGCAGCCATTAGACTGTGCAAGCATCTATGCTCCCCAGAAAATCAATAGGTTTTCACATCCATGCTGTTATTAACACATCTCTGTGGTTTAATGTTTACTTATTCAATTCAGGTAGTCTGTTGTTGCGTGTCATGCAAAAAAACCATATGAACATTTAGTAAATATTCATAAATTGTATTAGTTTTCTTCAGTGTCTTTTTTAAAGTGTATATTTATATCTTTGTGTCTATCTGTCACTTTCCTGCTGTTATGTCTGAATTTCCCCAGTGTGGGACAATAAATGGAATTTCTAATTTATTCTATTTAGACCAAATCAAATACTTTGTCACCCTTTCTACCAAGAACTGATATCAGGCATCTGCAATAATTGCAATACAAAGTATAACGAAAATCCTAAATCAAGATCTTGAATGCTCAGTGCCAGAGGGTATCTTAAATCAAATAAAATCAAATCAAATCCAACTTTATTTATAAAGTGCTTTTCATACAAGAGGTTGCATCACAAAGTGCTTTACAGATTAAAATGACCCCACATAAAACCACCTTCCCTTCCCTCCCCCATAGATTTAAAAGCATGGGCACAGTTATACCCCCCTCCCCCCAACCCAACTCCCATGCACACACACAGTTAAAAGAAAAAGTAAAAAAGGACATTGGGCCGAGTGTAGATGAACCATGCAAGGAAACGCCATCAGAGGAGCCATCTGCCCCGGCAGCGGTAGATTAACAGCAGCAGCCGAGGCACCGACACAGGGCACCCAGTGGAGGCAAGGCCAAGACCCCCACCTCCACCCAAGCTCCACCTGGAGAGTACCCAGGGAGCCACAGCCGACCACCGCTCCCGGGGCAGAGGGCAACCACAGAGGAAACACTGGAACGGGGATTAAGATAAATTAAAGTATAAAAATAAACAGTAAATTATTATGCTAAGATTAAATAGTAAAACTGATAAAAATATACCCCTCCCTGGGCTGGCACCTTATCGTGGTGGAGGGGTTTGAGTGTCCCAATGA
Organism: Valencia hispanica; assembly: GCA_963556495.2. Classification (NCBI taxonomy): domain Eukaryota; kingdom Metazoa; phylum Chordata; class Actinopteri; order Cyprinodontiformes; family Valenciidae; genus Valencia; species Valencia hispanica. The sequence continues at coordinate 35,923,176 of OY747704.1, forward strand.
TCCTAGGAGCTATGTTGTCGGGGGCTTTTGCTTCTGGTAGGGTCACCCATGGCCATAGGGGTCGGGTGCTGTGCAGGATGGGTGCCGGCCAAAGGCGGGGACCTTGGCGGTCCGATCCTCGGCTGCAGAAGCTGGCTCTCGGGACGTGGAACGTCACCTCTCTGGTGGGGAAGGAGCCGGAGCTGGTGTGCAAGGTTGAGAGGTTCCGACTGAACATCGTCGGACTCACCTCGGCGCACAGCTCTGGCTCTGGAACCCGTCTCCTCGAGAGGGGTTGGACTCTCTTCCACTCTGGAGTTGCCCCTGCTGAGAGGCGCCGAGCTGGGGTGGTCATACTTGTTGCCCCCCATCTCGGCGCCTGTACGTTGGGGTTTACCCCGGTGAACGAGAGGGTAGCCTCCCTCCGCCTTCGGGTAGGGGGGACGGGTCCTGACTGTTGTTTGTGCTTACGCGCCAAACAGCAGATTAGATTACCCACCCTTCTCTGGTGCTGGAGAGTGCTCCTCCTGGGGACTCCCTTGTTCTGCTGGGGGACTTCAACGCTCACGTGGGCAATGACAGTGAGACCTGGAGGGGTGTGGTTGGGCGGAATGGCCCCCCCGATCTGAACCCGAGTGGTGTCTTGTTATTGGACTTCTGTGCTCGTCTTGGATTGTCCATAACAAACACCATGTTCAAGCATAAAGGTGTCCATATGTGCACTTGGCACCAGGACACCTTAGGCCGCAGCTCAATGATCGACTTGTTTGTCGTCTCATCTGATCTGTGGCTGTTTTGGACACTTGGGTGAAGAGAGGGGCTGAACTGTCCACTAACCACTACCTGGTGGTGAGTTGGCTCCGATGGTGGGGAAGGACGCCGGACAGACCTGGAAGGCCAAACGTGTTGTGAGGGTCTGCTGGGAACGTCTGGCAGAGTCTCCTGTCAGAAGGAGCTTTAACTCACACCTCCGGCAGAACTTTGAACACGTCCCGGGGGAGGCGGGGGACATTGAGTCCGAGTGGACCATGTTCCGCGCCTCCATTGCCGAGGCGGCTGACCGAAGCTGTGGCCGCAAGGTGGTCGGCAACCCCCGAACCCGCTGGTGGACACCGGCGGTAAGGGATGCTATCAGGCTGAAGAAGGAGTCCTACCGGGTCTTTTTGGGTTGTGGGACCCCTGAAGCAGCTGATAGGTACCGACAGGCCAAGCGGGATGCGGCTCGGATGGTTGCTGAGGCAAAAACTCGGGCGTGGGAGGAGTTTGGAGAGGCCATGGAAAATGACTTCCGTACGGCTTCGAAGCGTTTCTGGTCCACCATCCGGCGTCTCAGGGGGGGAAAGCGGTCTGCCACCAACACTGTTTACAGTGGGGATGGTGTGCTGCTGACCTCGACGCGGGACGTTTTGGGTCGGTGGATGGAATACTTCGAAGACCTCCTCAATCCCACCAGCACGCCTTCCAATCTGGAAACAGGGTTTGGGGACTTGGGGTCGGTCTCTCCAATCTCTGGTGCTGAGGTCACAGAGGTCGTTAAAAAGCTCCTCGGTGGCAGGGCTCCGGGGGTGGATGAGATTCGACCGGAGTTCCTCAAGGCTCTGGATGTTGTGGGGCTGTGTTGGTTAACGCGGCTCTGCAATATTGCGTGGACATCGGGGGCAGTTCCCTTGGATTGGCAGACCGGGGTGGTGGTCCCCCTGTTTAAAAAGGGGGACCACAGGGTGTGTTCCAACTACAGGGGGATCACACTTCTTAGCCTCCCTGGTAAGGTCTATTCAGGGGTTCTGGAGAGGAGGGTCCAACAGATAGTCGAACCTCGGATCCAGGAGGAACAATGCGGTTTTCGTCCTGGCCGTGGAACACTGGACCAGCTCTACACCCTCAGCAGGGTCCTGGAGGGTGCGTGGGAGTTCGCCCAACCGGTCTACATGTGTTTTGTGGACTTGGAGAAGGCGTTCGACCGCGTCCCTCGGGGGGCCTGTGGGGGGTGCTCCGGGAGTATGGGGTACCGGGCCCCTTGATACGGGCTGTTAGGTCCCTGTACGACCGGTGCCAGAGTTTGGTTCGCATTGCCGGCTTGTTTCCAGTGAGAGTTGGACTCCGCCAAGGTTGCCCTTTGTCACCGATCCTGTTCCTAACTTTTATGGACAGGATCTCTAGGCGCAGCCAAGGCGTTGAGGGGATCCGTTTTGGTGGCCTCAGGATCGGGTCTCTGCTTTTTGCAGATGACGTGGTCCTGTTGGCTTCATCGGAACGTGATCTACAGCATTCGCTGGAGCGGTTTGCAGCCGAGTGTGAAGCGGCTGGGATGAGAATCAGCACCTCCAAATCCGAGGCCATGGTCTTGAGCCGGAAAAGGGTGGGGTGCCTTCTCCGGGTCGGGGATGGGGTCCTTCCCCAAGTGGAGGAGTTTAAGTATCTGGGGGTCTTGTTCACGAATGAGGGAAAAATGGAGCGGGGGATTGATAGACGGATTGGTGGGGCATTTGCAGTTATGCGGGCGCTTTACCGGTCTGTCGTGGTGAAGAGAGAGCTGAGCCGAAAGGCGAAGCTCTCAATTTACCGGTCGATCTACGTTCCTACCCTCATCTATGGTCACGAACTCTGGGTGGTGACCGAAAGAACGAGATCACGGATACAAGCGGCTGAAATTAGTTTCCTCCGCAGAGTGTCTGGGCTCTAACTTAGAGATAGGGTGAGAAGCTCAGTCATCCGGAGGGGGCTCAGAGTAGAGCCGCTGCTTCTCCACATCGAGAGGAGTCAGTTGAGGTTGCTCGGGCATCTGGTCAGGATGCCTCCTGGATGCCTCCCTGGTGAGGTGTTTCACGCACGTCTCACCGGGAAGAGGCCCAGGGGAAGGCCCAGGACACGCTGGAGGGACTATGTTTCTCGGCTGGCCTGGGAGCGCCTTGGGGTTCCTCCCGAGGAGCTGGAACAAGTGGCTGGGGAGAGGGAAGTCTGGGTCTCTTTGCTTAGGCTGCTGCCCCCGTGACCCGACCCCGGATAAGCGGAAGAAAATGGATGGATGGATGATAAAAATATAATCATATAAAACATGCAGAGCAATTAAACAGACAGTAATAAATAATAATCTGTTAAAAGCTAGGATAAAAAGGTGAGTCTTGAGCCTGCTCTTAAATACATGAACGTTCTCTGCAGCCCTGAGGTCCTCTGGCAGCCTGTTCCAGAGGTGAGGGCCATAAAACTGGAAAGACGCCTCGCCATGCCTGTGTGTCCTGACTTTTGGGGTGACAAGGAGACGGCTGCCAGAGGAGCGCAGAGACCGCGAAGTTTTATATGGTAAAAGCAGTTCAGAGAGATAAGAAGGCCCAAGACCATTAAGACACTTAAAAACCATTAAAAGAGCCTTAAAGTCGATCCTGAAATGTACGGGGAGCCAATGCAATGATTTTAAGACCGGTGTAATGTATCTGCCTATGATGAAAAATACCAATATGAAAAACATGCTCAAGGTCAATGTTAGGTTGGAATCCAATGCAAAAGGTAACTAAGTACACCAGGTACTGAGCAAAAACAGACAGCAGAGAATACGGTTTTTAGGGAAGATTCAAGCTTGGAACCACAACATGCTAAAAAGAGAAAGGAACACCACAGCGAATGATCTCTCTCCATTCAGTCCTGTCCTCTCACAACAACTGGCTTCATGTCCTTTTTTCCATCTGCTAATTCAGATACTGGTCAGAAAATTAGAATATCAATTAAGATCGAGGAAAAAGAAGAATTTTTAGAAATTTTGGCCAACTGAAAAGTATGAACATGAAAGGTATGAACATGTAAAGCTCTCAATATTTAGTTGGGGCTCCTTTGGCCTGGATTACTGCTGCGTGGCATGGATTCGATCAGTCTGTGGCACTGCTCAGGTGTTATGAGAGCCCACGTTGCTCTCATGGTGGCCTTCAACTCTTCTGAATGGTTGGGTCTGATGGATTGCATCTTCCTCTTCAAAAAGCATCATAGATTTTCTATGGGGTTAAGGTCAGACGAGTTAGCTGGGCAATCAATAACAGGGATACAATGGACCTTAAACCAGGTACTGGTAGCAATGGCAGTGTGTGCAGGTGCAAAATACTGTTGGAAAACAAAATCTGGATCTCCATAAAGTTGGTCAGCAACAGGAAGCATGAAGTGCTCTAAAACTTCCTGGCAGACGGCTCCATTGACCTAGGATTTCATAAAACAATGGATCAACACCAGCAGATGAAATGGCACCCCAAACCATCACTGACTGTGGAAACTTTACACTGGACCTCCAGCAACGTGGATTATGAGCCTCTCCTGTCTGTTCTTTGGAAATGCAAAATTTACTTTCATCAAAGAAACTAACTTTGGACCACTCAGCAGCAGTGCCGTCCTTTTTGTCTTTAGCCCAGGCAAGACGCTTCTGACTCTGTTGTTCAAGACACAAGAAATGGCTTGACTCAAGGAATGCGACAGCTGAAACCCATGTGTTGCAGACTCCTGTGTGTGGTGATTCTTGAAGCACTGATTCCAGCTGCAGTCCACTCTTTGTGAATCTCCTCCACATTTTTGAATATGTTTTGGTTTCACAATCCTCTCCAGGGTGTGGTGATCCCTATTGCTTTCATTATTTTCATTTCAATCATTCATTTCACACCTCAGATGTTTTATCCTTTACCATGGACTCTTCTGCTTCCACAACTTTGTCTTCAACCAAGTCAGCAGATCCTGCTGCTCCCTTTGCCTCCCCCTCCCAGTTGTCTGTCTCCAAAAGTCAGGTGAAGACGCAGCTGGAGAAACTGAACCGAACAAGGCTGCAGGCCCAGATGGTGTCAGCCCCAGAGTCCTGAAGGCCTGTGCAGAGCAGCTCTGTGGGATTATGCAGCACCTCTTCAACCTTAGCCTAACTCAGGAGAAGGTCCCAGTGTTAGGGAAGACATCCTGCCTTTTTTCAGTTTCAAACAAAACTCACTATGGATGCATTGATACCATTTTTTCTCAAAACCGATATGATGAAGATAATGAATCTCAGTACTTGCCGATACAAAGTACCAATGCCGATACTTTTAGCACACCAAAAATGCAATGAATTGGAAAACATTTTTTATTTTCTTCTGTGCTTGTTACAACAAACAATGGTGAATTAGATAAAACATAAAATATTAATACAAATGAACATAACTAAAATATCCAGTAAAAAATATAGAATTTCTGGGAAGTTATTGCATTTTTTTACCATTCAAGAACTGGTTCATGGTATCAGTTAACTAATCGATACTGATGCGAGTACAATAGGATGATATCGGCCCCGATACCAGTATCAGTGCATCCCAAAAAATCACCATCAGTCATCAATGACTATAGACCTGTTGCCCTGACATCCCACGCTATGAAGGTCCTGGAGAGACTCCTGTTGTATGGAAGCGTATGTGTAACATAAATAAAATTAAAATGCATTTGCAGAAATGCTTTTTCATTTTCTAAATCTAGCTGCTATTTTTGACTCATAAATAAAATTAAAAAGAAATCATCCAAACTGCTTTTTCATTTTACAATTCAACATTGCTCGTTCTGTAACTTAATTAAAACGATAAAGAAAATTATATAGCTTTTTTGTTTTCAAACTTCCTGCCGCAAAAAGTGTAACATATTTCAAAGTGGATTCGCAATCCCACACGGCGCGGGAGAATGACGTCAGGGCATTGCGAGAAGATTTCTGTTCCAGCAACAATGGCGGATGAAGCTGGAGACGGAGCAAGCGAAGAGTACAGTTTTAAATGTAAGTTTATTAAAATCTGGCGGTACAAAAATGTTAAACTTAACGCGGTTGTGTTATTTGGCTTTTGTTGTTAGTATAGACATGTATTATAATATAATATTATTATTATTTGTAAACTATCGCCCATAAACGAGCTCCTATGTTGTTCTAATGGTTCTCCATCTATTGCCCCGCTTATGTACAGCTTATTTTGGGTTTTGCAAAGGGGAAAAAAAACGACTTCTTTTAGGGGAAATTATTACCTCTTTACCGGGAAAAATTGGGCCACGGTGGCATGGAGGTAGAAGAATGAATCCAATTACACACCTGATGCTTAGAGGAGTCTTATTAAGCCTCAAAAACCTCATAACCTGTATTCTTAGTTATTTATAGTTGCCATGTTCCTCATCTGCACTTATTTTCTATCCATTTTATAAATACAATTATGGTAAATCTGGAGGGGAATGTCACCCATTGTTGGCTAAAAACAAACTGTGTATTGATTTCTTGTTTAGGACATGAGGAATCAAAGGGAGGCGGAGGAGAGGAGAGGAGAGGAAGGACCGGATGGATCACTGTTTTCTGTTTGTCAATTTATGTTTTTGTCACTTTTGTTATTTAGTTGTTCCATGGTTGTTATAAATAAATTGATTAAAACAAATCTGAAATATAATTGTCATTTTACTAACAGTTGCATTGAATTTTTAAAGGTATGATCATTGAGCTTACTTTGAACAATTTAAAATGACTATTGAAATGAAATAACAAAAATTGACATTAGGATAAATTATTGTGTAGTTATTTATAGTTACTCATGCAGGATTAACCTGAATGAGCTCTTCCTGGGCCGTTTTTAAGCTTTATTAGAATAAACAGGCTGAATAAAGCTCAGAGATGTGGATGGAATTATCCAGCTGAGGCCTGTGGGTGGTATTTTTTGGTTGACGAGGGGAACATCATTTAGGTTGGTCTGCAGAGAAGGCTTCGGGTAGCTTCTTTGCACTGTTCTTTGCGCTGCGTTGTCCAGGGCTGGCTTAATAGACTGCTGCCACATCACTAAGACGTGTTCAGAAGACAGTTCATCCCACCGGAGAACACCACTGAGTTCTCCAAACCAGCCTCATCCTCTGCTACATCATCTTCAAGCTCATCCCCAGGTGCCACAATGTCACCAGCACTGGGGTAGGGATGAAAACGAAAAAGCAATACATTTTCTTTATCTTTTTAATTAGGTCACGGAACGAGCTACGCTGAATTGCAAAATGAAAAAGCAGTTTGGATAATTTATTTTTCATTTTATTTATGAGTCAAAAGGGGCATTTGTATTCTGAAAATGAAAATGCATTTCTGCAAATGCATTTTCATTTTCAACTTTGACATTTCAAATTGAATTTTGTAACTATTTTGCTGGGATGCAATTTGAAAATTAAATCTTAAATGTCCTTTTCTATTTCATTTTAATTAAGTTACAGAACGAGCAATGTTGAATTGTAAAATGAAAAAGCAGTTTGGATGATTTCTTTTTAATTTTATTTATGAGTCAAAAAAGGCATTTGTATTTAGAAAATGAAAATGCATTTCTGCTAATGCATTTTAATTTTCAACTTTGACATTTCAAATTGAATTTTGTTACTGTTTTGCTGGGGTGCAATTTGAAAATTAAATCTTAAATGTCCTTTTGTATTTCATTTTAATTAAGTTACAGAATGAGCAATGTTGAATTGTAAAATGAAAAAGCAGTTTGGGTTATTTATTTTTAATTTTATTTATGAGTCAAAAATAGCAGCTAGATTTAGAAAATGAAAAAGCATTTCTGCAAATGCATTTTAATTTTATTTATGTTACACATACGCTTCCATACTGTTGCTCCACCAGAGTAAGACAACTAAAATATATCTGGTTCCACTTCAGTTTGCTTATCGTTGTGGAGTTTGAGACGGCGGTGTCAACCGGCATCTCCAACACACAGTAATCTGGACCAAGCAGGCAACACTGTGAGGATCATATTCTTTGAATTCTCCAGATGATTTAACACAATTCAGCCTGATCTACTTTGTCAGAAACTCCTGAAGACACAGGTGGAGCCATCACCAATCACCTAGATTAATGGCTACCTGACAAACAGACCAGTTTGAGACTGTACTCTCACCATTACTTGTCAATCTGAGGACCTCCAACTACCCGTACAGGTTGTCTGAAGTCCCAGTTCCTTTGAAATTGTGTGGTAATCCTTTTCAGACTCATCACTGTCAATGAATTCAAAAGTTTTTAAAATATATTTACTTATATGTATTAAGGTTTAAGATCTCTCTGTTACCAAAGATGTTCAATTATTGCCTACCTGCAGGTCAGAGAACAATCTGCCAAGGCCAGGGTCTGGTTTTGTGTAAACGAGCTCAGTTTTATAGAAATAATTTTAGAAAATTGTTTCATCTCAGCTTATTTATGAATTTATTAGGTAGGAAATTACTTCTCTACATAGAACATGGTAATAAATTGATTCACCATTACTAGGAATGATAAAGAACAGCTAATATTAACTAAAATAATTCAATTCAATTCAGTTTATTTATATAGCGCCAATTCACAACAGATGTCATCTCAAGGCACTTAACAAGAAGTCATTTCAATACAATTATACAAACATTCCAATCAGTTAAAAAGTTTCCTATTTAAGGAATCCCAGCAGATTGCGTCAGTCATTGGCGTGAGGTTGGGCAGATTTCCAACCACAGCAATCCTTCAGCAATCCCTCATACTGAGCAAGCATGTAGCGACAGTGGAGAGGAAAAACTCCCCTTTAACAGGAAGAAACCTCCAACAGAACCAGGCTCAGTAGGAGCGGCCATCTGCCACGACCGTCTGGGGGTTTGAGAAGACAGAGCAGAACACAGAAGGAACAGAAGATCCGATATAAGAGAACTTTCTATGTTACAGAAAGTAAAAAGTTGATAACAGGACACAGTGGATCTTCAGTTACTGAGAGGATCATCCCAGTCGATGACCCCCGTCCAACAGGGCATTGCAGCCAAGCAGGATACCAGACCAGGTGTATCTTCGATGGGGAGAAAAACACTGAGAGAAAACAAAGTTAACAGTCGAAATAACAGAATGTACTGTAATACAACTGGAGAGTCGTAGGAGAAAAGGAAGTAGCAGAGTGAAGAAAATTGGTAAGTCTGTCCTCCAGCAGTCTAAGCCTATAGCAGCATAACTACAGAGATAGCTCAGGATGACCTAAGCCACTCTAACTATAAGCTTTATCAAAAAGGAAAGTTTTAAGCCTGGCCTTAAAAGTAAACAGAGTGTCTGCCTCACGGACTAAAGCTGGGAGCTGGTTCCACAGGAGAGGAGCCTGATAACTAAAAGATCTGCCTCCCATTCTACTTTTAGAGATCCTAGGAACTACAAGTAAACCTGCAGTCTGAGAGCGAAGTGCTCTTTTAGGAACATATGGAACAATTAGATCTCTGATGTATGATGGAGCTTGATTATTAAGGGCTTTGTATGTAAGAAGAACCATTTCAAAGTCTTTGTTGAACATATACCAAATCAACAAGTGACTGGGACTTAAATGAGAAGTGGGGATATTTAAATTTAGGACAATATTTGGCTGTAATGTGTTGCTATAATGTGGCGTTCTTCTTTCAGTTGATCTGCTGTACCATGGATGGCTGGAGTCCATTTCAAATCCCCGCAAATAAGATGTAAAAACATTTTTAGAATTAAAGGTATGCCTTGCAGTGGGTGCTATAATGCTGATATGTGAAGCTTGTTATAAAACAGTAAAAGGCTCAACATAGGGTTACATAAGTGCTTTATTACCAACATGAGGTATTTATTTCAATGAACAGTGTGCGTTATCAACATTTAGGACTAAATGTTTAGACAGCACAGGACTAAAAACAGAGTTGAAGGTTCACTTTTGCCAACAACAAAATCAGCTACAATTGTTGAAGAGCATCCTCCCTGGCTGAAGGTTGTAGAATTCCAGGCATGGCAAGGTGGTGTGAAAAGTTAATTTCAGGTTCCCACGTATCGTCCCAGGTTTTTCCACTAGAAAAGATTTTAAAAAATTACAGTCTGGTTGTGGATTTATTTCTGCACTTCATGCTTGATCCTCGCCGTGGAATATAATAGACACATTTACTAAAGTGATGTACTAAAACATCTCTAAAACATCTCACAAACACATTTTTCTGATCTGCTTCACCACAGCTGAAATTAAATTAATATTGGACAACTCTTGTAATTAAAAACATTTCTTAAAATCTGATTTTGCTTTGTTTCATAACAAAAGTAAAGGCAGTTCTGATGACTAATTTGTCTTTATAAAATCTAAAACTATTTCTAAACTTTTCTGAGATTACCAGTTAAATACAATTCGCAGACCAAAATAAATTTCTCTGAGGTCTTTCAGTCCCCTTTTTTAGAGGTGTTAAAATGTGTTTTTCAAACACCACTGTGTATTACTTACTAATTTTTTAACCTCAGTTCAAAATATAAAATATTCTACTGACTTACTATTAAAACTGAATCCTATACTGAACTTCATGCCTTGTAACATGCATTTACAACTAGACAGAAGTATTTCTTGACCATACACTTCATAAAGTGCTGATGTTGAAATAAAAATATACACAGCTAAAAAAATGGAACACAATGTAACTTCAAGTCAATCACAATTCTTTTTTTCATTTCTAGGATTAAAGGACTGATAATGCAAGGAGACCTAGAAAAACTCAACCATGCATTTATCTCTAGCCGCCTTGATTACTGCAACAGCGTCTTCACAGGTCTGCCTAAAAAGTCAATCAGACAGCTGCAGCTGATCCAGAACGCTGCTGCTCGTGTTCCTCACTAGAACCAGAAAAGTAGAGCACATCACCCCAGTTCTAAAGTCCTTACACTGGCTCCCTGTAGCTCAGAGAATAGATTTCTAAATACTTTTACTAGTTTATAAATCATTGAATGGCTTAGCACCAAAGTACATTAGAGATCTGCCATCACTGTACAAACCATCCAGACCACTCAGGTCCTCTAGCTCTAGTCCACTGATCGTCCCTAGAACCAGAACCAGACATGGGGAAGAAGCTTTCAGTTTCTATGCTCCTCTAATCTGGAACAAACTGCCGGATGAATGCAAAACTGCAGAGACACTGAACTTTTTTAAATCTAAAATAAAAACGTATCTATTTAGACTTGCCTATCAGTAACTGATATTATTTTGCTTTCTATACTTTGTAATTACTGTTATTGCGTTTTATTATTTTCTTAATGTTTGTACTCCATGCTTTTAAATTATTGTTTTTAATCACTGTTATTCCTTTTCATTCTTTTCTTCCATGCTTTTAAAAGCTGCATTGTTGTTTCTTTGTCTCTAATCATGTAAAGCACCTTGAATTACCTTGTGTCGAAAGTGTGCTATACAAATAAAATTGCCTTGCCTTTGGAATTAAACCGGCCACTTAGGAAGCAACACTGAGTGACAATCAATTTCACATGCTGTTGAGCAAATGGAATAGACAACCTGTGGAAAATAACGCCATTTGCATTTCCGGCTCTCTTAACTTCCCGAGGGGATGTGCGAGTATGGGCGGGGGGGCTGTTTGGAGAGAAGTCCGATTCCCAAACGGATTATCTGAGTAGCTTAGTCGAGATTCTGAAACTTCAGTTCGGTTCGACTTGAGCCAGACTAAGGTGTATACATGCATTTTAAAAGTCTGATTTCAGTCAGGCTAAGGCAATAATTCGAATTTCTCCCTCTGCATGTAGACGTGCTGAGTGCCAGAACTCATGTGGCTGGAGTGAGTCAGCACTTCCTGGGAAACAAAGGCAATGATGCAATGGACTGAACCCGCCCCTTCCCCACACCAGAATCTACCTGAGAACATCTGGGACATCATGTCTCGCTCCAACCACCAAGGCCATGTAGCACCACAGACTGTCCAGGAGCTGGTGGACATTTTAGCCCAGGTCTGGAAGGAGATCCCTCAGGAGACCATTCACCTCATCAGGAGCATGCCCAGGTGTCGTAGGGAGGTCATACAGGCACATGGAGGCCACACCCACTACTGAGCCTCATTTGGACTGTTTTTAAGGAAATTACATCAAAGTTGGATCAGCCTGTAGTGTTTTTCCACTTTAATTTTGAGTAGGACTCCAAATACAGACCTCTATAGGTTGATAAATTGGATTTCCATTGATCATTTTTCAAATTCAGTCATGTAAAGAAAAAACTATTTAATAACAATATTTCATTCATTCAGATCTAGGATGAGTTATTGTGGTGTTCCCTTTTTTTAGCAGTGCATTTACTGCTTTGTCAAATAACATACAAATACAATATATTCAATTAAAGCAATATCAACTACTTCTTACCAATCAGGGCAAGGCAACCAATGCACTTTGACTTCGGCTTTCCCCTAGACAGAAGAAATAGAAGAACAAATTAATAATATCTCATGAAACAATCATCATCATATTGATTGTATCCTTTCAAAATCTTAATCTGAGAAGCAGCTTTCACAAATTAATCAAGGAGGAAAAATGTTGAATAGGGTCCTAAGACTTCTTGTAGTTCAAACGTTTTACAAGACTGCTGATTTTCTGCTGTGTAATAGGAAATACAGTATCACAGTGGACTTAAAAACTACTCAGTGCAGAGCATCTGTAACATAAGGAGCCGTTAGACTGTGTCAGCATCTGCAATTTGCAACATAACTGCCATTTCATGCTGGTGAAAAGTTTACATGAATCATGTACCTGCTGAATTCTACCCTTAGTTTAGAAATATTTTAGCATAATTTAATATTTTATGGATATTTTAACTACTTTGAACATGATACAGTTGGATGTTCAATTTTCTAATCAAAACCAAGGAAGTCAGGACAATTTTCACACAGAAAAACAACATTTCCAATTTCATTTTTATTCAAAGTGAGATATAGCTCATCAAGATATGTAGGAGTTTGCCATATTTCTAAGCGCTAAACATCTTTTACTTCTAGGTATGTCAGGTAGGTTGTTAGGGATTATGGTAGAACTGGAAGATAGTGACAATGCTTCATGCTTGATTATTTGCAAATCTTTTGATGTTAATTTGATTCTGTGATCCCTACTAGGATTAAGTAAGTCAAGCCCTAATATCTGGCAATTTCAAGAGAGCTGCTTCCCTCTAATAGACCACTTGCTCATTTTTTATTTTAAAGTGTCAGTTAATCTAATTTGTGTCCCATTTTGCCTATTGAATAGAAGCTGCTTAATAATTACAAAGACACCTATATAGGCTGTGGACCTCTTTATGCTACATCCTCCCCATTACAAACAAACATCACCTGCTATGGTTAAATATCATAAAGAGTGACTCATCCCCTACCAGAGTCTAACTCAACCAACATTTCCAGTTTTAAAAATGCCCCAAAAAGAGGTGTTGCTGATTGGGCGGCATCAACACCCCCTTGTTATCACGACTCCAAATTGGAATGGAGGTGTGGCCAAGACTTGTCTGCTTCTATACCACGCAATGGCAGTGCAGCTGATGTCAGAAATAACGGCTGACATCAGTAATAATGCTTATGGTGTGTTCACATCGCCCTAAACTTAAAAGTCAGGAGCGGCAAGATTACATGCAAAGTCTATGGTTGAGGTTGTCAGAGTCTCTGCAGCGCTTTGTATGCGTTCGCCGCGTTAATTTTCAGCTAGCTGAACATTTGACGCTCCTGATGCCCTTGACACAGCTTATCAACCAATCAGAACATCTCACTGTAGTGACGTCTCCCGACGTCAACAGAAGAAAATCAATATATTTTATTGATAAAATACACAATGACATACTGTGAAATCACAGATGATGTATGCCCAATTGTATTGGGGGGTAGAGGGAGCGGAAAGCTCGCAGGAGGGGGGGAGAAGGGATGTTTTGGGAGGGGCCTTCGTACGTTGGACTAAAAAAAAAAACTCTCACCGAAATAATCCGTACTGCGGCTTTAAGCCAGTACATGTCCAGGCCCTAAAAAGCATTTGAATGATCCAGAAGAGGATAGGGAGAATGTCATACGGCCAGATAAAACCAAAATAGAACTTTTTGGAAAAACTCTACTTGTTGTGTTTGGAGGAGAAAGAACACTGAGTTGCATCCAAAGAACAACATACCTACTGTGAAGCATGGGGGTGGAAACATCATGCTTTGGTACTTTTTTTCTGCAAAGGGACCAGGATGACGAAAGAATGAATGGGGCCATGTATCGTGACATTTTGAGCGAAAACTTCCTTCAATCCGTGAGAACATTGAAGATGAAACTTGGCTGGGTCTTTCAGCATGACAACGATCCCAAACACATCGCCCAGGTAACAAAGGAGTAGCTTCATAAGAAGGATTTCAAGGTTCTGGATTGGCCTAGCCAGTCTCTAGATCTCAACAGTGTGTGAAAACCTAGTAAAGACTTGCCGTAAACCTTTGACCTCTGGCATTGACAAAGGGTTTATGACAAAGTATTGAGCTGTAGTATTGGCAGCTGTATTGGCAAGTATTGGCATATATATATAAGTATTGTAATTGCAGCAAAAGGTGGTTCTACAAAGTATTGACTCAGGGGGCTAAATAATTACGCACACCCCACTTTTCAGTTATTTATTTGTAAAAAAATGTTTGGAATCATGTATGATTTTCGTTCCACTTCTCACGTGTACACCACTTTGTTTTGGTCTTTCACGTGGAATTCCAATAAAATTGATTCATGTTTGTGGCTGTAATGTTACAAAATATGGAAAAGTTCAAGGGGGCCGAATACTTTTGCAAGCCATTGTACCTGATTTATGTGTTTAACTTAATCTCATGTGTTTGGGCAGCGAATGGATGTGTTTAACCATTTACTGTATTGAGTTTTTGTAATATCTCACTGTACATATATATATATATATATATATATATATATATATATATATATATATATATATATATATTAGGGCTGTCATACGATTTACGAATTTTAATCTAATTAATTGCAGGTTTTTAATCTAATTAATCACGATTAATTCACATTCCTAAATTTGACTAAAGAAACAATTATCGATGTAAAAGGACAAATCTGGATGCCACTGCTGTTTTATTTAATAAAATAAAAGATAGATCAATTGAATTTTTCGTTGGAACTCCACAATCACATTCACATTTCGCCCTTTTTACCTATTTATGTTTTAGCCAGTTTCTAAGGAAAACTATCTGGTTGACATTTTCTGTATGTAAAGCTGACCTGATCATCCTCTTTATGGGACTATCCTACAACAACAGTATTTTCAGTCAAAGGTTCAAAAAGTTTTGCTACAACACAGACTGCTACTGTAGTGGATGAAACGACCTGTCTATTGAGGTTATACCCACCAGGGCTAGCAAAATACTGAGATCACTCTGTTCCCCTTCGGAGTACCTGCCAGAGCTCCACTTAACGCCATTCAGAGTATCAGAAGATATAGTGGAGAAAAGGCTGATATATTTATTTTGTTCTTTCTTATTTCCATACAGCTGCTGATACAGGTTTGGATGGCACACGTGTGAGGAGGGAGATGAATGTAGGTATGTGTGGTCTCCTAGAGAAAATAAATACAACTAGCCAAAATATGTGAAAAAACTTAACATTTGGATATCAACAGTCTGTGTTAAACATCACATAAATCAAATGTAATATAGACTTAGTAATCAAATGTCACAATTTACTATTTTCCCATAAGTAAACACTCAGTAGATAAAACTATAAATGTTAACATGAGGAAATGAATGTTCTTATTGTGAAGAGTATGCACAGCTACTTCCGCTAATGAGCGGAAACCCAAATCGGATAGTAGGAAAATTCCCACTGACAACTTATGAACTTAATATCAACTCAAAGCCAATACATCAATAAGAAGAATATACTCACATGTCATTTACACATGCACACACACACACGTAGCCTACACAAGGTGTAGGCGGTGCAAAGAGTCATCTGAAACAATCCAGCACATAACAGAAGGGTGTAAGATGCTGGCAGGTAAAGCATACATGGAACGCCATAACCAAGTGGCTGGCATAGTATACATAAACATCTGTGCAGAGTATGGGCTGGAAACCCCAAGGTCAAAGTGGGAAACACCTCCAAAGGTGGTGGAGAATGGCCGAGCAAAGATCCTGTGGGACTTTCAGATTCAGACAGACAGGATGGTAATGGCAAACCAACTGGACATTGTGGTGTTGGATTAAGAGCAGAGGAAAGCTGTTGTGGTGGATGTGGCAATACAAAGTGATGGTAACATCAAGAAGAAGGAACACGATGAATTTGAGAAATACCAAGGACTCAGATAGGAGCCGGAGATGGCTTGGAAGATGAAGGTGACAGTAGTACCCGTGGTAATTACAGCACTCGGGGAAATGACCCCCAAACAGATCCCTGGAAGAACCTCAGACATCTCAGTCCAGAAAAGTGCAGTACTTGGAACAGTGCAAATGCGCAGATATTTTCAACTTTACCCAATGAAAAAGAAAAGTGCCCCAGACACTGTATTCTGACTGGGAGCTGACTGCTTGTTGAAAAGTTACTGAGGCTTTGGAGGCTTTGGAGGCTCCGAAGGAGCGGATCAGGAAACTATTTGTTCAGAGAGTGGTTTTAAATTCTGATAGCTTCAGTTGGATCCAGTGAGGCAGCGGAGCGTGGATTCAGACTCCAGACCAACATCCCAAACCCAGATGCGAAGTCATTTGTCTGAGGCAAATATCCAAAACCTAATTTTTCCAATTTAAATGAGCACAAGTCGACATGACTTTCTGAATGAACCGTTTCCTGATCCATAAGCTATTGCTTTAGCAGGAGGAAAGCAGTAGCATGCCCCGGTGTTTGGCACACATCAAGCTCTTTGGAGCACGTCTAACCAGCCTCACCAGCCACAGTCGCGCTCCAAAGCCTCAGTAGCTTTTCAACTTGCAGTTAACAGTAACATAAGTAATTGCCATTTCATGATGGTGAAAAGTACTATAAGTAGGTTCAAATGTTAAAAAACGTTAAGTGAAACACTGAGATTGGTCTACTGAAGAGTAGAAGAAGGTATTTTAGTCATTTGAAATCCTTGGTTTCAGTAAAATAAATGCATGGATTGTGGCACCTTTTATATGCTTTTATATGCTTTTCAAAAATGCGAGAACAGACTTGTCCACCCCATGTCGTCAGTTACCAACATTTAGGGATCTCTATAACATTCAACGGGAGCACCCAGCGCGTCAAAAAATGACGAGAGGGGGGTACCCCACGCGTCATTATGTAACGCGGAGGGAGCCTGACCATGCGTCCATATATGATGAGTTGGGAGTGAGAATGTGTTGGTTTTCAAGCCTGTCTTTCTTTCTGTTAGCAACACAACTCAAAAAGTTATGGACTGATTTCGGTGGAATTTTCACGAAATGCCTGCAATGGCACCAGAAACAACTGATTACATTATGAGGTTGATCCGACATGAAGTCTCAAGGGCGTAACCATCATCTCAGAAGTGAGGGGGACAAAAACGTTTTCAGTGGCCTATTGTGTGATTTATCATCCTCTCACATTCAGTAAAACCTTTTCCTCAGTGGTTAAAAAGCCATTTAATCACTGTTACATGAGTGTGCTGGTTTAGTTATCCCCACAACAGCACGAGTGGCATAGACAATGGATGGATCGACGACTTACCCGTTAGTGTTCCTATGGCCGCATTCGGGGCTAGCTAGCCCTGTTGCTGGTTGAAATCCACTGAAATTCTGACTTCTAACTACTATGAACTTATACATATTTTATATCATTAGAAAGCTAAGAGTCTTGTGATTTCAATTATGGATGCCAATCAATGATACAGTCATAACTGTAGGCATGAGTGCTTTTGCCAACACACACACACACCCCTGCAGGAGATAAAATGTGTGACTCACCCCTTTGTAGTCTAATAAATGTGACAAAACCGATCCATCTCAAACAAAACTGTCTTTTTACATCCACAAGGGTCTGATTAAAATCCTCTAATAAAGTGATTATTCCAGGACAACAATAAAACCGCTAAAAAATGTAAAATAACAGGGTAAATGCAGGAAACCTGAAGTTAATGTTAATGCCTTTTTAAGACTTTTTAAAGACCTTCCAAAAAACTTTAAGACCTCCTCACCACTTCGAGCTGTAATCAACGCATCTTTAACTTGCTCAACTGTTGTGATCTGCAGTTAAATCCATAGAGCACAACCATATAACAGAATTCAGATAAGATGGGAAGGAATAAAGCTCGAAAGAATAATTTTGTTTGTTCAAATGTTGCAACAAACACTGTTATGCTGGTCATCTGATAGTGTTTGCCTCATCCTCTACCTTTATTTTATCCATCTAGTAGAATTTCTCTTATTTTAGTTGAACTTGCTTTTGATTAATTATTTTTGGTTGATCGTGGTGTCTTTTTGTTGTGAAGCTCTTATCTTATATTATATTCATTTCAAATGTTTTCTACACATTTTGATTACTTGAGTTAGGAAACAAGAATGTAAAAGAATGCAAGGCAGAAACAGAATAAATGTTTCCCTGTGTGACACACCTTCAAGGAAGTGGTGAGATGTTAATGATATTTAAAAGGGTACAAACCAGCCTAAAAGTAATATGAGAAATGTATAGCTGTTTGAGTTTATACCACAGTTTGCCTCTAAAAGAAGATATCCGCATGTGCTGTTTATGGAGCAGGTAAATTTTGTTTTTAGTGTAAGTTTGTGTGTTTGTGTAATGTGATTCGTGGCTGCCGCAGCTGTCAGGGGACCACCTTAGCAACAGCAGGCTCATTTGCTGCATGATTATCGACGGGGCCCCCTACATTCACAGTCCAACCATATGACTTTAATGCAGACACACAGTGTTTCTTGTTTATTATAATTATACTGGGCCGGTGTCCTACCATATGGCTTCCACTTGCTGATAGTCTGTTGATTGTGTGGATTTTAACAAAGTGATGCAAAGTGAGGGGCTAGTAGGGTACACAATAGACAAACTAAAGTCCTCCTAACTGCTTCATTCTCTCAACTGTTGATATAAAATCTCAAACTTTGAAAATACAGTAGCATAAGTTACCTATTTTTTTTTTAAGTCAGCTTAATACTGCTGTACTAACATACTTGATTATTTGCCAGAGGTTATAGAAATGTAGCTGGATAAGTAATAAGTGAACCCCAAAAAGTGCCACACAAGTTGCCATTGTCCTTTTTAAAAATCAAAGCTTTGAACGTCAATAATAAATTGCCTTCAAATTTGAGCTTTAAGCTTAACTCTTAATGTTATGTTTTATAAAATTAGGCCAGTCAGTTTGAATATGATCTACCTTTGATATTAAGTAGTTTCTTTTTACAGCTGGATAAAAAAATAAAAACAGCCTCCAGGATTTAAAGCCCTACTGAGAGATGAGAAAATGACCCCCACCTGTTCAGACCTACAGTCCTAAACTGGAACAAAACATACACTCTCTGACATACACATCAATATGCACCCAACTTATGAAGAGAAGTCCTGCAGGACCTGGCGCTTCTGCTTTGATGTCCTTCCATGGATGTATGTGGCCATGCAGTCATGTGTCCTTTTGATTGCTCTGTGGAGCTTTTATGGCTATTTATTTGTGACTGGTTGAACAGTTGTAATCAAACTTGGCTAGATTTAAGACTGATCATTTTTCAGTTTTTTGCGTTCAAGATACGGTTTTGGCAATTTTCATTTTAGATATTTTAGGTGGATATATATATATATATATTTTTTTTTTCTTCACTTTATTGACATTGGTGCTTACAGATATCTTTGGTAGAATAGTTTGCTATTATTCCTGCAATTTCCGCCCTACATTTTTTTTAAACGCATACCCAAAATTAACTTTAAGCTGTTCTTGAACCATTTTGAGTAGAGACATGGCTGGGGTCTCTTTGGAAATCTGTGTTTACAGCATTACATTGGCTATTCGACGCGTCAATCATCAGAGTTCTGGACCGCAATTGGTTCGAGTTACTTACCATAACGTGACTTTCCATCCATGCGCCATTGGGTGGAGATGTACCCTACGTAAGGAAAACACCGGATGATTTATATAAATATATATATATATATATATTTTTTTTTTCTTCTGGGCATGCTCAGTGACCTTTGTAGGTGGAAGTGGAAGCGAATGAATCGGAAACAAAGCCGTAAAGACTACAAAAATGGCCATAGACATTTCGGGAGCGCATTTTCACTGTTTGTTTTACATTTTTTATTGGTTTTGCTGTTGTCCTGGTCTAATAACTTTATCGGAGGACTTTAATCGGACCCTTATTGATGTAAAAAGACAATTTTTGTTCGAAATTGATCGGTTTTGTCACGTTTATTGGACTACAAAGTGGTGAGTTCCATATTTTTATACCTCCATCAGGGGAACGTTTGTGTTGGCAAAAGCGCTCACTGTGTCTTCAGTTATTATTGTATCCTTAAACGCCAGACATAATTAGAATCACAAGACTCTTAGCTTTCCAATGATCTAAAACATGTATAGGTTCATAAAAGTTAGAAGTCAGAAAATCGGTGGATTTAAACTAGGAAATGGGCTGGGCCCACCCGCGGGCCCTCGGAGCAATAACAGGGGTTCTGTTTTACCAGTCTTAGAATTCCAATTGAGTAAAGACAAAATGTAATTTACCTTTACATAATTCAGCTTAAAAAACATATCTACTGAAAGATTACCATTTTATTAATACAAAGTCAAAGGTTTTGAAATGACAAACACACAGTCACTGGATTTCCCAAAACCTGCTCGGATATAATTTTATTTGGACCCTGGGCTAAATTTACCATCAGATTGTACATGTTGCAAGGTGTGTTTTGGTATAAATTGTCATGTTTCCAGATAGTTTTCTGACTCACAGGCAGAATCGGCCAAAAAAATTGCGCAAGAATTAGGAGCTTTGGACTCAAGGTATCTGTGGAAGGAGAGGAGTGATTACAAAAAAAAAAACAGATGAGAAGATGAATCTTTGTGATGATTAGGGAAAGTGTGGTTATGGTTCCAAGAACGGAGGCTGACATTGAGGAAAGTGGGTGGTGGAGTTTGGCGAGGACTTGAGTTCCAGGAAGATCCTTTTTTACTGTCAAATGGATTGTGCGACCAAGATGGTGTTGAAGAACAGGCAGGCAGATGACAACTGAAGACAATGGAGCAGTTGTGGAGACAGTGGTGTTGTAGCACAGATAGGTAGATTTTGGCTCTTTAAAATTATGAATAATTGCTCAGGGCAATTATTAATTAGATGAATAATTTTATGTAAAAATTACCACGTTTGGGGCACCACCTGGGATCCAAGAATAAATAAATAGCCAAATTGTTCAGTCTCAGTTCATGTTTATGATTACCTGCCTGATAAGGCAGAGATAATTGAATAGATGAAGGCATAAGTTCTTGGCGTTGTTTGAACAGCAAGTTACTACACATGTAAGTGGAACAATGATAAAAGACTTTCCAAAATACAAAGTTTACTACAAAAAGAATTCAACCTTCAGCTAAAATGCTTTAAACAACAAACTCACTAAGCTAGTAACATCCAACTAAACTAAGAAAAAGGAAGAATGAATAATAACTACCAAAAGTAAAACCGTAAAGTGGACAAGTATGCAAAGAAATACAAACAATAACCAATAAATTGATCGTGATGTCACAGTTCAGTATGAATATTTATGCTTAAAGACTAAGACTTTTATTGAAGAGTTTTGGAAGTGAAGCTAGGTTAGTTTTAATCCAATAGTAATTAGTTTAAGACTAATTAGCTCCTTATGGTTTGTCTTCAAACCACCAATTCACAATGCAAAGCAGAAGTGAAGAAAAAAAAACATTCTTTGGAGGAAGTAATGTTTCATTAAACAATTTGCTGAAATAGAAATCAATAACTTTTTGGAGAATTGATTTTGTTTTGTGGATCGGTCACTGCAGTGATTGATCTAGTTGAGTATTTTGACATACTAAGAAAGCAGTTTCAAAAACAACTTTTACCATTAGTTTTTGGTGTTTAAACTATCTATTTTAAAGCCGATCTATACTTCAAATACCGTAGTTATCCCCCCAAAAAACCCAGCAGTTAGCAGTTAAGTTAACAGCTACATGTGCTCACGGCTAGCAGTGAGGCCTCTGGGTTCCGTGGCTAGCTAGCTACCGCTGTCTCTGACGTCGGGTTGTCTCCTCAGCTTAGCAGCTCCTGGCTCGGCGGCTCCAGGTGTGCAGCTCGGCTTGTTCAGCGGCAGCGTGTCCTCGGCTCGTTCAGCCATCGGCCATAGCAGGCAGTTCTGCTGCAGGGCAGCAGTAGCGTCAACAGAGTTTGAACAAGTCAGGTTCAGGACTTATTTTATCAGCCGAGTACAGTTCACCTGATGGATCGGCAGGCTGTAGTGTCTTCTGGATCCAAGAAGCTCCAAACCTCGTCAGTAAAGTTGGATGTGTGCGCGCTTAAGTTTCCCACCCTTTGTTAGCCGTAGCTAATGGGTAGTAAGAGGGAGAGAGGGGCAAGCTGGCTTATGTAGGGGTGATGATGTCACATTTAGTTCTTTTCTGTTGAATCTGATAGCACTCTGTGTTTTACTCATGGCTGCAGCCCAACAGTGAAATGGGGAAAAATCCGAGGTCAAACTCTACTAGAAAAGTTGACTATCAGGCAAGCCAGATTGTCCAACCACACCTAAAATTCCCTGTAGTCAGAAGAGATAATTGCAGCCATGTGTGTTGTCTGCAGCAGGACATAAATTGACATGTAATGTAAGTAGAACTGAAGGACTTGCTCCACTTATTTTTTCTCTCTGGCTTCATGGAGAAAAAAGCTCCACTTCTGATTAGCAGCAGATCTACTTTAAGGATATAACTGTAGAACAGTTTTGGATGATGATTTATGTTAAAATCTATTGTAATTATTGATACTAAAGCTGTTTATAGAAAATATGTTTAAAATGCTCCAAGTTGGTAGTATTACAGCATGATGACTTTATTGGAGCAAGAATGCAGCCAGTAGAGTTAACTGTTTTACATGGACTATAAATGCTGCTATTATACATAGTTGTCATTTTTCCGTAATTCCAGACACCCACTTGAACTGTAATGGGGCGTTCACACCGGTCAGCCACGCCGGTCAGCCACGCATCAAATCGCTCAAGCGGACGAAAGTTAAAGCTTTAAAATTAAAACTCAGCTGCTTGCACACTTTGTAGTCCGCGTCAGCGCGTCCTGTCCCGTAGTTGCCCTAACCGGGTTTGGCTAGCGTTAGCTAACATAACAAGAAAGTTAAAAGAAAATATTTAACTGCTTACTTAACTGCTTAAATATCTTCCTCCAAATAAATCCGATCTCTTCCTGTCTTTGTAAAAAGACAAAGACGGGTCATATAATTCACTAAAATTACAGACAGCGACGATTATTTGATCCTCTATTTTTAATGAATGACTTGCCGCTCCACATCAGTACAAAGAGTCCCTACGATTGGTTGACGCCCCGCGTTTGCTGCCCCAAAGTTCAGTTTTCCCAACTTCACGCAGCAGCTGCTTCGACAGTCCGTCAATGCATCCGAGCAGCAGCTGCGTGGACGCGCTGATGCTAGCTGCGCTGATGCACGTGACTTGCTGCTGGCCAGCTTGACGCCAGCTTGACGCCCACTTGACGCGTAGGTACCATAGACTTTGTATATATTCTTGCTGCCTGGATGCGCTGACCGGTGTGAAGGCACCAAAACACACACAGAATGTCTTCTTTATTATTTTATGTTAAAGTTTTATCTTGATGTGAGACTCTTACCCCCTACTTTTCACTGGACACATAAGTGGTGCATAACAGAATAAACACGTTTTTCCTGCAAACTCAGAAGCCAATCCCTTCCTACTGGGAGTGTATTGGCTGCGAATACATTTCACGCAACTGGTTCTGGGAGATCACAAATTCACATGAAAATTGCAATTGCATAACTTAAAGGGTAGTATGCAGGAAATAAATGTAATTCTATGTTAAGTATTATAAACTCATGATCTATTTCCAGAACTGCAGATATTTCTGTCCATGCCTTCTTATTTTTCATGTTGCCCTTGTAAATTTGATCACTGGTATCATAAATTGGGTGATTCTCAACTTCAATTATTAACTTCACGTCGTCCATTAAGAAAACCAACAAATTAGACCCACAGACCAACTGACTTCAAATCTGGTATCACTGGTGATTATTTTTTATCATAGTTAAGCTATTGAAAATCTGCACGTGTCTTTTCTTTTGGAATTTGCCAGATGCTTTAGACTGCTCCCGTGTATGATTTCCTGTCTGGCCCGATCTAAACTGCTGAGAGTGACATGTATTGGAAGCGCAGCGTGTTTAAAAAAAACAAAAAACAAAGACCAGGCAGCAACACAACACTATGGATTGAATTGCCCCGCTTCTTGGCTGATGGAAACAAACGTATTGACTATAACGTCGGCTATCAGCTGCGTATTATGCTTTGCAGACGTTGTACACGGCTTACATATCCAGTGGAACGCAGGCTTTAGTGATGTTACCTGTGGGATTATTCATAATCTTTCAGATATTGTTTCTACGAGAAACATGCCATTTAGAATTCTAGCCCAAAAGTTATTGTTTGGTTCCTAGGGGTAGGGGATATTAATTTTTTTTTCTTTCACATTTGATATTTGTTGTGAAAATAAAAAAAGGAAAAAAAGAAAGGTTTATGACTTCTTTCTGGGTTTTTTAGGTAACTGTATGGCTGTCAATGCATGTCACAGCAATCACAGCCCGCCAACCATAATTACTGCTCCTAGAAAACATACAGTTGAAATCAGAAGTTTACATACCTCCAAATAAAAAGACAAACTTTTTCTGTCTAAAGGTAATTTAAATCAAACCTCTCATTTTAGGTCAGTTAGGATTACCAAACATATTTCCATTTGTTAATGAACACAATAATGGGAGAGAATATATCAGATTTATTTATTGTCTTCAAAAATTAGAACTTTACATACCTTTATTCACACTAAATCGAGCTATGGCAATACCTTAACCAGAATGGGAGCCTTTGACAGAGGTTTCGTGTCAGTAAGCAAATCGAGTTATTGAACAAAGTGCGTTCGATTCCGTGGCGAGGACGTGCACCCTTTTGTGTTGGCATTCTTCCGGTTGGCCTGGAGGATCACACAGATGGTAATGTTGGCAGCAGTGACCAGATGGTGTAAAAGCAGGATATGCAGAATGAGCAAAGAAATGGATGACAACGATGCTGCTGCACAGTTCATTTCACAAGTACTGGGGCCCGTTTCTCAAAGCAGGTTTAGTGAAAACCCTGAGTTGGTTAATCCTGAGATGAGGGGAAACTCTGGTTTTTCTGTTTCACAAAGCCAGTTCAGCTTAACTCTGAGTCAGTTACCCGGGTGGCATACTTCATGAAACTAATCTGCTTACATGAGTTTCTCATGCTCTTAAGTTGAAGCCTGTAGTCTGAAAGCAGTGGCAGACATGGCACAAACATATATTATCAATTTATACAATGTCCCATGAGCCTTTGCTGTTGCACCAGACTGGATCAAATTACCTCCAAGTTCGCGGGTCACCATGCTGGCAACTAGCTTAAGCAGCTATTAACAACATTGAGCGGGATCGTCACTGGCATAAAGACAAGACATTAAAAAAATATGCTTATTTTCTCCATATGCAGTCATTAATATATCCAACTGCACTGGGAGGATATACTGTAGGAGGATCTAATATTTTTTTTCCAATTGTTGCCATGGTGAATCATACAGCGTATGTATGATACAGCATCATACAATCACTAGTGTAACTAAGGGTAACTTTGACTTAGAGTTGATTGAACTAATTCTTAACTGTTCGTAAACTGAAAACTCTGAGATTAACAATTCAGAGTTGGCCAACCTAGAGATGAGGTTTTGACACAGAGTTCATTAAACCTGCTTTGTTAAACGGATCCCTGTACTGTTTGATTGTGGTACACTCATTGTTGCTGCTGTGTTGTTGTGTACTGGTGTCATTCCCACTTCCAAGTTATCGTCACTTCCAGAAGGGGGATTGCCCAGGTCAGTCATAGCTTCACTTACCTTGAATGTCGTTAACATGCAGACACATTTTTTTTAAACTGCATTATCTGGGTGTCTTACCTCGATTAGGAGGTAGGTCGATTAGGCCAGTTTGGTTCGGTTTCAGCTGGACTAAGCTGTATACATGTATTTCAAAAGTCAAAATGTAATCGGACTAAGGCAATAATTTGGTTTTAGCTTAGTCCACGTAAACCCATTTTGGTAACATTGCCTTTTGAACTGTATCGCTTGAGTCAAAGTTTTTAGGTATCCTTCCACAGCCTTCATACAAAAGTTGCATGTGATTCTGGTCCAAATTTTTATAAGAAAAAAACTTTTTCATAATCACAACAAACAATACAATAAATGTACACCCCTATTGGTGCCTATAGATAGCAGGTGTCGAACTTGAATCCTTGAGGGATTGGTGTCCAGGAACTTTTAGATGCGTCTCTTCTTCTTCACACCTGAATCATATAATTTGGTCATTAGCAGGACTCTGAAGAACTTGACTGCACATTCAGGAGACAATACAACTATTTGATTCAGGTATGATGAACCAGGGACTCATCTAAACATTGCAGGCCACATGCTCTGAAGTTTGACACCCTCACTCATAATCCATTTTCAAGTTGTTGTTTTTTTTTGACATCGCTGCCAGTATCTCAGCAACTTCCCAGACCGCTTTGTTTTTTAGTTTTGTTTTTTTTAGCTCTTTTTGTCAATTTTTGCTAAAAGTGGGATTTATATAAATAATGCCTTTTTTGTTCCATTTCTTTTTTACTGAGTACTCGTTTAGAAAGGGATAACTTTGTACAAGGGTTACAAAGGACCAAACTAGGGCTTTAACTAGAGGATGCTAAAAAATAGTCCAGGATATGTCCCATTAAAGGCAAAAAAAGTTAGAAATTATTTTATCATGATCAAAACTTTTTACGTATCAGAAACCTGGAATAGAGTGTACACTTTTCAGAGCTAGTCTTAGCCCATCTTTGCAGCCTCTGATGTAAAAGATTACTTATCTATTAAAGTGTCAGTTGTCCTAAATTTGAAATTTGGTGAGAATTATAAAAGCAATAAATGTAGAAAAATGTTACACATACACCTCTCCATTATTAAATGGTCATGCGGTGTAGACGACTGCAGGTTATTGTTTTTTTTAAACAACTTTTTAAGGTTGGTTGACTTTTAATTTAGACAAATTCGTTTTTTTTATTTAAAAAAAATGAAGCCAATCATTCAGCTTCTAAAACGGACAACCTTAAAAAAAAGTGCTCCAAAGATGGTCGCTATATAATTTCAGTGTGTTAAGCCTTGATGAGATATAACCTCTTTGAGTACATTTGATCTATAATTTTGATTGCTGATGGCTCAATTCATGATTTTTGCATGATGATCATGGTATTTTATCTGCAGAAGAGCTGATATCTCTATCTCTTTTTATACCATGAAAATGAAAGAGACTGATGCTTATTCTGAGTGCCTCTATTTTCTTCTACACCAAGAGATCAAAAAATGGGATGGGTAGAATAAGCACTCAAGTCTGTGGGTAAATGTGATATAAAATGCCAAAGAATATTAAAGATAATAAAAAGGTATAGATTGTTCAGGCTAAGTCTGAGTTTAACGTGCAATGTGTTACAAGAGCCTGGAATGCTAAAAATGGAGACTTAGACACTCCACAGAGCCACAATCTAACTAAACACCCTTCTATTTCATGGTACTTGAAATGTTTGTGCTCAAGAAAAAAATCATGCAAGTAGTTTCCCCCCCACATGTGAGCACACACTGATGCACTACATCAAACATGTACTTTTACCACACACGCAGTTAAAACTCATGAATACATGAAGTCAAATGTTTGCAAGGCAAGGTGATTATTATTATTATTTTTTTAAACTGGGTTATTCTAAGCATGACTGAAGCGGTTGCAAAGCCTGATTGCTGGCTGAATGTAGTGCCGTCATTTACTGTGTGGGATTGTCCCACTTGTCTCAATGTTGGATGTCAAAAATAATCCAGAGTGAAAATGTTCATAACGTCTCAATTTTTTTCTACCTGCTGCTGCTCCTGTTCATCACTGTCCTTATGAAGAGTTTTTATTCTGAAGAAGCTCTCTGTATTCGAAAGATATCTTTTTCAGGGTTATTTTTGGTAGAGAGGAGTCCATATCAGAGAGCTGTGTGATGGGTGAAAGGAACTGGATTGTTTGACATTTTTACTGAATATTAAACCTTTGTTAAACTATAATAATGTACACTGGGGCAAAAAAAGTATTTGGCAGCCACCGATTGAGAAAGTTGTCCCACTTAAAAAGAGGAGAGGTCTATAATTTTCATCATAGGTACACTTCAACTGTGAGAGACAGAATGTGAAGGTGGGGCGATCCAGTAAATTGCATTGTATGGTTTTAAAATAATTTATTTGTATAATGGTGCAGAAAATATTTGGCAAATAACAAAAGTTCACTTCAACCCTTTGTAAAGTAACGTTTGTTGGCATTGACAGAGGTTAAACATTTCCTGTATGTCTTCACCAGGTTTGCACATACTATAGCTAGTATTTTGGCCCATTTTTCCAATTAGATCTCCTCTAGAGCTGGACAAAATTCTTGCTTGTTTGTAGGTTCTAAATACTTATTTTTTGCACTTTTATACAAATAAATTATTTAAAAATCACACAATGTGAATTCCTGGATTTTTTTTTTTTACAATCCGTCTCTCAAAGTTGAAGTGTACCTATGATAAAAATTACAGACCTCATCTTTTTAAGTGAGACAACTTGCAAAATCAGTGGCTGCCAAATACTTTTTTGCCCCACTGTACATAAGTGTCACAATTGCTCTCAAAACTCTGAACGAGCCCCCCAACCAAAGATTACCTACAACAAATAAATATCAGTGTTAGATATTAGTTGCTCCTGTGACTGCCTTTTGAATATTATATCTATTCCCCTGCCATGGGACCTCCTCCCCCTGCATTTAGGATCAGGGTCTGACTCTTAATTGAGTACATTAATACCAGTAAGTTGCTGTTAATTTATTGTTGGACTCTGTCAGATTTGTATTTTTTGTTGCATCAACAAGTCATACAGTCCAGCATCTTCTGACATTCAATGCGACAAGGTTTACCATTAAGATTTTATGATCTCGAGCTCGCACAGTGTGATACATGCAAGTGTCAGGCTTTAGACTCGGGGACACCAAATGTCAAACTACCCTTCTAGATTATTACAATTCCTGATAGATTTATGCACATGCAATATTTCAAACAAGAGATCAGCCTATGAAATATAAAGATATGTTCGTATTTCAGTTTTACGTTGTTCTAAGTTAACTAATCATGATTTTAATATGGAGCATAAAACTTTAGATTTTTTTAAATTGGGCAAATAAAATTATTTGTAAAGGGAACTGTGATGTGTATTGACATATATTTGGAGAAAGAACTCCTTTACAATTTAAGGCAATGAAAGCTTCGTCCTGGCCGTGGAACACTGCCCCAGCTCTACACCCTCATTTTATTATTTTGTGAACTTGGAGAAGGCGTTCGACCGTGTCTCTTGGGGAGTTCTGTGGGGGATACTCTGGGAGTATGGGGTACCGGGCCCCTTGATACAGGCTGTTCGGTCCCTTTACGACCGGTGCCAGAGTTTGGTTCACATTGCCGGCAGTAAGTCGGGCTTGTTTCCGGTGAGAGTTGGACTCTGCCAAGGTTGCCCTTTGGCACCGATCCTGTTCATAAAAGTTATGAACAGGATTCCTAGGCGTAGCCAAGGTGTTGAGGGGATACGTTTCGGTGGCCTCAGGATTGGGTCTCTGCTTTTTGCAGATGATGTGGGGCTGTTGGCTTAATCGGAGGGTGATCTACAGCTTTCGCTGGAGAGGTTCGCAGCAGAGTCTGAAGCAGCTGGGATGAGAATCAGCACCTCCAAATCCAAGACCATGGTCTTGAGCCGGAAAAGGGTGGGATGCCTTCTTCGGGTCGGGGATGAGGCCCTTCCCCAAGTGGAGGAGTTTAAGTATCCGGGGGTCTAGTTCATGAATGAGGGAAAATGGAGCGGGAGATTGATAGACGGATTGGGCATCTGCAGTTATGCGGGCGCTATACCGGTCTGTCGTGGTGAAGAGAGAGCTGAGCCAAAAGGTGAGGCTCTCGATTTACCGGTCGATCTACGTTCCTACCCTCATCTATGGTCATGAACTCTGGGGGGGGGGGGGGACAGAAAGAATGAGATCACGGATACAAGCGGCTGAAATGAGTTTCCTCTGGCATCTGGTTAGGATGCCACCTGGACGCCTCCCTGGTGAGGTGTTCCCCGCACATCCCACTGGGAGGAGACGCAGGGGAAGACCCAAGACACGCTGGAGGGACTATGTTTCTCGGCTGGCCTGGGAACGCCTTGGGATTCCTCCCAAGGAGCTGGCCCAACTGGCTAGGGACAGGAAAGTCTGGGTCTCTTTGCTTAAGCTGCTGCTCCCGCAACCCGACCCCGGATAAGCAGAAGATGGATGGATGGAAAACTTTGATATTTTGAGCCTCTGGGATGCTGTTGGTGTGGGATAAAACCTTTTTTTCTTTTGTCAGAACTAATAGGTCTGCAAGGGCATGTTGAAAGGACCTGGATGAAAGCTGTTGTGTCTAAAAGACTGCATATGAAGCTGTTGAGGATTTTCAGAATCACAAAGCTGGTTACCTTCTTACCTGGGTCAGTCACTTATGCTCCAGTTTAGAGAACAAAGCCCCACCCCTCAACCAATCAGTGCATGAGGCTGAAGGTGCTTAAAAGCACTTCTTTTAAACTATTTTTTTCTTTTCTCCTCACAGCCGCATCTTATCAAAAGTGTATTAGTCTCTCAGGTGTAAGAAAAAGGGGCATATTGTGGCTTTTCTTTAAGGCAAGCAAAAACTCATGGATAGTATATCTCTCATGAATTGATCCTTGTGCACCAAAGACAGAGCCTTTGAATGTTGTTCCAGCTATAAACTATTGTTCTACAAGCATAAATAAAAACCTGGATGTTAATCAGTCTTAATTTTCTAATATTTTCTAATATTTATAAAGAGAAGTCAAAACAGTTGGGATTGTTGCTGAGGTATTCTAAAATTGACAACATTTTAGCCATAGTTATGATTTAGTAATTGAGTGTCGTGTTACTGTCTTTTTGTATTTCATTAATTTTATCTTTATGGGGACTAGTGTTGGACTCCTTACACAGTGAGGCACTATAAAGGTATGCACATCAGCTCACCTGAGCTGCCATTTTAAAATTGTTTTATAGAAATACATCGACAGATTCTTTACCTGATCCTTAGTATTAAAATCCATTTCTGTGTCGTGGATCTGTGACTAAAACATAATTTTAGATTGATGAATTGCTGCACAAGTTGGATGGATGGGACCTAAACAACCAAATTATTTGAGGGAGAATGTGTAGTTTTCTCATTTTAAAGTGTTTTTAAGTTCAGACAAGTAGTTAAGGATTAGCTTCCCCTTTTTGTCCTCTGCATGTAGATACCAACTCCCACGAATGGTGGAAAAATTACCTTAAAAATATTAAGATAAAAAATATTTCTAGACCTGTTGTATTTAGGTTTATTTTAGGAAAGTAATCTTTGTTTTACTAAAAAGGTTCTTGTGCTTTTGCAAGAGGCTGCTCAGCAATTATAACAAGGGTTTGATGCTAGAGGTGTAAACAAAAACTTACGGCTTAATTAGAACGTTTTCTAAAAGCACATTTCAAATGAAGGACTTTTACTTGGGTAGATTTTCCCATAGTAAATGTATTTTGCTTTTTTCCACCGCTGCTGATTTCTCCAAGAAAAAGACAGATGTTGTAGTTTTCATAGCTCCACTGCATAGTCTCAAGGGGTGAATTTGAAAATTATATTTATGAAATAGAGATTTTACTGCTATAAGGTATGTTATAATCAAACAGATCTTATCTGGGCTATATAGGAAAAATAAGTTAAGACCATGGGTTGATATACAGAGTCCTAGGTGCGGGTGGGATGATTGGCAAATGAGCTGCACTTAGGAAAAGGGGCTATACAAATAACCATGGAACAGACTGATAAAGTACTATACATGAAATAAAAAACAAGGACCAAAATCATGACTAAAATAAGGAAATCATCCTCCATCCAACTCTACATATCAGCCAAAACCTGTTTTCACCTTGGATACCAAAAAAGCACACAAACCAATTTTCTGCTGCTCTCAATAATTTGGCTTCATTTTTAGATATCCAATCCTAGATACAAACAGTCAATGTGCAGCCAAGCTCGTTCGCTGCATTCGTAATGAGCCTTCCCTCATAAATGCACAAAGTAAATCACGCTTTTTTGGTCCAGCTTCACCTTATTTCCTCCCAGTCTTTCAGAGGCTATTTTGTTGCACTTTTGAGAGTCTGAAGCATGTGTTTGGAGAATATTTATTTTGACCCGTTTTATGGCTCCCTTGATGCATTGCAGCGGTGAGCAGTCATGTGTCTCATTGATAATGGGTCGAAAAAGGGGGAGGCACTGAGAGGAAGAGAGATGGAGTTGTGGAGGCAGTGCGAGAGGGTGAGTCATGCCTCTATTTGATAATGATAACCCATTGGTTCAGAAGTGTGTGTCACAATCTCAGTGGCGATGGCAAACCATTTGATATGCTCAGGACATCCTTTTGGTTCCCGTGTGCTTCAATTAACTTCCTGCTGTTTGTGGCTTTTAAGCGTGCGGCTCCACTAATCTGATGCGCGTCTGCGGGTGACTGGAATAGTGCTTTTGTGTCTCAGCATGTGTGAGTGTCTGCGCTGGTCATCGTAGACACATTTAAGCATGACTGCAAGGCCTGGCTGCTGCTGATGTATCTAAAGGGGTTTATATTTAAAAGTAAAAAAAAGTTGGATCTTTGATAAAGGAATGCTTTTCTTTTGTGTATGAACATCTTATTTCTGTAAATGTGTACATCAAAATTCTAAGTTCATACTGTTATTACAGTCCCTTGCCAAGCTGTATGTATTAGTTAAACTTTTTCACAAAAAAGTAATGTATACTTAAAAAGTGGAAGAAATAGGATGCATGGTCTTGATTTTCTTTTTTTTAGAATGACCCACAACATATATACAGATCTACAATTGAAAGGTTTAGATCAAACGATATTCTTGGGCTGGAATAGCCCAAAGCAAAGAGCTGATTCCAACTGGGAATCAAGAAACATTAACAGATGTTGTTAAATGTGACTGAGCTTGAGCTGTTTGGCAAGGAAAGAGGGTCCAAACATTTAGTTCTGTCTGCATTTATAGAGAGATACCAGAAGACCTAAAGCAACTATTTGCAGCAAAAGCTGGCTTAACAAAGTAATGAGTCAGGGATGCTGAAGACAAATGTGTGAAGAGCTTTTGGAATATTTTGTTTTTCCTCTTGACACTACTTTGTGTTTATCTTGCATAACAATCACAATAAAATGCAATGAATTTAGGGATTTTAGTGTGAAAAACAGAAAATTAGAAGTATGAATATTTTTGCAAGGTAATGTCATATCATTCTTTAAACTAATGAAACTGTTATCAAGAAAGCATAATGTCTTACAATTTGTTTATTTTTACTGGCTCAGGGCGCGGAGTCAGCGCCACCCGAGGCCGCTGCTGCTGAGGCAGAAGGAGACAGGAGTCGTCCAGTCTCTGAGTGGTAATGCTAACATAGGCTAACGTTCAAAACAGATGAATGTTGATCAGATCGATCAGTCGCAAAACTGCCAACGTCGCTTTGGTCACTGTCCATGTTTCAGTGTCAGATTAAGCGAGGTGTCACTGACCTCCTGAACACACCCCCACGTTCCCCCCTCCGCTCATCCTCCACACTTGGCCATACCCCTCAGTTCTTCCTGGCACTGCCCACTTTGTAGAATTTTTCAAACGTTGTCTGGGGGCGGGGTTATGATTTTTCATGGGGTTCAGTTACACTTTAAAGAGAAACTGAATAAACAAGAGTCAAGCAAGGGATAAAAGGTACTTATCTAAAAATTATCTTCACACTTCTGTTACACACTTGGGTCTCACTAGTCTTTTTACTATACTATCCTTTTAACTTTACTTCAGTGGAAGGAAGTGCTCACCCACAATATCTTTATTATTCTCAAAGTAAATAAACTGATGGAAGTTATAATGCAGAGATGATCATCAAACAAAATGCTTTTAGTTTATTCCATTATCACTATGGACAGATTTTATATTCCCAAACACAAATGTGAGGTGTTTGCATTGTTTTTGTTTTTCTATTGAGGTCTTTAAGTGAGCATTTGTTTGAATAGTTAGCAGCTAAACACCCTGCAATATAAAGTCATTATTTTCCTATTATGTTATGGGTGGAACATTAGAATTCAGTGAGAAGCAAATTAAATGGAATCATTTTAATCTCGAATAATTTCACATGCTTGATAAACATTATTGATTAATGGATAGGTAAAAGTAAGAAAACAAACTAATGTATAATCTGGTATAAAAATATACCATGAAGGAAATTACTATTTTATACACTGCTGATTTTTCAAGTTTTCCCATTTACAAAGAATGGAGGATTCTGTAATTGTTTTCTTTCTAGTTTTCAACAGACCTGTTAGTTTGTCTTTAAGGAGTCCTCGTATCCTCTACTAATTACCTGTATTTAATGCACCAGTTTGAACTTGTTACCTGCATAACAGACACCTGTCCACACTCTCAATCAGCCTCCAACCCCTCCACCATGGACAAGACCTAATTGTAGACCTACACAAGGCTAGGATAGACTGCAGGACATTAGGCAAATGGCTTGGTAAAAAGGAAACAACTGTTGGTGCAATTATTGGAGAATGGAAGAAACTCAAGAGGACGGTCAGTCTCCCTCGGACTGGGGTTCCATGTAAGATCTCGCTTCTAGGAGTATCAGTGAACTACATGGGTGGAGCTGGTCAATGACCTGAAGAGGGCTGGGACCCAAGTCTCAAAGGAGGCATAGGAGAAGGTCATGGGGTCCTAGGAACATTCTACAGACCTGAAAACATCTTTTTGGTATAAACGCCACTCACCGTGTTAGGTAGGAGGATGAATATAGTCCCAAGAATACCATCCCATCCGGGGCAGATGGGGGTGGAAACATCCTTATTTGGAAGGGCTTTTCTGCAAATGGGACAGGATGACTGCACCGTAGTGAGGGGAGGATGGATGGGGCAATGTGTCTCATGATTTTGGACAATAACCTCCTTCCCTCAGTAAGAGAGTTTAAGATGGGTTGTGACTGGGTTTTCCACCATGTCATTGACCAGAAACACACAGCCAAGTCAACTAAGGAGTGGCTGCGTTTGAACCATTTCAAAGTCCTGGAGTGGCCTAGCCAGGCACCAGACCATAACTCAATAGAAAACATTTGGAGGGAGCAAAAACTGTGTTTCCTAGCACCTAGCCCATAACCTAAAAGATCTGGAGAAGATCTGTATGGAGGAGTGGACCAAAATCCCTGCTGCAATGTGTGAAAACCTGCAAATCATGGTTCTCTTGGCTTAAGGGCCGGTATCCTGCATTTTTTATTTATTTTTCCTCTGGTTTAACACACCTGAATCAAATGATAGTTCATTTGCAGGCCTTTGCAGACCTTATGACATGCTGAAGAGGTAGTTGGACCATTTGACACAGCTGTGTTGGAGCAGAGATGCATCTAAAACAGGGAGGACACTGGTCCTTGAGGAGTGGAGTTAGAATCCTAGGGTTTAGACCAAGGGGCAAACTCCGCCGCTCAGAATTGAGGCCATCCCGGAAGTAACAAAAATTGCAGTTCACCCTTCATCCGCTAGGGGCTGGCTCCAGAAAGGAGCAATTTTCCATTGACTCCCATGTTAAAAAGGCCAACTTCACAGCAGAAATAAACCTGTTTACAGCCTGGTTCAAAAAACCATTGTAGGTTTATTAGGTCAGGTTTATTGTTATGACAACTCTGAGGGGGGTGAATTTTTTTTCTAACTCATCCGTTTCGACATAGTTTAATCTTGAAATTATGAATAATTAGGTGCGTGTCCTTTTGATTGACAGGTCTCGGATGAGCCGTCAGCGCTAAGGCTGGTGGCTAACGGTGGCTAACGGTGGCTAGCAGCTTGCCGCCATAGACTGCTCCCCCCCCCCCCCCGTTTGCTCCGGGGAAGGCCTTCAGCCTGGGACTCACGTTAATACTTTGGCCATTTCCTTTCTCTGAACTTGAACATCAGTTCTATCCGCAAACTTTATTAGTGTTTAGAACAGACCGTCCAAGAAGTCTCTGCTCCATTTTTTTCGGTAAGTAAAATAATATTTCTGTACATTATTTTGTAGATGAAGCTCCTGCAGCTGAGCTCCTTAATTAGCAAAGTAGCTAGTTAACCACGCTGGGAAACTACAAACTGAACAGGTTAAGATGTTGTGCATTTAAGATAAGGCTGCTTGGTCGAACATGGGTTGAAATGATCACATTTCTTATTTACTTTACATGTTGATTCATTCAAACTTCACATAGTTTTAGTAAAAGCTAGGGGGGGGGCAGAGTTGTCAACAGTGTTATGGCAACAGATGTAATTGTTGAAATAAAAAAACTACACCAACAACACATTAGACATAACAATCAGGATTATATTTATACTTTTTGCTTTAACATCAATTGTTCAAAAGGACTGTCATGTCTAATGTGAGGATGCGTAAATATGGCACCATTTAAACTAGGAATAAAAGAAGCCATAACACTGTTGACAAACCTGCTGGCTTTTTCTATTTTTGCTGGGTTTACACCTGCCCTCTATCAACGCCTTTGGGTGATGGAGGAGAAGATGATGGACATCTGAGGGTGGAGAAGGTAAAGCTGGTGCAGGTCCTCCATCATCATGTTCACCAACTGGACACTGCTGTCCACCCCCATGTCATCTCCACCACAGCTGATGATGAGGACATCTAGAGCTGCTCTTCCTCCTTTCCACCTCAGCCCCCCCAGCCAAACCAGGAGATACGGGCGTCTGGGAGGCCGAGGTTTCCTCCGATGGTTTCTTCAGCTCTCTCAGAACTATGTCAGACATAGCTGTCTCCAATTATCCAAATGGCTATGGAGAAAAAAAATAGCATAATGAATGGCAGTTGCACAGGTGTGGCTTATCGGTTGAAGGTATAATACTATTAAAATTCTACATGAAGTGATGGAGACAGGTACTTACATTTTCTGCTTTGTTTGGCTGTTGTGGAGGACAGGCATGCAACCATTGTGACGTGGTAAACAAAATCTATAAAAAGAAACACAAGTGTCTTACTAAAAGTGCCACTTATCCCTTCCCAGACCTCAATAAATGATTAGTAAAATTGATACATTGCAGAATTGACTAGGATCGAAATTAGTCATATTAGATGTTGCTAATCTACAATAGCTGTGGGAACAGTTTTTTTAACTGGGAGATCCTACATGGTCGTACAATCACTAACCATTAGGGTAAATACAAATATTAATATAAATATGTGAACTATCCTTACTAACTTAGCTTGATCATGTATCTCATGCATAGACTAAATAGATCTCATACACTATTAATAACTAAGTTAAAAATATTATTGAAAACTTGCATTAAGTAAATGATCATTTCATTTGAATAAATAATTTCAATTTAAATGTTAACTTACCGATTTAATATTGTATTCACAGCCTGGATGGAGGAGGGTAGCAGAGTTGCTCTACTGCGGCTTTCAGGCTAAAGGCGGCCGCTAACCTCTGTTAGCTTCAGTTAGCTCCAGGACTAGCTCCTGGCTACATCGGCTCAGAGTGTCAATCATCCGCCCCCGCCCTCACAGCGCCACTCTCAGCTCCACTCTCAGCTCCACTCTCAGCTCCACTCTCAGCTCCACCTCTTTGCCCATTTTTGTATTTTCTGGGAGTGACGAAACGCGTGACACAGACAAGATGGCGGCGGTGGGAACAGCCCATTTGGCTTCATTTTTGCTCTTCAGAAACCAATGGGTGACGTCACTGAGGCTTCGTCCAGTAATATACAGTCTATAGTTTAGACTGATGGCCATGTCTTTGAAGGTTTGCAGCTGTTCCAGATCCTTTCAATTTTTAGGTGGTGTATTGAACAGTGCTCTGAGATGTTCAAATGTTGGAACATTGTTTTATATCTCATTAAAATACATTGAAGTACAAAATGTGAAGGAATTCTAAAGGTATAATTACTTTTGTAATGAAATAAAATCAGAAAAGAAAATATTGGTCAAGAAAAGCTTCTTATGACAATACAGGAGCATGTTTTCTGAGCAGGATCCTTTTTTAGCTATTTTCAATTTTGCCACTCAGCATTCACTGTGACAGTCTCACAGTAGCACCTCATTTAAAAAAAAACAAAAACAAAACACCCCTCAGCAGTTAGTGCTTTAACACAGTTGATGAAAGTGCCTACCCTCCCCCAGTCCTCATGATCTGCCACATACTCTGCAACTATCTAGGTGGCCCCTATATCAGCAGCTGGAAATCTAGGCAGTGAGCGCCATTGAGTCCTCAATGACTCCTACGTGTTTTCAATACATTCCTTTAACAGAGATTCAATAGAGCCAACAGCCAACTTTATTTCTCCTCACCCACTCTGCCTCCTTCCTCCACTCTTCCTTCCTTTTATCTATACCTTTCAGGGTCATGAGGCCAGAAAGATAATTAGATGGCCCTTCTCGGGGACACAGTGCACATATGTCTGGGTGTAAATGTGCCCTAACTTTTGGACTTCTCCAGTCTTGTAATCAAGATGATACGAATCATAGCTGCATATCTGCAAGATGCTTTACACACTACCTTTTGTTGGAAACAATAAAGGGGTAGTGACAAGGGAGATGGAAAACGCTGATGGTGAGGATATTAATATGCTGGATGCACTACTGATGCTGTTGCTTATTTTATGTAAACATGCCCACATAGAGGTAAGAGCACCAATATTTTCTCTCACTTCCAGTTTTCTTCCCGCCTCTAATCTCCTCTAAGTGAGTAGAAATAATAACGTCATTGGCAGCAATAAGCAAAGTAAATTCAGAAAAATGATCACCTCTATATTTCTAAAACAATTCAGCCAAACAAACGAGTGAGGAGCAATATTAGAGTATATGTGAGAGGGAGGATTGATGGATTTTACACTCCTGGCTGAATTGACAATTATTCGTCGAATGAAACTGAAATAGGGTTGTAGGAATGTTTGGGACCTTTGTGCTTGGAAAACCAGATGAAAATATTGCAATAATTTACATGAGTCCTTCATACCCTCTGTGCCTCATCTATCCAAATATTAAATATGGGCATTCACTGCAAAACTCCTCCTAAGAAAGGGGATAACATTCAGAGGCGGAGGGAAAATAAAAGGGGAGACAGATGCAGCACAAAGCTAGGAGCAAATTTATCTGCAAACCGTAATCAAATCATGGATACACAATTCCTTCTTTCCATACCAGTAGCAGGTGATGCAGCTCATCTTGCGATCCAGTGGTCTGAAATCTCAACAGAATATGGAGTGGAAACAAGTTAGTGGTGAAAAATGTGCAAAAGGTGACTCTTCATCTGTTTCCTCTTCACTTACATTATTTCAAGGGCATGCAGATTTAAGATAGCTACTTACTTGGTAAGTGCCGATAAATCAGAGGCTGTCCTTCAAAGGAGTTCAGTTTCCACCAACATGCATACGAGTAAACGCTCTCAATCATTGTCACAAACCCAATTGTCTGACGAGGCCAGGGGAAGGTACCTACTTCCTATTCAATGTGTTTCTTTGCTCTCTGTCTCCTCATTGGCTTGGCATGATTAATGGGCTCTCTCTACCTCACAGCCAGCCGTGTGTGTCTATTTGCATATGTGCGATGTGCAACTGTGCAATTATGCTCCATAAGATCAGACAGTACATTATGTGAATTTGATTTAAGGGCAGTTAATTTTGTATGTAATTTAAAGCATAGCCAGAAAATGAGGTCAGTGCAGTGAGCATGATGGTCTGTCTTCGGATACAGGTGAGGTTTCCGAATATAATCTGGGGTTTGATCAACTATCCACAAGAACTTTTATCTCTTAATACTGTTGCTGTATAAATAACTCTTTCTAATCAATTTACTCTGAAAACTGCACACAAAGTGACAAAAGCATCCAGCATAATAGGTGACACTCATAACTCAGCTCTAGTGTATCCTCCCTATGGTCTTTGTGAAGCTTCAACCTTTTTAAATTCATTGCTGTAATTTAATGAGGCCCATACCTGCCCATTTAAGGGGTTGTTGGATATGTGTATTAAAAAGTATAGTGTGGAATATTACAAAAAAGGGAAAAAAAGCTTTTCAGATGCCCTTATAATTCTAAAATGAGGATGTCTTAAAACATTTCTGAGATATGGCTGCTCAGTCAAAGTGAGTAATAAAAAAAGTCTTGGTCAAATAGGTAATCAAAAAGCCAGGCATCGGTGTGAATGAGTTTCAGGGTGTGTCTGTGGTCACGGGTTTAGCTCACAAAAGAACAGCCATGAAGCTGGTGTATTTGGTGGCAATAATCTGACAGAGGTTTCTCGTCCCTAAAGCCTAGTTTATGCTTCTCTCTGCAGAGGTGCGGAGACAGGGAGTCCCATTATCCGTAGACTCAAGGGCTTTCCAGCATGCACGCAAGGACGGACCGAGTAGAGCCTAATTGTTTAACTATCCGTTGAACACAACAGAGAGCACACATCTGTGATTGGTCAGCCCAACATCAGCACCAGATCATCTCACCAGAACGGTACTCTATAGTTGACATAATTAATAGTCGATGTAGCTTTTGAGTATATTTTGATTGACAGCTTAATAAAGCCTGAACCCAATTACAGCCCGACATTATTCAAAAGTCACACATCAGGGTTTCAGCTAGAAAAAAATGGCACCGGACAACATGACCGGCAGGTTTTCAATTTACTGGACAAATGTTTGAAATTCCTGTCAGATAGGCCTATTATCTGAAGCTAAAATGATAAATGAGGCCCTGCCTATAAGAATAATATCAAGGCATGTCGATTTATAATCTTTTTTTTAAGTCTTCTGCTTTATGAAATAAAATGAGTACCATCAATTAAGCTATCTCACATGCATGACTTCTAAAATAAAGGCTATTGTACAAGCCTGCCCTCTTTAAACATGAACATAAAAAAACTGAAGGCCTACCTATTATCGGATTAAATAATTTGCAAACAAAAACACATATTCACCTGCGGCTAACCTCCGTTTCACCTCCTCAGCATCCATTTTCCATCTTGTTCGCGCTAATGAGATGATCAGCTGACTGCCAAAACCTAAACCCGGCCCGAGCCCGTGGACAATAATAGAAATTAAGCCTGAACCCGGCCTGACTCGTCGGATCCCGATGGGTCCCGACGGGTTCGGGCAAAGATCTTCAGCTCTGAAATAGAGTATTCTATGAGCTGCACTTCTAGTAAAATGCTTTCCATCTCAATTAAATTCATTCTCTGTTGATGTGGGTTTACTGTAAATAAACTCTAGTCAACCAGAAACATCACTGCAATAGTAGGCAGACCCGTCAGAAAAGGTCTGCATCCCCTGCTGTCCTAGCAAAGAATTTTTTTTGCAACACTGACAACAACGGAGAACTATAAAAGGAAACTGTCTCCGTCAATACCAGTGTTTGTGGGTGCAAACTTGCTAGCGGAGAAGCATTAACTAGGTTTAACGTGCGTTCACACCAAAGCGTCAAAAACGCACCGCATGCCAAAGTTGGACGCTTCAAAATTTGCAGATCAACGCGTGTCCAAAGCAAATTGGACAAAATATACAATTTTGACGCGCATCAAGCTGGAATTACACAACTTGTGGGAGGAGCTGGTGCCAGACGGTGTTTTTGCAAGATGGCAGCTGTCGATCTAGAGTTGGAAGAGAGAGTCTCCATTCTCTATTTACTGTGGAGAGTACCCTGTGCAGGTTCGCAGGGTCAGTAACGTAAAAACTTTCAAAAGTGAAATTAACTTACCAGGTTGCCCTATCTCCTCACTTATATTCCTCCAAGAGAGGTCCTTTTTATTCCCGTCTCTGTAGAGAAGGCAGCTGGTGTTGTACAGCTCGGGGTGATTAGCCACGGCCGTTATCAGTATTTCCTCCATGTTGAATGAACTAATGAACTGTGCAACTGGAAATGCCAGTTGCACAGTGGCGCAGCACTGTTGCCTTGTCTTTCTGTATGAAGTTTGCATGTTGCATGTCCCTGTGCATGCGTGGGTTCCCTCTGGGTACTCCGGCTTCTTCTCACAGTCCAAAAACATGATTGTTCAGTTAATTGGTCTTTCTAAATTGCCCGTAGGTATGAGTGTGTGCGTGCATGGTTGTTTGTCGTGTATGTCTCTGTGTTGCCCTGTGATGGACTGGCAACCTGTCCAGGGTGTACCCTGCCTTTCGCTCTGTGACTGCTGGAAATAGGCACCAGCCCCCATAACTCTACAGAGGATGGGCGGGTATGGATGGTTGAATGGAACAGGAAATGCCTTTGTGTTCAGTGCTTCTTGTTGCAGCACCATCACAGGGCCTCCTAAAGGCGAGAAGGTAATCATGTTGTTCAAAAGATTTGGTTCATTTGACAAAGAGCAGAGCAACAACATTGCAATTTTGGTACCCAATTGAACAGAGTCTACCGGACTACAAGGTGTGAATGAACCCTAAAAGGCATAAGATAGCTACTTAGAAATTTGCCACAAGGCACATGAATGAGTTCAGTTATATTTTGTGAAAGTCATAGGGTGGTGCAGCCAATTTCTATCTGAACCCAGAATGATTTATGCGTAGAGACCTGAAACTGGCAGTCTAAGGAACACACATACATTCAGAACATTATGAACACCAAGTAAAACACCATGTGGGGTAAAATAAATAATAAAGAACTTTAAAGCAGAGTTGGCTTCATAAAACAATATCTGAAGTCTTGAATTTTGTTGTAGAGCACAGTTCATTATCCACTTGAAACTGAAAAGATTGACACCGCTGCAAATCTACCAAGACATTGTGGTCTTTCAAAACCAAAAGTATGAGCAAGAAGAGCATTTGTCAGAGAACCTGCCAACAGGCCAATGGAAACTGGAGGAGCTGCAAGGACCCTCAG
The DNA here is from genome assembly GCA_963556495.2 of Valencia hispanica. NCBI lineage: Eukaryota > Metazoa > Chordata > Actinopteri > Cyprinodontiformes > Valenciidae > Valencia > Valencia hispanica. The sequence goes on from OY747704.1 coordinate 35,966,085, forward strand.
CTCAGATGGCAGAATCCTATCTGTGGGACTTGAAATTCCACTGTGAACTGCAAAATGTTAGAGGGATGAACAGGTGGATCTATAAATAAGTGTTGTAGTAGGGTGACCATACGTCCTCTTTTGCCCGGACATGTCCTCCTTTTTGGCCATAAAATTATGTCCGGGGGGATTTTTTTTAAATATCATAAAATGTTCGGATTTACCCCCATATTGCACCTGGTTTACCTCACTTTAAAAGCAGCCACTGCTCACAAAACAAATGAGGAGCTGCGCTGCATGTTTGTAATGTGCCACTAAAATGCCGAAATGGAAGTGTGGTTTCACAGACGAATTGTAGAAAAAATACCCAATGTTCAGTCATGGTTGTCAGAGCCGTTTTTACCAGGGGAGTGGAGCTCAGATGAGCAGCACACCTGAGCTAACACAATATGAGCTGCTACAGCAGGTTAGGATTCATTTCGCAACGACACAGATTAATTATTATGCGAAGTTCAAAGTTATCACCGACAATCATTTGACTCTGAGATGTCGCGGTAAAAAGCAGTTCGACTTTGGATCAATATTTCATCCCTTCCCCAGTAATCAATCTGGACATATTTATTATCAATGTATTGCTCGGGATCTCAGGATTGTGATCTTGGATAAAAATAGATCAAATAAAAAGGAGAATATTCCAATTTTAAAGCATAATGAATGATGGAAGCCAGAGTCTGATTATTATGATCTAGATTGGTGCATATGAGTCAGATTTAATGTTTTAAAATAAACGATATTATCTTGAAAACTTGCTAGTTTATAATGGTGATAATGTAATAAAGATTAATTACTTAATCTAATGCATCGACTAGAAAATTAAGTTTTCAAGTCGCACCATTCAGCCTGCATGTTATAAGATACAGAAGAAGTTCTCTGTCAGACAGCAGGTAAAACATTAAACATGACTCAGTGATTTGCTGGAGAATAAATTCCTACATCATTTTTAAAAACATATTTGCTGCAACACATTTCCAACAATCATTAATAAAGATTTTTCTGCAAATATGAATAAACATTCTTTAGTCTATTTGACTTATTATGCTGTTTTTTTAAAGCAATCCTTCAAATTCATGTGAGAGATGGAAATGACATCTGACTATTTACCTCATCAATCTAATATTTGAGTTTTTTCTAACCTGAATCCATATTAATTTATAGATTTGATTCGGGGGGTAGTCACGCCCATGCTGGGGAGGGTGTCCTCTTTTTGGATTCTCAGAATATGGTCACCCTAGTTGTAGAGTAGCTATTTCATGATTTATTTATTTTTATTTTTGTACATAGATTCACAGTAGGAGTGAGCAAATTAATTTTAAAGAATTGTATAAAGATACTATTAATGGCATTTACCTTCATACTGCAGTAACAGAGGGATATTTTAAGTTCATTGTATTCTCAGAGAAAGGATAACATACGTCAAGGTAAGGAGAAAACACGACACCACAAGGATCTTTCTCACTTTCTCTCTGTCTTGCTCTTACCTACATTTTTTTCCATTATTTGTATTTAAAATGTCTTAATTGAGAATAAAGTGGAACCAAAGTAAACTTGTTTGTGTGCAAAAGCTTGATTAATAAAGCTGATTGTGAATAAAGCCAATTCTAAACCTCTTTAGCTTCATGCCCCAGTGAGAACCTGTTCCCAACAGTTAGTTCATACTCTTTACTTTTGTGGATTTTTTAAAAGCCTATTCAGACTTCATGTTATTGTGATGAGTTTGATTTTCCAACACACTATTTCTATGTAAGGCTATTTCTGAAAATTGTTTTCTCTCAATGAATCGGCATGAAACTCTGAAGTGCATGAGAAATGCATGCATTACTTTTTCCTTTTTACTCCCATTTCTAAATGAAGTTGGAATCATAATGCTGAATCTCAGGGTTGAGTCAACATGGGTAGAAATGTCCGTAAAAAAAAAAAAAAGTCAAATGTAGTTAATAACAATGTCATTATGTTTATTATTTTATTCCATGAATGTGCTGCATGGTGGTGCAGTTAAAACTGTTGCCTAGCAGCAAAAAGATCTTTAGTTTGACTGCCAACCAGCGTCTTTCTGCATGACATTTGCATGTTTTGCTCATGCATATCTGGGTTCTCTCTGGGCACTCTGGCTTCCTCCCACAGTTAAAAAACATGGCTGATTGTGAAGTTGTCTCTTTAAATTGTAGTTCTGAGTATGCAATATTAGTTGTCCTGTGTGCCTGTGTTGCACTTTAATGAATGCTTTAATAGGCACCAGCCCCTTCAGGATCCTGCTCGAGTTAGGTGGGAATAAAAAAGATAGGGCTGTTTTGTATCACAGGGTGAGCAACTTCTTTTTGTCTGGTTTACATAACCATCAATTAATTAATTTAATATTAATATAATTATTGAAGTTAAAGTTGGGCTTCACAGTGGTGCAGTTGGTAGCACTGTTGCCTTGCAGCAAGAAGGTCTTGGGTTGAAATCCCAGCCTGGAGTCTTTCTCCGTGGAGTTTGCATGTTCTCCCTGTGCATGTGTGGGTTCTCTCTGGGTTATCTGGCTTCCTCCCACAGTCCAAAAACATGACTGTTAGGTGAATTGATCTTACAAATTGCCCTTAGGTATGAGTGTGTGCGTGTATGGTTTGTTTGTCCTGTATGTCTCTGTGTTGCCCTGCGATGGACTGATGACCTGTCCAGGGTGTACCCCGCCCCTAGCCCAATGATCGCTGGAGATGGGCACCAGTCCCCCCGCGCAACCCTGCATAGGAATGACGGGTACAGAAAATGGATGGATGGATGGAAGTTAAAGATTTATTTTAATTAATGTTAGAAGGACCAGACAGCCAGTCTGTTGTGAAAAGTATAAGTTCAAACGCCATGGACAATAATTTTATGCATACACCAAGTAATCCTAGAAAACTTCTCTTTAAGCTGAGGGGAATTTATTGAGAAAATTGATCAACCTTACAGCCAAAACATTTCGTCAATAATTCCTATCTATTCAAAAGCATGAAACTAACTACTACCAATCTTAGAAAATTAATAGTATGTGGAAATTAATCAACACAATTAACACCAAGGGGATCAGGGACCAACAGACAGCTCCCGTTTCAGCAGGGATGGGGAGGTGAGGGTTTGTTCAGAAAGGGAGGTGGCTGATCCCCTACTCCAGGAGGCTCAAGTAAGAGATAGCCTGTAGGACAAGGGCCATACACTTATCTCTGGGCCAAGATGGAGGACAGCACATGGAGTGTAAGGAGACAAAGGTCCATAAAACTAGCTTTGGCTAAAATGGGGCAGAGCACATGGTGTGAACTGTCCACCTGGAAGGCCACAGCTTTAACTAACAGACAAAGAACAATGGAGTTAACTTTTCAGCTAACAGACCAGCTAATGCAGGTTGGACAGAGCCCGACTCTGCCGACCAGGTGATCAGAGAGCAAGAGAGAGGGTAGAATGAGGAAAAGAGAGAGGAGGAGTGGGATCCACTCAGGATAAAGACCAGTTTAAAACACACAGCAAATAATACAGCTCAGCTCACAAACTTGTGTGTGCGGCGACACTAAATGAGCCAACAGGTTCAGCGCTTAAAAACCCTTTAACCAACAATGAACAAGCTCTAACTCATCTGAACTATATTTTCCCTATTTATCTGCCCAGACACAAGATTATGTTGAATGAACTGGTTTAGTCCTTCTTTGCTTTGAGGGAGGTCCAGTCCACAAAGAGGGAAGCAAAATGTGTCCGTAGTTAAGCAAAAGGGAGAAAACAAAACCTTGCGCAGGGGTTCTTCGGAATCTCTGTTCCGGTTGCAGGCCTGGCGCTGCGAAACGATGTCGTGCAGAATTGTCTTGAAACAATCCTCGCCTAGGCTGGCTACGCAAACAGACTCTAGGTAGACGGTTGTACTTCAAAGGTTTTAAAAATGGTTTCTTTCCCGCTCCGCAGGTCAGGAGTCACATGGATTTATCGATGAACAGCGTGTCTCCTTGCATTGCCAAGCAACGCTTGGAAAAGACCGGGGTCGGTCTCTGCCAACCCCTTTTATAAACTTTGTGATGTCATCGTTGGCTACAACCAATGGGAATGTGTTGGGATCTCAGCTAGGAAGGTTGGAAAATGCAGTCTGTTCAGTTCATTTGTGGAATATGGATTCCCAACAGCTGGATGGATGAATACTCCCATAAACACACTTGTAATAGACAAATAAGTAAAAGCACCATATGTTACAACTAAAGGTTAGTTAATAATTGCTCCATCGTCGACCTATCTTAGTGTTATTACTTTTAAATGCACAAAAAGGTTTTAACAGTTTCTTAGGCCTTAAGCCCCCCTTCTCTCTCTCAGTGGATCTACTGTAAGCTGAGATCCGAAAAGTCTTTACCAGACCATGTGTCAAGGTTTTCTCGTGAAATGATAACCTGACAAGTTGCCAGCTTGACAGCAGTGTTGATGCTGTCAGGCTCTGGTGATTTAAAAATGCATTGCTCTATCATTTTTCTGTTGGATTGTTTTTTTTCATAACGTTAAACGATCAAAATGATTAAAGGTATTACCAAATAGGCTTTTGCTTTGATATTTGGTTCTATCTTAACTTAAGCAACAATGCAATGTTGTTTTAAAAAAAGAACTCATTCCAAGTGTCACAATAGACACAATAAAGGATCATTTTTCAGAATGATGGTTATTGGGGTCAAACCTCATTGTTTTTGCACATTTCACAATATGTTGAAGCTTAATGTCTATTTTCATGCCATTTAAAAAGTCTTTCTCTTTTCAAAATCAGAGTAAAATCCTTAACATGACATACTACACCATACATTTCAGGATCGACTTTAAGGTTCTTTTAATGGTTTTTAATAGTCTTAATGGTCTTGGACCTTCTTATCTCTCTGAACTGCTTTTACCATATAAACCTTCGCGGTCTCTGCGCTCCTCTGGCAGCCGTCTCCTTGTCTCCCCAAAAGTCAGGACACACACGCATGGCGAGGCGTCTTTCCAGTTTTATGGCCCTCACCTCTGGAACAGGCTGCCAGAGGACCTCAGGGCTGCAGAGAACGTTCATGTTTTTAAGAGCAGGCTCAAGACTCACCTTTTTAGGCTAGCTTTTAACTGATTATTATTTATTACTGTCTGTTTAATTGCTCTGCATGTTTTATATGATTATATTTTTATCAGTTTTACTATTTAATCTTAGCACATAAATTTACAGTTTCTTTTTATACTTTAATTTATCTTAATCCCTGTTCCAGTGTTTCCTCTGTGGGAGCCCTCTGCCCCGGGAGCGGTGGTCGGCTGTGGCTCCCTGGGTGCTCTCCAGGTGGAGCTTGGGTGGAGGTGGGGGTCTTGGCCTTGCCTCCACTGGGTGCCCTGTGTCGGTGCCTCGGCTGCTGCTGTTAATCTACCGCTGCCGGGGCAGATGGCTCCTCTGACGGCGTTTCCTTGCATGGTTCATCTACACTCGGCCCAATGTCCTTTTTTACTTTTTCTTTTAACTGTGTGTGTGCATGGGAGATGGGTTGGGGGTATAACTGTGACCATGCTTTTAAATCTGTGGGGGAGGGAAGGGAAGGGGGTTTTATGTGGGGTCATTTTAATCTGTAAAGCACTTTGTGATGCAACTTCTTGTATGAAAAGCGCTTTATAAATAAAGTTTGATTTGATTTGATACTAACATACAGATGCTTTAATGTAATCCTTTCCCTTACATATGTACTAGGGAGAATCACTTTTATTCAGTGATTTTCCCTTCTGTTCTTTTACCCATTTGTTTAGTTTGCAAGAACACATTTTCTGATAACTATTATAACATCAATTTGTTTTTCCCAGTTAAGGTTACATGCATTGTTCAGACCTTAAATACTCTATTTGGTCTCTAAGCATTTTTCTAATATGCTCTGACTGCAAAAATATACAATGAAGCACGGTGTACAATACTATTAATTTTTTATACAAATTCCAAGACCTCTTGTGATTTTAATGTTGGATAATTTAAAGGACTGTGTGGATAATTGTGAACAAATTGCACAGTGAATACAGGTGAACACACATTTTCTTTGATCATTTATTCCTTCCCTCCTACCCTTTTCCTTGGCAGATGTGAGGGAACACAATGAGTCAGTGAGCTGTTTTTATTTGTTTCCTCTTCAGTGGATATTTTTCAATTCATATTCTGTCACTTTTCAAACTGCTTGTTTTTTGTTTTAAAAAAGCAGCAAAAAACATCCACTTACATTTACGAAGACATAAGTGAATGCATAAATCGGAAATAACCTACAAAACCATCCAGTAAAACTAAATATTAGCATACAATCTCTATCAATATTTCAGATTTCATCCTTGAAGTCTTTGCCACAGCAGAGGGAGTAACCCTACACTTATTAGATCAATTAGGATGTCAATCAAAAGCTAACACTTAGTGGGGCCCTGTGTAATTTTTAGGCTAATCTGAGGATGTTAACGTACTTGCGATGAAAACATTGTGATAAATACACCCAAGGTATTTTAGAAAGACTTTTAGTTTTTTTATGTTGAAAATTGGTAAAAATTTGTCAATCCAAGATTAATAATGGTTTGAGATTCATACCGAAATAAATCAGAAAAAAACCAAAAAAAAAACCAGTGTGCACTAAAAAAGCAAATACCTGATGAAGAGAAAATAATTTGTCCAAGTGGAGAAAAATGTCCATATTGATGCATGATGCCTAATGATGTCATAATGGAAGATTTAGCATGTTGCCTTTATGCTAACTTTAAGTTTCATATCTGTATCCTACTGCATCATATTGTTTTCAATGGTGGCCAGTCCCAATAAAATTTGTTTTGTGTGTTGTTGCTCATCATTTGGAAAGTTTGTCTCCCAACCGAATAAAATCAACTAATGGCTCTCTTGTCAATAGAGAAAAGCAGCAAGGTAGGGCTTTAAGGGGAGGCACACAGGGTGGCAAGCTGGGGAAAAATGAATCAAAGCCCGGAGATATGAAATGGGACGGAAGTGGGAAAAGATGGACAAGAATGGATGGAAGGGTTTGCAGGGATTGTGTGGCTAACCAACATGAAAATGAAAGTGGGCCGCAGCTGGGATAAAGCTGGGGCAGCCTGCTATTAACAGAGCAGAACGGGGTTGAGAAGAGACTTGAAAGTCTACTTCACTTTGAAAATGTTTGGTCCAGCTATCCAGATATTTGGGCTAAAATATTTTTTACTAGATAAATATTGCTTTTAAAGATTATTTAAATTCAAAATGATCACATGGCAATCTGATTAATGGAGATGTGGTATATTCTGTATTCCAGCATACACAGGTGCTGTTTACTGATACAGTCATGAATTTATGCAGAGGTTAAGTATATGGTCACTTACTGATGCTGTTGCAAATGGATGGATGTCTTTGGATAACTTTTTATCAGTTGGCATTTGAAGACCAACTAAATCTGGCTTATGGAATGGTATTGTTCTGGTAAAGTCCCTTAAGCTGATACTTGTAAATTGCCACAGTATCAATAAATTGAATTGCATTATTATCATTTTGGTTGAACTGGACTAATGTGATTGGATTGCAGCGAATATGCACTATGTTAATGCAGAAAAAGAATATTGTGCAGTGTTTTCATCCACATTTCCTCGTCCCATACAATTGGTTTATTTTTCTCATTTAGGTCTGCATCTTAGCAACACTACAGTATGTTTTGTCTCTTTAGAGTAGTTTGATCATTTCATCACGTCCTTCTGTTTTCTAATCTATGTTAAGCATTTTACATTATATTTTGCTGCATAAACCGTGTTCTAAAAATAAAATTTGTTTGATTGATTCATTGTTTACACTAGCTTATCCTTGCCAGGTCACAGGCAGCTGGTGGATATCTTGGTCAATGGATGAAAGGCAGGTACAACCTGAACAGTTTGCTAGTCCATCACAGGGAAACAAATACAAAGAGCAAGCATCTTTTAACAACAATCATACATAATGTATATTTAGAGAGACCAATTAACCTAACATGCATAATTTTGAACTGTGGCAAGAAACCAGTACCTTGAGAGAACCCATGTAAACATGGGGAGAAAATTATACATGATTACCGTTTTTAAGTCCTATAGGAATTGTTGCTTGAATATTTTTAGTAATGATTGTACACTTTTTTTTTCTCACTGCCTTACCCACAGCAAAACCTCACATCCCAACCTTCAGATCAAATAAACTACTATGCTTCACACCACAGTCAAACTGAAATAAAATTGTAGAATCTTGTAAAATAATGACTAGGTGCATGTGATTAGTAATCTTGGTGTATGCAACATTAACACTGATGATAGTTGACTGGAGACTTTTACTGATATCATCATGAAGTTTTTTTTAATTGGCATCAACGGTCACTTCAAAAATCAAACTGATTTACTTAGGTTTTAAAATTAAAGCTGATTTATTTTAATTTTTTTGATATTAAAATGCAATATGTAGAGGTGCAGAAGTAATTTGTGCTAAAATACAATAAGCAGAGCTGGAGATAAAGACATCCTTCTCCCCAACATCACTCTACAGTTCATTGTGCAAGATTCAAATTTTGTTTTCAAGTTCACCCCTCAAGTTCACCCCACAAGTTTTGTTTGGCCAGAGAGAAAATGGTCCCTCAAACAGGCTCTTTGTGTACAACAGGGTCTCCCCAAATCAGATGAGCATGCAAGACCCCTGAAGGGTAGTGCCTACCAGGGATCCTGATTTAATTCCCAAATTATGGTATATTTAAAATCCTCAATTGGAAGGAGTGGAGCATCCCTAAAGAATTGTGGTTTATTTAGCAAAAATGTTAAATAGTATTCTCCTGTGTGTATTAAAACACTGTGTGTTGTGATTTTATTCTGTGATTTGTTTACTATAAAAACTAAGTGCATATCTGCAATTTAAATTGGGAATATGGCAATATGTAAAGCTCACAGCAAGAAAAGCTCAGTTTCTAGAGACAAGTATCTCTTTAGAGAGCTTCAGGTGGGGTTAGTTTATTGTGTAGGCCTATGACTCAAACAGCAACTGAAAGGAGAATTTACAAAGCATAGTCTCAATCAGTTTGGAACTATTTGCACCTGCTTATTGCTTTATTTCTGCACAGGATTTATAAAGCAAATTAAAGCAGGGTATGCAGATGCAAATATGACAATCAAGTCCAGCTGAAGGCAGCAATTTTAATCAATTTTGGATCAGTTTTTTCTAAGACAAAACCACAAGAAGAATCACCTTGGAATGTCATTTCAAAATCAATAAGTGCTGCTGCAGACTGCAAATGGCAGTAGAATGATTCATACCTTTAACTTATTCATTTAGAGACAAAAGATTGAAGTTAAAAATGTATCTGTTCTAAAAATCATTTGTATAGACCTGTGGTTCTCAACTCTGGTCAGGGCCTAGAGTCCTTCATGTTTAAGATGTGCTCCAGTACACCTGATACAAATTATAACATTACCCACTGTATTCCATTGAGTGCTGCAGGAGCCCATTAATTACCCATTTATTGAAGTCAGGTGTGTGGCAGCAGGGAAACGCCTGATAAATGCTGTACAGTGGGCCCCGAGGACCAGGGTTGCACAACACTATATAGACTATACATGTAGTCTATACAAATATTGCATAATGTACTTACATGTGCAGTTATATACTTATGCAGTTATATCTGTTATCATGTAACTAATAAAAAAGGGGAAATGTGTTTTTATTTGGTGGTGCTGGCTCTGTGCACCTCCTCTAGCCACCTTATCCATTGTTCCCTTCCGCCTCGGTCTCTCTTCTCACCCTCAGAGGCACAGGTGAGCAAGGCAGAAATTACTCAGGGCACTTCATCCACGTTACACAATGAGACTAGATCTTTTTGCTGAGTTAAGTTCTATTTTTCACACTTAAGTGAATCATCTGTTGGAATGCCTCACAATCCAAAGGTTTGGATTCTACATTTTACAAACTTACTAAGACATCTTCCACTCATTTGTTTTTGTAAAGCCACCAGTGAAACATGTTGTCTTTTCTCCTTTTCTTCTGTTTCATAACTACCTTCACCTAGAGGGTAGTTTGTTTGTTTTTTGTCTTTTTAATGATCTGCACAACTCAAACGCAAGCATGTTTTAAAGCGAGTATTTATTTGGACTTTGAATTCAGGTCAACTCAATGAAGGGATGATTGAAATAGAAAATATTTTCAAAACTTGCTTTTGTCATTTGTAATTTATTTTTAAAAATGGAGGAGAAAAAGGAATAGATTAAAATCAGATTTGGAATGAAAAAATCCAACAATTTATTTTTAATCCATATAGAACAGCCCCAAGAGCTATTTGCTCAGTATCAGTATTTTAGGAGCAGATGTGCCTTGTTTCAAAACTAGGACATGCAAATTCAGGTTTGTACGTATTTGGTACCTGCAAATACTTCCCTAAATTTGCCACTGAATGTTTCACTGTGTTCGAGTTCTTCCTTCTGGACTGCTATGTGCCTTGTTTCAAAACTAGGACATGCAAATTCAGGTTTGTACGTATTTGGTACCTGCAAATACTTCCCTAAATTTGCCACTGAATGTTTCACTGTGTTCGAGTTCTTCCTTCTGGACCGCTATAATACTGCTGTGGGTCAAGAAGGATGACTCATGGCATTTTCTCATATAAATTTCACATTCTAGTGAAAACTTTCTTCACATTATGCTTATGAAAACATTGGGATATTATATTGCATTTCAGCCAACATATTGCCTCTGTACCGGCTGTAGGTATAAAAAAAAACTAATTCCATACCTTTATTAGATTACATTAATAAGAAATGTGACTGGAAACAAGAGAGAAAATAATGCAAAAACTTTCCCTGGATAAACTCTTCTCTTGTGAGAACTCAAAGGCTTTTGCAAAGATTCAGCGCTTAGTGTCTTTACCAAAATCTCATGCAGCTTATCTCTAATTTGCACTTTTAATCAAATCAGTGTGAACAGGTTGTGTCTTTATCTCTAAATACATTGACTTTTGCAACAGTGTAGCAACCTGCTAATAAAAATCCATTACCTTGCTCCAGGCTGTTCAGAACACCACAGTTTTTAAACAAAGGCTGAGAAAAGAGAAGAGAACACGTTACTCCTTTGACCATCTCATACTGGCTCCAAGTAAGTTTTTGAATTCAGGAGATCAGAGTGAGTGTGGGAGTGTGTACCAAGAAGCTTTTTTGGGAAATCAGCTGAGCAGTGGCGCATTCCTGGCACCCTGATTTTGCCAGACTTTAATCGTATTGAAATTTTGATCATTACCAAAAACGCAATAATTGTTCAAGTTTGTTTAAACTAAGCTCTCTTTTAAAGCTAGGTCTGTAGCCTATGCATTTAAATAGCCTTTAAAACTTAATCAAAATGTAGTGCAGTATGGGGAAAAACTACATTCCATGATTTAATAACTTATAA